>OZ038487.1:128028578-128628578 GCA_964036315.1 Acanthosepion esculentum
TTACTTATATTTTTTTTCCTTCTCTTTTTCAATTAGTACTTTTGTTAAACAAAACCTGTTTTTTTAACCATTTTCTATTCTTAATCTATTGTAATAAAATACATATTTTACAAATCCACCTTAATATACGCCTAGTTATCGTGTCACATCACCTCCCCCAACGGATCTTTTTATTTATGTTAATAAATTACAATAAATACAAAAAAAAAAAATCATGACACGATGCTTCTTCATGTCGGCACGCCATCACCACAAAAATTATTTTGATTCCACAGGGATATTCTCCTCCCCTCCACAACCATCAATTATGCAATTTCTTATTAATCAATTTGGCATTATTTACCATTTCTTTGTATTTCTTCAACCCATTTTTTTTTTTTATTTCCACAACAAATTTATCAATTTTGTCTTCGTAGCCAGTGGCATCAATGAATCCACGCAGTTGGTTTATCGCTACGTATGAAGGTCAATTCTTCGTTAACGAACACCTTTCCCAACTTAGTTTTGCTTTCCGGTCTACATCCATTCCCTTTTATTTCTGGAAGAGATTCTACTCTTTGTCAATTCAACACCTGTTACCATTTTCCAGCCCAAAAGATAAGCCACAAATCCCTGGTCCCTCCTGCTCCCTCCTATGAAACCTTGTCATGATGGAAGTTTGCAGAGGGTGCCCCCTCCCAATGGGGTCAATGGCGCCCGACAAAATAATTGAAGCATAGTTTACACAATAAATTCAAGAGAGGGGAGTGTTTCCACCCTCTCCCCCAAACAAAAAAAAATTAACACAAAATCGTCATAACTCTGAGCAAGTCCACTGCATAAATACAGGAGCGATGTAACTGTTCCTCATTATCAGTCTCTTTTTCAACTGTTTAAAGTTCTCCAAACATTCCATTTCCTTTTTCTTTTTTCCTTTTCTTTTAGACAAAATAACAACAAAAAAAATGTTTCTAAAATGTTTTGTTTTTTTTTTTTTTGTTTTTCCCAAAAAAAAAATTTTTTTCATTTTTTTTTTTTTTTTTTTTTTTTTTTCTAAACATACTTTTGTCGTTGTTGTACACCCCCACTTACTTTTTCTCTTTCTCACTTTTTTTTCACAAATATTACTTTTTTTTTTTTTAAGTAATAACACACACTATTCTTTAAACCTTTCTTTTTTTTCAAAACGGTCCTTTTTCATTCTTCTCACTTTTTTGCAGTGACATTCCACGATGTTCTAACGAGAGGTTTCCACAAGTCTGTCCAACGAGCCGATGAGATGTTTGAGAGAGCGAGGAAAGAATCTCTAGCTTCAAATCTCTCTTCCGCTTGGTAAAAAGGCGGAAGTGTGATAGACGTACCGAAGGCTGTGCACCCCATAGGTAAGCTTATGATAGATAGGGGCGGGGTGGCTGTAATGGTTAGTGTTGGTCTCCCTTTGCATACCTGGGACAAATCTTTGTCTCCAACGCTACCGCCCACACCCCGTCTGACAAGCCTATGGCTTGTGGCATCAATTTGCTTTTTGCTACCTCTATGTTGCAGGTTTGTTTAATCCCCTCTTTGTTCCCATTAAATAAAACCAAGCAAACCGGTTTGATGCCCTCCAGTGCCATATATAGGACTCCTTGAGGGGCATGTCCATTCTGCATTTCTCCGCTGCAGTGAGCAACATGAACTTGGTTCTAGCTAGGTTCAAGGCTATATATTCTGCTTCTATCTTATATTTAGCAATTACTCCTAGCTCCTGTTTTGTTCCAGGGTAGGGTATTAATTAATTGCCTGGAAAAATTCAAATATACTCCCTCTGTTTAATAGCGGTATTGGTACTAAGGCTAACAACTTATCGTTTTCTATCAGCGTAACACAACCCAGGGAGCTATAGTAGCGCCATAATTCCATGTTGGGATCAGCGGGCAACCGAAGCTGATGAGGAAGTTCAGTCTGAATCCCCAGCAAGATATCTCTGAGGTGGCCGGGAGTTACTATACTAGGTGACAGATGTCCTAGGGAGAGCATGTCTAATTGAGCACTAACATGCTCGAGAGACAACTGCAAGGCCTGTCGCAATCTGTTGATGGCCATGAGCAATTGTAGGAATTGTGCCACAAAGCCCCCGAGTTCCTGCAGCTCGGCCGACATGGAATGCATCACTTGGCCTAATTCATTCTGTATGTCTAGTACGTTCTTTATCAGCCGATTGGTAGTCTCTCTATTTTTTGCCAAGTCTATCCTGGTAACATTTAAAATCAATAAACTATTCCTTGTCTGTTTCTCAAGGCTTTTTTTGCCTTCCCCTATTGCTGCTAATTTCCTTCTGATAGTTTCTAAGTCGGCCCTGGTTATTGTTCCAAAAAGCACACTAAGTGCCTTACCTACAATTGGTAAGACTGACCTTCTTTTTTTTCTGGATTCACGTATTGTTGTTCGATTATAAGACGATGGTGATCTTCGCCCATGTACCTTCTACGAGGCTTCAATAGATTATCTACCGGCAGAATCACGTAGCGGCCAAATAACATGTAATATGACAAGTATAGAAAATCTCACTGCTGCTAATGCTTGACTTAAATACAGATCCCAGTTCTCATTCTCACTCATTGCTAATTTAGCTAAAATATTACCTAAGGATCGGTGGAAGCGTTCTACCTTTGCGTTGCTCTGTGGGTGGTATGGAGATGTGGTTATCTGCTTTATATTCAAACTGTTGAGTCTTCCTCATTATCTCATTGACGTTTTCGGTTCCATTATCTGTCACTAACTCTAAGGGGGCCCCATATCTTGGGAATATCTCCGTCAGAACTAAATTGGCTACTGTCTGAGCCTTTTTATCTTTTACGGCATAAGCTTCTGGTCAGTTGGTAAACCAGTTGACAAAGCTGACTATGTAATTGTTTCCGCGAGGGGTTTCGCCATACGGCCCTGAAATATCTAAGCTAACCTTCTCATAGGCTGGAGTGTCCGTTTCCACAAGAGGTCCTATCGTATGTTTATCGGCTCTGACCTGACATGTGATGCAGCTATTCACATAGGCAGTCACTTCTTTGTACAGAGCCGGCCAGTAATATTTCCTACTGATAAGTCTGTACGTTTTATCTATGCCCATGTGTCCTAGGGTGTCATGATGCTGTGCTAGTATACTACTTCGGAGTGATCTAGCTACGTACAATCGGGGCCTCACTTCCCCATCTCTGTCGGAGAGATAATATAGCCTACCTTCTTGTATTAGGTATTTTCGTGCACATGCTTCAGTTACCCGCCCCGCCTCTATCGCTTCCTTTAGATTCTTAATTTCATCATCCATTTCGTACTCGCAGAATAGTTCGGGGGATCACTCCTCTTCAATTTCACTCGAGTCTTCCAGTTCCCCTAAGCTGCTTTGCCTCCCAATTTTCTGAGAGTTAATCACGTTTATGTGATACGCCCTGTCATCCACCTCAGGCATAATGTCTACCGATTCCTCTTCTAACGCCCGAGGGATTCGAGACAGCAGATCGGCCCAGGTATTGTCCCTCCCCGCCAAATACTCTATTCTACAATTATACCCGCTCAATTTAATGGCCCATTGTTGTATTTTTCTGTTGGTAAGTTCCGCTTCAAATAAATACTGTAGGGGTTTATGGTCAGTCTTTATTATAAACATCGCTCTGCTCAGGTAATAGTCTAGTTTTTGTAATGCATAGACTATGGCATAGGCTTCTTACTTAATCACAGGCCACCTCTGCTGAGTAGGGGAGAGCTGGTGAGATAAAGTAGATGAGTACCTCTTCTGGTATCCCTGGCACGCGGCCAACCCTGTCTGGACAGGGCTGGGTCAAACATGCCCCAATGCACTTATCACTCGCATCAGTGTACACAGTAGGGCAGGTTGATTTTTCACTTTTTTTAGAAAATCAAAAAGAATAATGTAGCGAAAGTTGTGTATAGTCCTATTAAGTACTGATACAAAAAATTAGATCTGACAATTCAACGGCTTTTTGAGCATTTGGCATCAAAGATCGTATAGAAAAATGCACTGAAAAATCCTCAATTTTGCAAGTTTTGGCCTAAATATTGATGAGAACCAAAAAATTCAAGTATTTAAATCAGGGAATGTTATTTTATTTCATCAAAATTAAATAAAACAAAGAAATTATAAGCAAACTTCAAATTGAAAATCTGCCCCCCCCCCTTATCAGTGATGACTTTGAAATGCTGTTTTTTTACCTCATGAATTAAGCAGTAACAGTTGAATACATTAAAAAATTGATTTTTTTTCTATTATGAACAAAAATACAACAAATAATAATTTAATAGGGCTTAATATATAGTCAAATAGCTCCATATAAGAGCCCTTATACAAAAATGATGGTCTCAATTTCTGACACAAAACTTTTGCTATGATGTGCTGGTGTCTTGCTTCAAAGCCATACACAGATTCGGAAGCTTCTGTTGTTAACTTGACTGCCCGTTCCACGCCTTGAGAATGTGAGGGCAAATCTGGCAAGTCAAGCTTTGTACCATTTAATGATGATTCCCGAAGTTCATTTTCAGAAAATTCTTCTGTGAGTGGTGGTTCAGAAATTCCACTTAATGACAGATCTATTAACTGTGCATGGCTTTAAAATTTATAGTTGTTATTCTTTTCAATCTTTTCTTGGCTGGCTGCCCACTCCTGAAAAAATATAAAAATTAATTTGAGTTATTTTAAAAAAATGTACTCTGTACTGCTTTAATATTTATAGTGAAATTAGGTAAAATCCTTAAAACGATTCTATAAATCAGCATAACTGATTTAGTCAGTTTTATATGAATAAATATTTACTTACCTAATGGCCAAAATTCTTTTTATAGCTTCTTCCCTCACTTCCATTTCATCAGATTTGACCATTGAATATAAGATATTTTCAGGCAGTAAGGCGAAAGCATTGTATTGTAGATTTTTCAATGTGATCTGTTGGATTTCATATGGTTGCTTCCTAATCCTTTGGATCATATTGAAAATATACATTTGCTGATTGTGGAACTTATCTCTTTTAATTTCGAACCAGCAAATGGCATATACATTCACAATAAAAATTTATTAAACCATGGAGTTTGGTTAAAAGATTTTGTGGGTATGCACCGCGAGTCCATAAACACATCAGCCTGATAGCTAAAGTTAACCATCTTGCCTGGTTTAATGGACCAATTTTCCATGATGCAAATCTAGAGTTAACTCTAGAAATACCCACTGTATATTCATAAAGGAGTCTTTGGTCACAGCTAAAGGTATCTCTATTTTCAATTTTAAAACTAGAATCCAGAGGACTGCTAACAGCTGAAAATGATATTTGGGGTAAATTATGGTAATCATTTGCACATAATTTACCCAGTGGACCATTGAAGGTGGTAGGACTTTTTGTGGTACCATCTACATGTTTAAAGAGAGCCCTAAATGGAAGTTCATTCTGATGCAAGGAGCAACCAATAGTGTGAAGATTTCTGTTAATTTTTCTTTCCAGAAATGTAACAAGTCCACCTTCACAGCCTGTATTGGCATTAGTGTTGTCAACAAGGATAGCTTTGATAGTGCTCACACTGTTGAATTCATGCAAGACATCAGCCACTTGCTCAGCAAGAACAGCACCAGTTGCACCAATATTAGGAAGAACCCTATGTGTCAGATATTCACTTTCATATGGAATCTCCTTTGTGACAGTCAAGTGGCTTTCTGCTCCCTTGGTTTTTTTTTTTTCAGAGTTTTCTTTCCATTTTCCTCCACTATTTCCTTGTACCCTAGCGTGTTTTTGTCAGTTCTCCCATCAACTCCAATACAAAGAAGACTTTCCACCTTTTCATCATGCTTTTGATGGGCATTCTTCTTCACTTTAGCCTTTACTCTATCAATTTTACATTTATCTATATAAATATCTTTTAGATTAATATTGGGGATAAGAAGGCCCATAGCCCTCAAATCCAAGAGCAAGGCATTGGCAAGGCTGGCTCCAAGATTGGAAGATACATCACCCCTTATCAATTCAATAGCATACCTTGGAATTTTGATAAGGCTATATGACCCTTTGGGATGTCTATCTAGTTGCAAATATTCATCTTCGGCTTCTTCACTAGGAGACGATAGTCGTGGATGTTGCTCTTCCTATATATCATCCCCTTTCTCTATTTTTATCATTGTGCTCGTGGTATTTCCTAGCATTATTGGGATGTCATAAGTGTCCCTATATTCAACCACCGATTCGTGTAGCGTAATTTCCCCTTCCTCAAAGTAACCTTTATCAGTTGGAGTTACCCGATATATTCCTTGTCTTAGGTTTTCTGCTGGTGACAGCCTTCCGTTACAAGCAATAGCCGTGCACGGCGGCAAAACAATGTCTTTAGTAGTAAGAACGACCACTTCTTCATTCATCGGACCTCCGAGAGGAATCTCCTTCCCACCTAACTTGAAGAGGGTTGGATTAAAGCTGATTTGGAGCTTATTGCTCTCCAACCAGTCTCGGTTTAATATCATTGCCCTACAGAGGGTTGGGACTACATAGAATTTCTGCATAGTGGATACTCCTCCCACACTTATGGGCAGGCATATTGCACCGGTTATTCTTATTTCTCATCTGTCTGCCTGAATTATCTTCATATCTGCAGCTTCGAGTCTATTTTTTTGGTTTAATGCCTTAAAATCTTTTAACCTCAAAATTGATATGCATGCCTCCGTATCTAATAATGCCTGTACGTATTTGCCGCTCACCAGTACATTACAAGTTGCTTCAGTACCTTGGCCGAGCAACGCATAACTTCGGGCCACCCTTACATCTCTCGGGGTGGCCCTTCCGCGTTTCCCGGTTGTCGTTCGGTTTCTCTCCTGGCACGTAAGGGCCCCTCCTGACGAGGTCATTCCCTCGCCAGGTGTCCCAGCCGCCCACATCCCGGTCTGCCAGGAACTGGGCGTGATTCCGTCCAGCTCCTCTGTGGGGTATGGTTTCCCCAAGGGTGATCCGTCTCACCATACCTCCACCGTCCCCCATTGTTCTGGGGAGGTCCTACATATCTACCATCACCTTGCCCCCGCGCCCCCCACATTTTCTCCCAAGAGGTTGCCAGCCTGAGGCTCTGCTTCGCTGCATTGAATACCTCTGTGGTTGGGGATGCCCTGGCTGTGTCCTCTCTCACGATCGGGTTTTCGATTGCATCCGTGAAAAACTCGGCCAACTGCATCTGAATTAGCTCGCCCTCTCGTTGAACTGCGTCCTTATACGCTATCTTAGCCAGTCCTAGAATTCTACTCGTTAGTTCTGGCAGAGTTTCTCCTTTCTGTCTAACCTTAATAAAAGCCCTTGCAGCATTAGCTGCACTAGTACAATCACCATATTGATGAGTTAGCTGTTTTAAAAGTTCATCCCAACTACATTCTGGATGATCCTCTAAATACAGCCCTATATATTCTGATACTACTCCATCTGAGTAGTTGTAGGCCACATTAACTATCTCTGCCTGCGAAAGCTTGTGTATCCTACTCTTTTTTTATGGCCTCAACCCAAGCCTGGAATTCGGAAGATCTACCTTTAAATACAGGTATTCTCGACCCACTTGATCCGATAACATGAATTCTATCCATACTAAACTGTTACAATTCTAACAAGTGGCAAAAGAAAAAAATTTAAAACCAATACCAAGAATATGCCAGCGAGAATTCGGAATAGACAAAATAAGGGAGTAAAGAACTCGGCTTACCTTAAGTGAATCGGTGCTTGTTGATTACGGGTTCCCTTTTCCTTTCTTTGTTTCTTTCTTTTTTTTTTTTTTTAAGCTTATACCACGCAATTAGAATGTCTTTAAGTCAGTGTGGAGATCAAAAGTCTAAAAGAAACTCTTCTGTCTGCTGAGGTTTCTTGAGTACTTCTTCGTTTGGTTGTTAGTGATTTTTCTTTCAATTTCCTTTTTCTGTTCGTCTTGTTTCGTTTTCTGTCCACTCGCGTTGGTTCGTTGAAATCCAAACTTTAGCATCAAGTGGCACTTCCGTTGGTTCCGAATCCTGGTTTACCACGGCACCAATTGTAACACCCCTGATGAAGGTTCGAACAATCTCTCCGGCGACCGTTCTCCACGCTGTGATGTTGCCGGGGGTTGGTTGAAAAAGTCGAAGTCTCAAGCTGGGGGTACAAGATAAACTATAAGGAACAAACTTTCACAACTTGGATGAGTTAAATCGTTGCTTTATTTCGTTCAGTCTTGCAGTTGGGGCAGGCGATGTAACACTCAGCTCTAACTCTAATTAATGGAGATCAAATGCCGAACCGACTGACTCAGACAAACAGTTTCCCTTCTTCAGTGTGCCTGACACGCGTAGCTACTTGAAGCACACGCCCAGCTGAACTGATCGGCTCGGAAAAATCACTTGTATTTATACTGAAATAATCGGAAGTCGACTAGAGACAAAAGATAAGCATTGGCGACTGTAAGTCCAAAATTTCAAGGTACTTAAATTTTGCTTCCTTTGATGTGTAAACATCCCGCAGACGCTATAGCACTATAGCCCTGACACTTTACTTTACGTTTTTTTATTGCCTGGAGAAAGAGAAAATTATAATATCTTTTCTTTATTTCCTTAATGTGTGATCAAGATACAGTAAAGACGGTTTTTGACCCGGTCACCTAAAATCTATTTGGTGGTCTATGTTTTGGTTGGAGAAGCTGCTTTTCCAATTCGGCCTTCACCTCCCTGATCCGCTGTCAGTTCATTATCTTCTGTTATGATGTTGGGTGTGGTGTCCTGGAACGTCTTTTTTGCCTCCTCAAGCATGCCCCATGCCTGCCTTGATCCCGAACCTAATCACACAACGGAGAGGACCATCTTTCTTCCCACATTTCTTCATGGACAGGAGGACTTTCAAATCACTCTCCAATGCGGCGAACAAAGGTAACTTTGCCTTTCCTCTTTTTTTTTTTTTTTTTTTTTTTTTTTGACAATACAATTAAAACAAAAAGAAAAGTAATAAAAAGTCTGGTTTGAAGCTAGTCAAACCAAGATAAAGGTTTGCGGCCGAAGTCGCTAAAGAAATAAATTAAAAACAAAAGTTGGAACTTAAAAAATTAAAGGCTTGCGACCAAAGTCGCTAATTAAATGGGAAATAAAACGGGGGAGGGTAAAAAACTAAAAGAGGATAAATTAAAACAAAACTTTCTTTTTCTTTTTTTCTTTTCTTAAACGTTACTTAAAAAACGAGAACTGAAAAAGAAATAAACAGAAATAAAAGCCGGTAAGACTTTGTCTAACCGGGGGGGGGGGGTGTTGGCCGAAGCCAAGAAAAAGAAATTCAAACAAAAATAATAAAACATAGGAAAATAAAAATTTAACAAATAACTTAACTTAAGGTGACACTTATTTAAGTCAAATAAAGTTCTTCAAAATAAAAAGAAGTCCTTCCAGCCAAAAACAGGTTTAATGTTCTCCGGTCCAAAATCATCCAACACAGACTGCAAAATGAGGAAATGGCACAAATACAAAAGTTCTTGCAATAATCCTCGCGTTATGCAGTAATCCAAAATGCCTGGTAGCTAGAACAGATACTACACTTCGATCTTAATATTTATTTGCATTTTAAAAAACAAAATATTCCACAAGGGTGAAGTTGGGGGAGTGGGGAAAAGGAGTGGTCTTCTCCTCTACCATGCCCCACGACAGCCCCCGATTCGCACGACTGTGAGGACTATCTTGGCGTTCGGGAAGTTCGCGGGATCCTCAAGATCCCTCTCCCCACAATTCTTCATGGAGAGAAGGGCTCTCAGACCAGCAATCCTCCTGCCAAATGTCTTGGCCCTCTCTGTAGGACTCAACAGTCTCTTCCTGGGTGCAGCATAGTCTCTTTTTGTAGGGGTTTCCCCCTTGTGCACCGGAGTTTTGTCCCTCTTCAGCGAGGAGCTCGAACGGGCTCTTGGAGGCGGAGGCAGAGGACTGGGGGCTAACAGTCTTTGGTAGAGATTCTTGTGGTCCTGGTGATGTCTGTGTCTTTGGTGCTGCTGTTGGTGTCGTCTGGGCCAGCTGCTTCTCCAAATCGGCTTTCGCCCGCAGTACCATTTTATCGGACGGGGAATGACCCGTCCTGTGAGCTGGGGACGAGGCATCACCCTCTCTGCCTTCGGGAGTCAGAGCGCCAACGTCAGGACTCGCTGCAGCCCTCGCGTTCTTCTTTTTTCCACCTACAACCTTCCAATCCCCTTCACCAGATGTAATGAAGGGGGCGACAGGGACAGAGGTCATGCTTTTCGTCTCCTCCGAAGTCACGGGGTGGTCTGAGGAAGGTCCACCCACACACTCAGAAGCCATATGGCCGGGTTGGCGACACCTCCAGCATGTCGGTTTCCTACCTGTTACAATAACTGTCGGCATTCTGCCGTAGACGTCCAACATGCTGGGAATGTCGTCAAAGGCTTTCTGGCCCAGCATGATGGCGAGGAGACGCCGAGGATCTCTCCTAACCCTGCTTGAAATAAGCAGCCAGTGCCTCACCCCTCACCTGTGCGGGGACCTCGTACACGGAAACCCTGGTCCTCTTTCTGCCCCTGTACTCCGTGCAGAGGATGAGATCCCTTGTTATGAGGTCTCTGTTAAGCATGGAGATGCATTCTTCAGGCGAGGGCATCAGAATGTCCCACATAAATGCCTTGGTTCCCCGGACGATCCGCTGGGGCGCAAACGTCAGGGACTTGAAGACAATGTCCTTCGTGGCTCGACAAATCCTCCTGGTACTTTTGTCTACCACGAAGATTGACATAGTCCACTTGGCAAATTTTTCGTCTTCCACTGGGTCCAAAGTCAGGCTGCCTTTCTTAAGGAGATGGGTGAAACCATTTGCTCTTTGAAGAAAGTCCTGGAGATTGAACCCAGGAGTTAGTGGGGACTTCCATTTGGAGGGCGGTGCCTCGGTCATGCTTTTTTGGGTGGCAGCTGGCCCGTGATGGAAGCCTTAATGGGAGGCTGTTGTTTCAGGCTGCCTGCCTCTTTGGGAGGCAGCTGCTTGACGCAGGCTCCCTCTTCAGGATGCATCGGCACAGATTCATCCGCGCCTGCTGACGAGGGTGGGGCAGGGTACTCCGGGCGGGATTCTGCCATGGCGCCCACCCTCAAAACACGGGGGGTGCCTCCCGGCCGTCTACTTCGACTGTTCATCTGAACAGTCGGAGATAATCTAACCCAAGGTTAGAAACCTCCCCCTCCAGGTCGTCTACTTACATTGTTCGGATGAGCAGTCGGAGATAATCTAACCCAAGGTTAGAAACCTCCTCCTCCAGGCCGTCTACTTACATTGTTCGGATGAGCAGTCGGAGATATTCTAACCCAAGGTTAGAAACCTCCCCCTCCAGGCCGTCTACTTTCATTGTTCGGATGAACAGTCGGAGATATTCTAACCCAAGGTTAGGCTTCTCCGTCGACTTTTTCTATGATCTGGCGTATCATGTGAAGGTTGTCCTGAATAGTCCTGCCCTTCACAGCACAAGTCTGTTCGGGGCCAATCAGGCTAGACAGGACAAGCTGCGGACGGTTGGCCAAGACCCTCGCCAAAACCTTGACATCTGCATTTAGCATAGTCAAGGGGCGGAAATTATCTATCCCATCCCCTCCGTTTTTCTTCTTGCATAACTTGATGACGCTCCTGGTGAAGCGTTGGGGTATATTCCCATTCTTCAGCCAGTGGTTAAACATCAGTGTCAGCAGGTGTACAAAAACGGGCGACAGCCTCAAGTACAACTCGTAGGGAAATCCATCTATTCCCGGGGTCTTGTCTCGACCGACCAGCTTAAGCGCATCCCAGACTTCCAGATAGGCGTCGAACTGAGCAGAACTCAGTCCGGGTTCCCTGGTGAAGAGGTCCCAGAAATAAGACCGGAAGGCCTCGCAGATGCCTCCGTTTGTGGTCGCTTGTAGTCCGTCCGGTGTCGTGGCACTGGAGAGATATCGATCCGAAGTGCTGCGCAACTCCTCTTGCCGCAGTTCAGCGGCCATGTTCGTCGCCTCGGCAGACATTCTCTTTAGTCTAGACCTAACTACCAGAGCTTGGTTCTTCTTGATAAGCGAGGAGGCCAGCTCGGCCCTAGCTACTGCGGCCTCCACACTATCTCCCGATTGGATGGCGCTCCCTAATCTAGCTTCGGCTGCCGTTTGCACTGCTAATCTATCTTTGTTGAGCCGTCGACTATAATCAGCTGCAAACGACCTAATGACTGACTTAAGATGGCCCCACCACTTATTCCCAACCACACTCCCCGTCATTTCCCTCTGTATGGTTAGTACTAACTGGTCACGGAAATCTTTCGACTCGAGCAGAGACGTGTTGAACTTCCAGTAACCGTTCAAGCTAGGCTTAGGCTTATCTAAGTTTACTCGCACCCGGACGAGCCGGTGGTCCGAGAAAACTATCGAATGGAAACTTGGACACCCTAAGAGCCCTACGTCGACTCTCCTTACTAAAACCCGGTCGATATAGCTCTGACGAACTACCGTATCCGGGCCGCCCCTATTGGTCCAAGTCCATGCTGCCTCTCCCGGATGCTCATTTCTGAACTTATCGACTAAATCAAATCTATCGAGAAATTCGCGAAATGGTTTGACATCTGGGTTGTAAGTACCTGATCTCTCCCCGCTACGATCTAAGTCGGGATCAAGGACGGCGTTCCAATCACCCGCTAAAACTACATGGCGAGACGTCGTCAAGGACGCAAAGCCTGATCTAAGAACACAAGGTTACATGTCGCCGTCTGAGTAGAGGCAGAACCTCTTCGACAGCACGTCTTCATAGTCGCTGGCAATAAGATGGGTTTCTTGCACACAACACACGTTCACGCCAAGGCACTGAAGCTCGCGTGAAAGCCTCGCCCTAAGAGACTCCGACCTCAGGCCTCGGCCATTCACTGTAGCTAACCAAAGAGCCATTGAAAGACACTTACCTTAGGGTTGAGCCTCACCTTGAAACATCGTCTGAGTTGGGATGCTGACGGCTTCTCCCATGGATCCAGTGCCCATCTCAGTCTTGATGGAGCCGTCTTGGGATATACCACTGACATCCCAGGGAAAGGTTAGTTTTAGAGCCCTATAAAGGGATGGGTGTACCAAAATCGGGACCCTCCCAGAACAGAACTGTTTCAAATGGAAAATCCTATCATTGTCCGTGATGATCATTGGTATGTCGTGTCTTTTGGCCTCCTCTATCATGCGCCACGCCTGCCGCGATGCAGCACGACCGTGAGGACCACCTTGGCGTTCGGGAAGTTCGCGGGATCCTCAAGATCCCTCTCCCTACAATTTTTCATGGAGAGAAGGGCTCTCAGACCCGCAATCCTCCTGCTGAACGTCTTGGCCCTCTCCGTGCTCTCGACGGTCACCCGGCAAACGTTCTACCCCGTGTTGAAGGGTGTTTTCACCTTCCGCCTCTTGCCGTCGACATCCTCCGTGGGGCTCAACAGTTTCTTCCCCGGTGCAGCATAGTCTATTTTAGTAGGGGTTTCCCCCTTGTGCACCAGGGTTTTGTCCCTCTTCAGCGGGGAGCACGAACGGGCTCACGGAGGCGGAGTTGGTGTCCTCGGTCTTGGTGCTGGCGTAGGTGTCTCTTGGGCCAGCTGCCTCTCCAAATTGGCTTCCACCCGCAGTACCATTCCTGTGAGCTGGGGCCGAGGCATCACCCTCCGGGCCTTCGGAAGCGGCAACGTTGAGACTCGCTGCAGCCTGTCCTTCCCATGCTGGCAGACACCTCCTCCCCCTGGCCAAATTTCGAAAAAGAAGCCCCCATTCGGTCCTCACTGTTGTCTGCTGGGACCCCATGCACCGTGATCTTTGTCTTACGGGTGCCCAAATACTCCGTCAGGAGTCTCAGCGACCTTGTGACCAGCGTATTTCCCGCCAGGCTTTTCGCCTCTTGCTCGCTGCCCAGCAGGATCTCCCACTTTGCACGGGATACCCGTGCCAGAAGCTTCGGAGCGATCTTGAGGCTCTTCAACGCCTCCTCCATTGAGCGTCTTACTTTTGACGTCTGAGGTCAGCAGGGAAATGATTTTCACTTTTATTGTTTCCAGGACCTCAGGAATGGTGAGGAATTCATCCCCCTGCAAATATTGTTCACTCCTTGTCCTTAATTCAGCATAATATGTTGCATCCTTCTTAATTCTATTTTCCGCCCAGGCCGATTATTTTCGGGGGCGACGACATTCCACTCTGCACCGTTAAAGACGGTGTGTTCTCTGTGTCGCTTTTCTCACAGGCCGATTTTTTTCGGCGACGATACGCTTTCATCTTCCACTGTTATAGACGGTGTGGGCGCAGAGTTATCCTCCGCCCCGGCCAATTCTTTCGGCGGCGACGCAGTCTCATTTTGCACTGCTAGAGACGGTGCAGAGCCAGGCTTGGTGTACTTGTTCGCCATGTTATTGTCCGCTATGTGGATTTCTCCTCACGACGGCTCGTTATTTAAAGTCCTTTTCCAAACTATATATTTTTTCTTTTCCCCAAAATTACAAAAGAAAACAAAACCGAGAACAAACAAGGAAAAGTAGACAGAGAAAATAAATAAACTGTTACGCACGTGGAACACTAAAAATGTTACGCACGTGGAACAGAAACTAAGCTCGCCGACACGGTCCCATAAGGGGCGGACCCGGGGGCAATGGTAGAAGGCATGCGAAGCCGTTTCTTCCAGACCAAGGCCACACCGTTTGCAGTCTGGCATATCCGCCAAGCCCCGTATGAACACTTTGTCGTTGAGAGGCAGCCGATTCCGAGCCAATCGCCAGGTAAGCGAAAACTCAGGGTTGCTGAGATAATTCGCCGCTGGCACCCAAGACCAGTAGGAGCGGTACTCCTCCTCCGACAAGCAGAGCGTATCGCGTAGGCGATCCTTCGCTAATCCCTGATAGAAGACTTTCCTAGGCCGTGACAGGTCACTGGACCGCGGAATAGCCCTCAAGGCTGAGCGACACTCGCTGAGGAAAACATCCACACCGAACGACAAGAGATCCCGAAGCAGGCGGGCCGCCTTACTCCGATCTCTCAAGCCCCTCATGTTCACACTGGTAATCTTAATTTCCATTTCTAAACCTGCAACGGAAAATAAGAGTTATGGCAAAAAACCTACTCACATACAGGGCAGAAATCCGCGGGTGACAAGACCCCGACGGAATGTCCCAGACTTCCAGTGCCCAATTTGGTCGTCATTCGACCTTCTGGGACAATTCCGCCGATGTCCATGGGGAAAGTTAGCTTTGCAGCCCTATATACAGAGGGATGGAGCACAACGGGGACCCTCCCTGCACAAAATGTGCCAGTTTTTTAAGCACCGGTGTGCCCGTTTCCAGGACTTTAATGTCTGGGAACACATCTCTGCGTTCCTCCAGGAAGGACCACACCTTTAAGTTTCCCCCCGAGTCCCTAATACACGTGATTATCCCCGCTGCCTTGGGGAAGTTGCGGGGATCTTCGATGGATTTGCCGTCCACGGCCGTTAGTTTGAAGAGAAGACCTAACCGTGCTCTTCTGTGTGTGGGTAGGTCCTTCTTTCTTTCTTTCCTGTCCACCCTGCAGATCAGGTCGGGGCCGGGGAAAAATTTTCGCCCTTTTTTTTTTTTTTTTTTTTTTTTTTTCTTTTCTGGGTGCGGAGAGGAAGGGGTGGATGCAAGCAATGGGGTGGATGGAGAGGGAGACGAAGCACGAGAGGTGGAAGAGGGAAGGCTTTTGGTTTGGGCGACAGCATAGTTCGGAGATGCAGGGATGGATTGGGACACGGATACGTCTGTATTTTCGTCCGCCCCACCTTCGGTGCTCTGTTGACCTGTTACTTCCTCGGTAGATACAGAGGGCTGCGGTGGAGGTGTCTGTTCCACCTCCATATCATCGTTAGAGTGCCGTTGCTGCTGGTCATGATTGGTCTTTAGTTTCTTGGACGGCTGATTCTCCAGCCGCCCCTCTTGTTGTTGTTCTTGCTGTTGTTCTGTACATCTTTCTGCCGCTGCTGGTGAGCGTCCTGCTTCTTTGGCAGCTCTTTTCCCTGTGGTTGCAGCCCTTCCGATTTCCTCTCTTTGGGTTTCTCCTGCAGTAGCCGTTGTTTGTTGGGGGTCGCTGAATGTTGTTTCGGGGGCGAAGAAGCCCTTTCCCTCCTGCGACCCTTGACTATCTTCCATTCCCCTTCGGGCGCCTTTGCGACGACCTCAGGGGCTGCCGATTTTGTCGATTGGATAGTTGCCAGTGCTGATGTTGCTGAAGGGGCCGTCGGTTGGGTGTCCCTTCTCGGACACGCCTTTGCCATGTGACCCGGCGCATCACACAACAAACAGAAAGGCTTACGACCCTCCACGACCACTGGCATCTTCCTCTCGCGGCACTTCAGCATGTTAAGTATGCTCTCGAAAGCCGGCCTGTTTAGTATAACATGCAACACCATGTCGCCCGTGGCTATGCCCGTTCTTCCCTTGATGGCGGACACCTCCTCCACCTGGCCGAACTTCGAGAAAAAGGCCCCCATTCTGTCCTCGCTGATGTCAGCTGGGACTCCATGTACTGTAATTTTGGTCTTCCTGGTCCCCAAATACTCCATCTGGAGTCTGAGTGTCCTCGTGACCAGCGTCGTTCCTGCCAGACTTTTCGCCTGCTCCTCGCTTGCCAGCAGGATCTCCCACTTTGCACGGGAAACCCGTGCCAGAAGCTTGGGAACAATCTTCAGGCTTTTTAGAGCCTTCTCCATTGTTTCCCTGCCGACTCCAATGAGCGTCTTACTTTTGACGTCTGAGGTCAGCAGGGAAATGATTTTCACCTTTATAGTTTCCAGTACCTCCGGAATAGTGAGGAATTCATCCCCCTGGAAATATTTGTCATTTTTTTCACTTAAGTCCGCATAATATGTGGCGTCCTTTCTCGGCCTGTCCTCCGCCCAGGCCGATCTCTTCGGTGGCGCCGAATTTTCCTCCTGCACCGTTACAGACGGTGTGGACTGAGTGTTACTTCCGCCCCAGGCCGCTCTTTTCACCGGCGAAGAATTTTCCTGTTGCACAGTTACAGACGGTGTCGCCACAGAGTTATCTTCCGCCCCAGACGATTCTTTCAGCGGCGACGAAGTGTCATCTGGCACCGCTAGAGGCGGTGTAGAGCCAAGCTTGGTGTTTGTGTCCGCCATGGGGACTTCTCCCCACGACGGCTCGCCACACAAGATTCTCTTCCAATAAATATATTTGTCTTTCCCCAAATTACAAAATAAACAAAACTGAGAGCAAACAAGGAAAATGCGACAGAGGAAATAAAATAAAGTGTTACGCACGTGGAACACAAAAAATGTTACGCACGTGGAACAAAAACTGAGTTAAATTCAACAAAAGTTAAATCACATGGAGTGGGTAGAAGCAATTAAAGAAAAAGAATGGACAAATAAAGTCAAACTTAAACAACAAAAGTTTAAGAGTGGGGAAAACGGGTTGTGAACAAAAACGGGGAAATGTAAAAGTTCAAGAGTTCACTTTTTTGTTTTTTTTTCGTCTTTTCCTTTTTTCGTCTTTTCCTTTTTTCGTCTTTTCCTTTTTTCGTCTTTTCCTTTTTTCGTCTTTTCCTTTTTTCGTCTTTTCCTTTTTTCGTCTTTTCCTTTTTTCGTCTTTTCCTTTTTTCGTCTTTTCCTTTTTTCGTCTTTTCCTTTTTTCGTCTTTTCCTTTTTTCGTCTTTTCCTTTCAAAAAACAAATTTCACTCGTGTAGAAAAAAAAGAAAAATCACAATGCCTTAGTGATCCACAGTTCGTTCAAAAAAAAAAAAATAATACTAACTGCCTGGAACACAGAACAGATACTTCACTTTGATCTTAGCCAATATATTTATTGTCTTTTTAAAAAGTACAATTGTGGCACAAGGCCGAAAAAGGGGGAGTGGGGAGAGAGGCTGGCCTTCACTTACTATCCTATACCTAGCTAATCAGATTCGCGACCCATTCATACGTCACAATAGTCACATTCACCAAAAGAACTCGTCCGTCGCCGTTCGATCCTTCATGCACCATAATACCGCAATCTCACAAGGGGGGGAACTACAAAAACGCACCCCACGCAGTAAAAATTTGATGAGAATAAAATACATTAAAATTCTAATAATGAAAAGATGAGAGGGGAGGGGGAGATGAACCCGTAAACAATATAATATATGTTAGTAAGTCAGAATCGGGACAAAGATGTGCGACAGCCTCAAGTACAATTCATAGGGCAAACAGTCCAGACCGGGCGACTTGCCTCTGCCGACCTTCTCCAATACCTCGTAGACTTCGTCCTCCGTGATCTCTCCCTCGCAGCTAGCTGCTTCAGTCGGCTCAAGCCGAGGAAAGTCAGCCAAATAGCTGCGAAACTCCTTCTCACGGAGACCAGGCTCCTTGGTAAAGCGGCTCTCGAAATGCCGCCGAAACGTCTCGCACACATCGTCAGTCGACCGCAGAGTACGCCCCTCCGGGGTTTCGACTTGACGAATGTAACGATCACCACCTCGACGGACTTCTTCCCGACGCAGATCTGCGCCCAGGTTCACGGCCTCCGAAGACATCTTACTTAGCCTATGCCTAATTATCTGACCCATGTAGCGCTCGCTATTCGAACGCTGCAGGGCCTCCCTAGCTAGGGCTATCTCTAGGGGATCCCCCCCAGCCTCCGCCCGGGAAAAGCTAGCCTTAAGTGTCTTCACCTTTTCAGCTCTGTCTAGGGCGAGCCGCTTGCTGAAACCTGTGGTGAAGGACCTAATCCTATTAAGTCGCTCCCCCCACCTATTCCCGATAACCGCCCCCACTAGCTCCCGCTGCACTAAGCTAATCAGCTGCTCCCGGAAGTCCCGCCTGTCCAGTAAGGAAATCCGCCGGTGACAGGACCCCGACGGAATGTCCCAGACTTCCAGTACCCAATTCGGTCGACATCCGACCCTCCGGGACAATTCCGCCGACGTCCATGGGGAACGTTAGTTTTGCAGCCCTATATACAGAGGGATGGAGAACAACGGGGACCCTCCCTGCACAGAAATGTGCAAGTTTTTTCAAAATTGGTGTGCCTGTTTCCAGGACTTTAATGTCTGGGAAAACGTCACGGCATTCCTCGAGGAAGGACCACACCTTCAAATTCCCTCCCGAGTCCCGGACACAAGTAATTATCCCCGCTGCCTTGGGGAAGTTGCGGGGATCTTCGATTGACTTGCCGTCCACGGCTGTTAGTTTGAAGAGAGGACCTAGCCGTGCTCTTCTGTGAGTGGGTAGGTCCTTCTCTCTTTCTTTTCTGTCCACTCTGCAGATCAGATCAGGACCTGGGTAATATTTTGCCCTTTTCTTTACTTTCTTTTTTTCCTTATCTGGGAGTGGAGAGGAAGGGGTGGATGCAAGCGACGGGGTGGAAGTTACAGGTGCAGTGGAAAGAAAGGAGGAGGTGGATGGAGAGGGAGACGAAGCACGGGAGGGGGAGGAGGGAAGGCTTTTTGTTTGGGCGACAGCGTAATTTGGGGCTGTAGGGAAGGATTGGGACATGGATACGTCCGCCTCTTTGTCTTCCCTACTTTCCGTAGCCTGTGAACTTATTTCATCTTCAGTTGATACGGAGGAATGAGGTGGGGGTGACTGTTCCACCTCCATATCGCCATCAGTGTGCTGCTGTTGCTGGTCATGTTTAATCTTTAATTTTTTTTTGGTCGGCTGATTCTCCAGCCGCCCCTCTTGTTGTTCTTCTTGCTGTTGCTTTGTTTGTTGCTTTTCCTCTTTCTGCCGCTGTTGTGTCGGCCGCTGCTGGTGTGAGTCCTGCCTATTTGGCAGCTCTTTCTCCTGTGGTTGCAGCCCCTCTTTGGGCTGCTCCTGCAGTAGCCGTTGTTTGTTGGGGGTCACGGTACTCTTTTTCGGGGCGAAGAAGCCCTTTCCCTCCTGCGACCCTTGACTATCTTCCATTCCCCTTCGGGCGCCTTCGCGACGACCTCAGGGGCTGCCGATTTTGTTGTTTGGAGAGTTGCCGGTGCTGATGCTGATGTTGCTGAAGGGGCCGGCGGTTGGGTGTCCCTTTTGGGACATGCTTTGGCCATGTGGCCCGGCGCATCACATAGCCAACAGAAAGGCTTACGGCCCTCCACGACCACCGGCATCTTCCTCTCTCGGCATTTCAACATGTTAGGTATACTCTCGAAGGCCGGCCTATTCAGTATTACCTGCAACACCATGTCGCCCGTGGCTATACCTGTCCTTCCCTTGATGGCGGACACCTCCTCTACTTGGCCGAACTTCGAGAAAAAGGCCCCCATTCTGTCCTCGCTGATGTCAGCTGGGACTCCATGTACTGTAATTTTGGTCTTTCTAGTGCCCAAATACTCCGTCTGGAGTCTAAGTGTCCTCGTAACCAGCGTAGTTCCTGCTAGGCCCTTCGCCTCTTCCTCGCTGGCCAGCGGGATCTCCCACTTTGCCCGGGAAACCCTTGCCAGAAGCTTGGGAACAATCTTCAGGCTTTTCAAAGCCTCCTCCATTGTTTCCCTGCCGACTCCAATGAGCGCCTTACTTTTGACGTCTGAGGTCAGCAGGGAAATGATTTTGACTTTTATGCTTTCCAGGACCTCAGGAATGGTGAGGAATTCATCCCCCTGGAAATATTGTTCACTTTTCTCCCTCAAGTCCGCATAATATGCTGCGTCTTTTCTCAGCCTGCTTTCCGTCCAGGCCGATTTTTTTCGGTGGCGCCGAATTTTCCTCCTGCACCGTTACAGACGGTGTCGACGAAGAGTTATCCTCCGCCACGGCCGATTCTTTCGGCGGCGACGACGAAGTGTCATTTGGCACCGCCAGAGACAGTGCAGAGCCAGTCTTGGTGTTCGTATCCACCATGTTGTTTTCGACCAAATTTTCGGCCATGTTGTTTTTGGCCATGTTGTTTTCCGCCATGGTGACCTTTCCCCGCGACGGCTCGGCACATAAGTTTCTCTTTACAATATTATAAATGTGTATTTCCCCAAATTACAAAATAAAACAAAACTGAGAACAAACAAGGAACAAACAAGGAAAAAGGAGACAGAAAATAAAATAAAGTGTTACGCACGTGAAAAAATGTTACTCACGTGGAACAAAAACTAAATTAGCTTTAACAAAAGCAAAATTCACAGGGAGAGGGTAGAAGAATTGAACAAAAAGTTTAAACGAGGAGGGAAAAACGGTTTGCGAACAAAAACAAAAACGGGGAAATGTAAAAGTTCAAAAGTTCAGTTTCTTTTTTTTTCTCGTCTTTCTGACTTTTTTTTTCTTTTTTTCCAAAAATAAATCTAATTTCACTCGCGTACAAAAGAAAAAATCACAATACCTTCAAATGTCGTCAAAAAATAATGCCAACTGCCTGGTGCTAAGAACAGATACTTCACTTTGATCTTAGCCAATATATTTATTTATACAATTGTGGCACAAGGCCGAAAAAGGGGGAGTGGGAGGAGGCTGGCCTTCACTTACTATCCTATGCCTAGATAATCAGATTCGCGACCCATTCATACGTCACAATAGTCACATTCACCAAAAGAACTCGTCCGTCGCCGTTCGGTCCTTCATGCACCATAATACCGCAATCTCCCAAGGGGGGGAACTACAAAACGCGCCCCACGCAGTAAAAATTTGATGAGAATAAAATACATTAAAATTCTAATAATGAGAAGGGAGGGGGAGATGAACCCGTAAACAAACTTAAACAACAAATATTTAAACTAAACATAATATATGTTAGTAAGTCCCGTCCAACCCTCAAAATAGAGAGGCCGCTGTATTCTGTCCAGAGGACAAAATCAAGTAGCGCTCTCGCTAAGGGAGTGGGGAAAAGAGATAAAATGACATGGGATGGGGGGATAAAAGGCTGACCCAGTCGAGATAAAAAAAGGGGGGAATGGGTGGGCCAAAAACAAACTGGGGAGGTTGGGAATCTCGACTTGGATCATAACAAAAGGAGATAACCGGGAAACAGGTTAGGAACACACTCACTCACATTAACTAGGTACACTTAGGCTTGACTGACTTAACCAGGGGGAGGGTTCCACGGGAAACCACCCCGATGTGACATAGGTTTGACTTAGAAAAAGAATTCAAGGCTCGCCCCGTTCAAACGAACCAAGCTCGCCTCTTTCACCCACCTTTCGCTGAAGACTGTCGAATGCAAACGTTTCCTATCAGTTCTAATCTTCATCCTGAGCTGATGCTCAAAGAATCGGATCAGATCCTGATGCGAAAGACGATTGCCTCGCAAGACTTCCGCCTTGCGCGTCGTCCATATCACCATTCTAGCCATGGCTAGCAGCGTGAGAAACACCATTCATTTCACTCCGGAATACGGGGGCGACACATTGTCACACGAGTTGTCTGGGAGCGATACGAGCCGTCAGCTCGCCGACACGGTCCCATAAGGGGCGGACCCGGGGGCAATGGTAGAAGGCGTGCGAAGCCGTTTCTTCCAGACCAAGGCCACACCGTTCGCAGTCTGGCATATCCGCCAAGCCCCATATGAACACCATGTCGTTGAGAGGCAGCCGATTGCGAGCCAATCGCCAGGTAAGCGAAAACTCAGGGTTGCTGAGATAATATCAATAATTAATTTATTAAACATGACATTAGATGTTTTTAAGTTTGAGAAAAATTCGACCTGACATTAGATGTTTCTAAGGTTGAAATAGCGAAAACACAGTTTTTAAAATTATAAACAAAATTTATTGAAAAAGTGTACATGAATTGCTTCTAAAACAATCTGCACCCTGGTTAATACATTTTTGTCCTGCTTCCTCTTCGTCAAACTTGCATTCTGTAAAGGGATCGTTCAATAAAGAATTTAAAACATCATGGGGGAGTATATTTTGGACAGGATTATCTTGGGAATCGGGAATAACCCACGAAGGACTAGCTACGTAAGGGCATGGTGATGGAGGTGTTTCTATGCTCGGTTCTAAAGTTTCTTCACTATCGCTAATTTCCTCAATGATATCACGTTTAACTCTTTTGTTCGGACTAAGTGTGTCTAGATCTTCATGTGTGTATGTGTGTGATCTTTTAGGTTTTCTTGTGACTATCAGACTTTTTTTGTAGGTATTGTTAATGAGGCTATCTATGTGTTCACGCCATATTGTTAGCCACATTAGGGGATTGATTTTACAGATACCCCACTCACGTAGAGCCTCCATTTTTTGTTTTGTTTTATATATAAACATTCTGTCTTAATGGTTGTTCCTCGTGCGGAACAACATTCCAAATATCACTGTTACTCGTTGAAAGGGATGGTGTCCTTTCTATCAGTCGTTCTGACTGATGTTTTACGTTTACCAAGACCTTGCTACCCTCGAGAACGCATTTAGCAAGCTCCACGTTTTCTTTGGTAAACCAGAGCTCATCGGTATATATTAGCGATTTATCGGCACATGAACCGAAACAGAAACTATCGGATTTCTCTGTCCTGATAGTACCGCAGTTTAGGAGACCATCTACAATTGATTTTAGGATGTATGTTTTGCCACTTGTTGTAGGGCCCTGTATATGAAATACGTTAATTTTTGGAAGGATTTTATGGCAAACGTTGAAGAGGTCCTTAGCAAAGGTTTTATTATCTATTTGATGAAATGTGCACCATTCATCGAATATATCGAGACTGGTGTTTATGTCCCAGTAGGTTGTTCCCGTTACATTCAGTAACTTTTTTTTTTTCTCGGCTATCTGTTGCCAAATTGGGGTAATTCTAGTTTCACTGTTTATTTCAGCCGCAGCGTCCGAAATGAGGGCCTTGATGTTTGGCGTAGATCTGTATGTAACTGTCCATTCTTTTTTCAGTTTTTGATCGTCCGATGTATGGACGAATTTCATGATCTGGCCTTGATCAGTCGCTGCGGCTTGTTTCATTAAGCTCTTTATGAATGCGAATTTATTTTGTCTGACGGTGTCGGTCGCAGTGTTAATTCTATAGTGTTCATCAGTCTGTACTGAAAGTTCAAATGATTGATTTGTTAATTTTTCAATAAATATTTTTTGTGTGTGTGTCTGTATATTATTTGTACATAGTAATTGTCTGTCGACTTGTCCCTTTAGGAAGTATTCAATCAATCCGTCTGGTTTAAAAACCATCGGGCAAGTCATATCGTACTGGTGTTTGGAGCAGTCTGATTTCATGTAGTCTTTTAGTTTCGAAAATGCGTATTGTGATGATGGGTGTTGTCGGCACCATATGATGATGTGAAAATGCGGGCGTTCTGAGCAGTTCTTTGCTTGAGCATAACTTCGATTGTGGTAAATTATGATGGACAGGTTGCCGGTGACGATTTTGATAAAGAATTTTTTTGGCTCGTTTGGTGTATATTGTAGTATTGTTGCCGGATGGCAATATTACAGTCCCATAAGGGGCGGAACCGGGGGCAATGGTAGAAGGCGTGCGAAGCCGTTTCTTCCAGACCAAGTCCACACCGTTCGCAGTCTGGCATATCCGCCAAGCCCCATATGAACACCATGTCGTTGAGAGGCAGCCGATTGCAAGCCAATCGCCAGGTAAGCGAAAACTCAGGGTTGCTGAGATAATTCGCCGCTGGCGCCCAAGACCAGTAGGAGCGGTACTCCTCCTCCGACAAGCGGAGCGTATCGCGTAGGCGATCCTTCACCAATCCCGATAGAAGACTTTCCTAGGCCGTGACAGGTCACTGGACCGCGGAATAGCCCTCAAGGCTGAGCGACACTCGCTGAGGAAAAGCGACTCGTCCCGGGGCGTACAGCGGCGCTCCGCCCCCGAGATGGGGGGACTGATGGTAAGGCTAGGGAACGCGTCCCTCACGATTCCCTCCAGAATCGGATCTCCTCCAGTCAAGGCGCGGCGTAGGAAAGCCAACCGAGAGGCACGGATGTGATTTAAGACGTGTGGCATTCCCAGCCCCCCATGACACGGACGTTTAGTGCAGACTCGTCTGTCGACCCTGTTACCGCGTCCCCCCCACAGGATGGAGGAGAGCGATTGCTCGAGCGCCTTCATGTGGGCCTCACAGAGAGGAAGTACTGACAATCGATAAAGAACAAGGGGGAAAATGTATGTGACACACACCTCCGCCCTGCCCTTCACGGACAACCTCCGTCGATTCCATGTCTTACCGGCAGAAACGACCTTTGCTAGTACTTCTGACCAATTCTTCTCCAGCTGGAGGTCGGGCCCAAACCACACTCCAAGAATGCGGACAGGGCCGTCCGTCCAACCGAAGCGGCCCGGAAGATCACGCCCCTTCCAGGCACCTAACCGCAAGCCGGACGACTTGTCGCGGTTTATCTTGGCCCCCGTCACCTTCTTGTACCGATCAAGCGCCTTCTGCACCGCCTCGATGTCGTTTCGCGACGACACAAAAGCGGATACGTCATCGGCGTACGCAGAAAGCCTGGCTCGAGACCCTCCAGGCACGGCGATTCCGCGTAGGGCCGGACTGCACGTCTCGTCCTTCAGCCGGCGAAGGAGAGGCTCCAACGCCAAGGCGTAAAGGAGAGGCGACAGCGGACAACCCTGGCGAACCGACCTCGACAGAACAAAGGCGTCCGACAACTTCCCGTTCACCTGCAGAAGTCGGGTGCGAATCAGGCGGCCTGCAGGACAGTAGCGATGGTCGACCCTATCAAATGCCTTGGACTGATCCAAATTGATCAGCGCGGCCTCTTCGTCGTCTTTTACTCCCTCTATGATCGTGCGGATCAGATGCAGGTTGCTCTGAATTGTTCGGCCCCTCACAGAACAAGTCTGCTCGGGTCCCAACAGACTCGGCAACTGACTGCAAACGCTCCTGCAGGATCTTGGCCATAATCTTTAACTCTGTGTTTAGCAGAGTTATGGGCCTGTAGTCGTCTAGCTTCCCCCCGACACCCTTGCCCTTCTTCAGCAGAGTGATCACACCCCTGGAAATGCGGTTGGGGATGGACCCCGACCGAAACCAGTTGTTGAACACCGCTGTCAGAATCGGGACAAAGATGTGCGACAGCCTCAAGTACAATTCATAGGGCAAACCGTCCAGACCGGGCGACTTGCCTCTGCCGACCTTCTGCAGTGCCTCGTAGACTTCGCCCTCCGTGATCTCTCCCTCGCAGCTAGCTGCTTCAGTCGGCTCGAGCCGAGGAAAGTCGGCCAAATAGCTGCGAAACTCCTCCTCACGGAGACCAGGCTCCTTGGTAAAGCGACCGCAGAGTACGCCCCTCCGGGGTTTTGACTTGACGAATGTAACGATCACCACCTCGACGGACTTCTTCCCGACGCTGATCTGCGCCCAGGTTCACGGCCTCCGAAGACATCTTACTTAGCCTATGCCTAATTACCTGACCCATGTAGCGCTCGCTATTCGAACGCTGCAGGGCCTCCCTAGCTAGGGCTATCTCTAGGGGATCCCCCCAGCCTCCGCCCGGGAAAAGCTAGCCTTAAGTGTCTTCAGCTCTATCTACGGCGAGCCGTTTGCTGAAACCGGTGGTGAAGGACCTAATCCTATTTTTAAGACGCTCCCACCACCTATTCCCGATAACCGCCCCCACTAGCTCCCGCTGCACTAAGCTAATCAGCTGCTCCCGGAAGTCCCGCCTATCCAAGCAAGGACAGATTGAACTTCCAGTAGCCAGCCATTCTAGCCCTATGTTCTAACGCCACTCGGGCACAAACGAGTTTGTGATCCGAATAGCCTACCCAGTGGAACGTGGGACAATCTAACAAGTCTATGTCGGCTCTACGAACTAACATCCTGTCAAGGTAGCTGACTACCTTGTCAGACGGCCACGTCCACATTTTCCCCCCGGGATGATCGACCCGGTATCTATCGACGAGACCATAATCGTCGATCAGATCGACCAGGCAACGATCGTCCCTACTCCCGCTAGCGACCCGCCCCCTGTCTATCGTGGGGTCCAGGACGGCATTCCAGTCCCCCATTAAAACTAGGCGCGCAGAATCGACCAGGAACGGCCCCAACCGCCGATAAAACAAACCCCGGTCGTTGGGCGCATAAACCGCAACGACCCGAAACGAACCACTTTTCACGGCAATATCGGCCACCAGCAAACGGCCCTCGGCATCGGTATGCACAAGGTCCACCTTCGCCTCGAGAGTACACTTGACCAACAAAGAAACCCCTCTGGCACACCGGTCCCCGTATGCTGAATAGACGACAAAGTCCTCCCTCAGCACACACGCATCGGAAGCGCAAACAAAGTGGGTCTCTTCGATCGCGGCAACATCCACACCGAACGACAAGAGATCCCGAAGCAGGCGGGCCGCCTTACTCCGATCTCTCAAGCCCCTCACCTCACGTTCAGACTGGCAATCTTAATTTCCATTTCTAAACCTGCAACGAAAAATAAGAGTTATGGCAAAAAACCTACTCGCATACCGGGCGGAAATCAGCGGGTGACAGGACCCCGACGGAATGTCCCAGACTTCCAGTGCCTAATTCGGTCGTCATTCGACCTTCTGGGACAATTCCGCCAACGTCCATGGGGAAAGTTAGTTTTGCCGCCCTATATACAGAGGGATGGAGCACAATGGGGACCCTCCCTGCACAAAAATGGGCCAGTTTCTTAAGCACCGGTGTGCCCGTTTCCAGGATTTTAATGTCTGGGAACACATCCCTGCATTCCTCCAGGAAGGACCACACCTTTAAGTTTCCCCCCGAGTCCCTGATACACGTGATTATCCCCGCTGCCTTGGGGAAGTTGCGGGGATCTTCAACAGATTTGCCGTCCACGGCCGTTAATTTGAAGAGTGGACCTAACCGCGCTCTTCTGTGTGTGGGTAGGTCCTTCTCTCTTTCTTTCCTGTCCACTCTGCAGATCAGGTCGGGGCCTGGGAAAAATTTCGCCCTTTTCTTTTTCTTTTTTTCTGGGAGCGGAGAGGAAGGGGTGGATGCAAGTAATGGGGTGGAAGTTAGAGGTGCAGTGGAAGGAAAGGAGGAGGTGGATGGAGAGGGAGACGAAGCACGGGAGGGGGAAGAGGGAAGGCTCTTGGTTTGGGTGACATCATAGTTCGGGGATGCCGGGAGGAATTGGGACTCGGATACGCCCGTATGTTCGACCTCCCTACTTTCCGTGCTCTGTTTACTTGGTGCTTCCTCGGTAGATACGGCTGACTGAGGTGGAGGTGTCTGTTCCACCTCCATATCGCCGTCAGAGTGCTGCTGCTGCTGGTCTTCGATGGTCCTTTGTTTTTTGGACGGCTGTTTCTCCAGCCGCCCCTCTTGTTGCTGCTCCTGCTGACTGTCCTGGTGATGCTGTGTCTGATGTGGTTTTCCCTCCTTCTGCCTCTGTTGTGTCGGCCGCTGCTGCAGAGAGACCTGCTTATTTGGTAGATCCTTTCCCTGCGGTTGTCGCTTTTCCGACTGCCCCTCTTTGGGTTGCTCCTGGGGCAGCCGCTGTTTTTTGGGGGCCGTGGCACTCTGTGTCGGGGGCGAAGAAGCCCTTTCTTTTCTGCGCCCCTTTACCATTTTCCACTCCCCTTCGGGCGCTTTCTCTTTCGGCACGACCTCAGGGGCTGCCGCTCTTTCCACTTGGGTTGTTGCCGGTGCTGTTGCTGAAGGGGCCGTAGGTTGGGCGTCCCTTTTGGGACATGCTTTTGCCATGTGACCCGTCGCATCACATAGCCAACAGAAAGGCTTACGACCCTCCACGACCACAGGCATCTTTCTCTTGCGGCATTTAAGCATGTTGGGTATGTTCTCGAAGGCCAGCCTGTTCAGTATCACCTGCAACCAGGCTTGGTGTAAGTGTCCGCCATGGGGACCTCTCCCCACGACGGCTCGCCACACAAGTTTTTCTTCCCAATATATGTGAATTTCTCTTTCCCCAAATTACAAAATAAAAACAAAACCGAGAACAAACAAGGAAAATGAGACAGAAAATAAAGTGTTACGTGCGTGGAACACAAAAAATGTTACGCACGTGGAACAAAAACTGAGCTAAATTCAACAAAAGTAAAATCACGGAGAGGGTAGAAGCAATTAAACAAAAAAGACTGGACAAATAAAGTCAAACTTAAACAAAAAAAGTGGGGAAAACGGTTTGTGAACAAAAAACGGGGAAATCTAAAAGTTCAACAGTTCACTTTTGTTTCTTTTTTTTTCCTTTTTTCGTCTTTCTTCTTTTTTTTTTTTTTTTTTGGTTCTCTTTTTTTTTTTTCCCCCTTTAAAAAATAAAGTCCACTTGCGTAGAAAAAAAAATGGAAAAATCACAATACCTTAGTGATGAACAGTCTTCAAAACAAAAATACTCACTGCCTGGTACACAGAACAGATACTACACTTTGATCTTCCTTTGATCTTAGCCAAAAGGCTGGGATTTACTTGACCTCCCACAGGGTCAGGTTGTGACACAAGGTCAGGGTTTAATGTGGGAAGGGAGGGGGAATGGACCCGAGTTTTCACCCGGGCCGCAGTGCTTTGGCTTTAGCTGGTCTTAGCTTGTCCAAGCTGGTCATAGCTGTTGATACTACCAGCGCAGGGACGAATCCCTGCGACCGGCCTGTATCAGTGATCGATCCCGGCCTAAAGGCGATCATTCAGCGAGTAATCTGCGAACAGATACTACACTTTGATCTTAATATTTATTTGCTATAAAATAACAATGTGCCACAAGGGCAAAGTTGGGGGAGGGGGAAAAGGCGTGGTCTTCTCTAGTCTTAACTCTTAACTAGCTAGACGCTCTCATGGACCCAATCGTACTGACAATAATCCTTTCACCATAATACCACATTTGTAACAGCAACTCTCGCACCGAAAATTACCAAAATACCTCAAATATTCCCCTAGAATCCTAATATGAAATTTTATTTACAGAACAGGGCGGGGGATACAATGGATATACATAATGAGACCTGAAAAATAAATAAATGTGTTAGTATCGGGTCCCACCCAATTGTGAAAATGCGGCAGAAATCCTGGTTAACTGGGAAGAAATGACAGACATTGGTCATGTCTGGTCACTCCAGAGAACAAGAACATCTGTCACCTAAAAAGGGTTGGGAGGGGAGGGGGTAATAAATACATGTGGGACAAATGAGGGAGCCTAAACACTTGCATTCTCTAGCTAGTTCTGACAGAGTTGGTCAATCTTACCTTGGTCAAGTCTGGGGTGACTGAGGTTTCAAGCCGTGGCCCAAAATCCTTTTCCTAAGTTGCGTCTAACAACCACTCAAGGTCAGCTCCTCTCACACGCACCAAATGCGAAACACTCACCCAACATTTGCCGAATTTCAGTGAAGAGAGACGCACCTTTTCCGCCCTGATCTTGACTTTAAGCTGATGCTTAAAGAAAGCGACCAGTTGAGAAGAGGAGAGCCTCTCGTCTCCGTGAAATTCCTTCTGTCGCGTCGTCCACACAACCATTCGCATGATGCCAAGCAAACACAAGAGTACATACAGCTGGTCCTTTGACATAGGCGGCACCACATTGGAACAAACGGTGCTGGCATCGAGGACAAAGAACTTTCCGCCCAAGATGCGAACCATGTAGCCTTCAATCAGCCGACACAGCGGGTGAACGACACTACAGTGAAGGAAGGCGTGCGCAATGGACTCCTCCCAGTCACCGCAGCGCACGCACATTGGCGTGGCCACCAGACCCGCTGCGTAAAGCTTCTTGCCGACCCAGAGAGCCCCTCGCAACACCTGCCAGGTGAGTGATGCCTCGTCGTTATTGAGGCATTTCAACCCGGGCGCCCACGGCACCACGGAGCGAAACTCCTCGTTCATAAGACCGAGCTCGTCCCGGAGTTTGTCTTTAGCCCCCACCCTAACTAGAACCCGATATAACGCCTTCTGAGACAACGCCTCGGTGTTGGAGAGGCGATCCTTCACCTCTAAGAGGCCGCGCAGCGCATCTCGACATTCCGCATAGAACGGGCATTCGGCTTCAGGTGTTCTGTCTACCTCTACCTGTCTGCGTGCACACTTTCCAAAGACGGGAAGGCTCGGCGAGCGTCTTCCTTCCAGAAAACGCACTCCTCCTCCTCGCCATCTTCGTACAACATCTTTTGCAGAAAAGTCAATCGCAGCGTGTGTTGTCGAGTCTCGATGCATGGCATACCTAGACCGCCTTCTGTAGGATGGAGGCAGCAGACCTCGCGACGCACCAGATGAGCCTTATCTCTCCAAAGGAAGTCGAAAAGGACTCTAATGAGAACGACTCGTTCGGCGGACGGGAGTGGCAGAACGGAGAGACGGTAAAGGAGAATCGGGTAGATGTACGAAATGCACACTTCCGCCCTCCCCTTCAAGGACAGGTTCCTTCGAGTCCACAGGCGAGCTGCTTCCTCGACCCTCTTCCGAACCTCCGACCAGTTGGTGTCCAGCTGGAGTCCGGGCCCGAACCAGATACCGAGTATCTTGACGGGGCCGTCCATCCAGCTGAATGGCCCGGGGAGAGGAAAACCCTCCCACTCGCCCAACCGCAAGCCGACAGACTTATCGCGATTGATCTTGGCCCCCGCTACCATCTCATACCTACAGATCTCCTTGCCAACCTCGTGGATTTCGGTGGTGTTTTTAACAAAAACCGACACGTCGTCAGCATAGGCGGAATACCTGGCAGCGTTGGTGGCGCCAGGCACCGAGATTCCGCGAAGGACCGGATTCGCCTTCAACTTGCGTAGGAAGGGCTCCAACGCAAGGACATAGAGCATAGGCGAAAGTGGACAACCTTGACGAATATAGAGCGAGACAAAGAGAAAGGCTCCGACCTCACCCAGTTCACCTCGACCAGGGCCCCAGGGGACTTGTACAAGAGCCGGACCCAGGAGCGAAAGTGCGGCCCGAAGCCGGCAGATGCGAGAACAGCCTCGAGGAAGCGGTGGTCCACCCTATCGAATGCCTTGGACTGATCCAAATTGATCAGCGCGGCTTCTCCGTCGACTTTTTCTATGATCTGGCGTATCATGTGAAGGTTGTCCTGAATAGTCCTGCCCTTCACAGCACAAGTCTGTTCGGGGCCAATCAGGCTAGACAGGACAAGCTGCAAACGGTTGGCCAAGACCCTCGCCAAAACCTTGACATCTGCATTTAGCATAGTCAAGGGGCGGAAATTATCTATCCCATCCCCTCCGTTTTTGCTCTTGCGTAACAACTTGATGACGCCCCTGGTGAAGCGTCGGGGTATATTCTCATTCTTCAGCCAGTGGTTAAACATCAGTGTCAGCAGGTGTACAAAAACGGGCGACAGCCTCAAGTACAACTCATAGGGAAGTCCATCTATTCCCGGGGCCTTGTCTCGACCGGTCAGCTTAAGCGCATCCCAGACTTCCTCCTCCGTTATGGCCCCCTCGCACATATCCGCTTCGACCGGCTCGAGGCGAGGAAAGTCGGCCAGATAGGCGTCGAACTGAGCGGAACTCAGTCCGGGTTCCCTGGTGAAGAGGTCCCAGAAATAAGACCGGAAGGCCTCGCAGATGCCTCCGTTTGTGGTCACTTGTCGTCCGTCCGGTGTCGTGACACTGGGAAGATATCGATCCGAAGCGCTGCGCAACTCCTCTTGCCGCAGTTCAGCGGCCATGTTCGTCGCCTCAGCAGACATTCTCTTTAGTCTAGACCTAACTACCAGAGCTTGGTTCTTCTTGATAAGCGAGGAGGCCAGCTCGGCCCTAGCTACTGCGACCTCCATACTATCTCCCGATTGGATGGCACCCTCTAATCTAGCTTCGGCTGCCATTTGCGCTGCTAATCTATCTTTGTTGATTCGTCGACTATAATCAGCTGCAAACGACCTAATGACTGACTTAAGATGGCCCCACCACTTATTCCCAACCACACTCCCCGTCATTTCCCTCTGTATGGTTAGTACTAACTGGTCACGGAAATCTTTCAACTCGAGCAGAGACGTGTTGAACTTCCAGTAACCGTTCAATCTAGGCTTAGGCTTATCTAAGTTTACTCGCACCCGGACGAGCCGGTGGTCCGAGAAAACTATCGAATGGAAACTTGGACACCCTAAGAGCCCTACGTCGACTCTCCTTACTAAAACCCGGTCGATATAGCTCTGACGAACTACCGTATCCGGGCCGCCCCTATTGGTCCAAGTCCATGCTGCCTCCCCCGGATGCTCATTTCTGAACTTGTCGACTAAGTCAAATCTGTCGAGAAATTCGCGAAATGGTTTGACATCTGGGTTGTAAGCACCCGATCTCTCCCCGCTACGATCTAATTCGGGATCAAGGACGGCGTTCCAATCACCCGCTAAAACTACCTGGCGAGACGTCGTCAAAAAAGGCAGCCCGCTCCCCCTGGTCGTTGGGCGCATAATCCCCGATGAAGCGAAGAGACTTTCCCTTTATGGTGACATCCAGGACGCAAAGCCTGCCCTCCGGATCTGCGAACACAAGGTTACACGTCGCCATCAAGGACCTGCTGACTAGCCAAGAGATCCCTCTGGAGCGGCTATCAAAAAAGGCTGAGTAGAGGCGGAACCTCTTCGACAGCACATCTTCATAGTCGCTGGCAATAAGATGGGTTTCTTGCACACGTTCACGCCGAGGCGCTGAAGCTCGCGTGAAAGCCTCGCCCTACGAGACTCCGACCTCAGGCCTCGGCCATTCACTGTAGCTAACCAAAGAGCCATTGAAAGACACTTACCTTAGGGTTGAGCCTCACCTTGAAACATCGTCTGGGTTGGGATGCCGACGGCTTCTCCCATGGATCCAGTGCCCATCTCAGTCTTGATGGAGCCGTCTTGGGATATACCACCGACATCCCAGGGAAAGGTTAGTTTTAGAGCCCTATAAAGGGATGGGTGTACCAAAATCGGGACTCTCCCAGAACAGAACTGTTTCAAATGGGAAATCCTATCATTGTCCGTGATGATCATCGGTGTGTCGTGTCTTTTGGCCTCCTCTATCATGCGCCACGCCTGCCGCGATCCCGCACCGATTCGCACGACCATGAGGACCATCTTGGCGTTCGGGAAGTTCGCGGGATCCTCAAGATCCCTCTCCCCACAATTCTTCATGGAGAGAAGGGCTCTCAGACCCGCAATTCTCCTGCCAAACGTCTTGGCCGTCTCCGTGCTCTCGGCGGTCACCCGGCAAACATTCTTCCCCGTGTTGAAGGGTGTCTTCGCCTTCTGCCTCTTGCCGTCGACATCCTCCGTGGGGCTCAACAGTCTCTTTCCCGGTGCAGCATAGTCTCTTTTAGTAGGGGTTTCCCCCTTGTGCACCGGGGTTTTGTCCCTCTTCAGCGGGGAGCACGAACGGGCTCTTGGAGGCAAAGGCAGAGTCTTTGGTTTGGTCGGGGAAGACTGGGCAGGGGATGGGGGGCTTGCAGTCTTAGATGGAGGAGGTTCCTGTGGTCTTGGTGATGACTCTGTCCTCGGTCTTGGTGCTGGTGTTGGTCTCGGTGTTGGAGCCGGAGTTGGTGTCCTCGGTCTTGGTGCTGGCGTAGGTATCTCTTGGGCCAGCTGCCTCTCCAAATCGGCTTCCACCCGCAGTACCATTTTATTGGACGGGGAATGACCCGTCCTGTGAGCTGTGGCCGAGGCATCACCCTCCGGGCCTTCGGATGCGCCAACGTTGGGACTCGCTGCAGCCCTCGCCTTCCTCTTTCTTCCGCCTACTACCTTCCAATCCCCTTCACCAGATGTAATGAAGGGGGCGTCGGGGACAGAGGCCATGCTTCTTGTTTCCTCCGTAGTCACGGGGCGGTCTTTCTTGGGGTTCGGCTGGCGGTCTGAGGAAGGTCCGCCCGCACACTCAGAAGCCATATGGCCGGGTTGGCGACACCTCCAGCATGTCGGCTTCCTACCTGTTACAATAACAGGCAGCAATCTGCCGTCGACGTCCAACATGCTGGGAATGTCGTCAAAGGCTTTCTGGCCCAGCATGATGGCGAAGCTCCACATGCCCACCCTGTCATCCGAGGAAACGCCGATGATCTCCCCAAACTACTTAAAATAAGCAGCCAGTGCCTCACCCCTGACCTGTGCGGGGACCTCATACACGGCAACCCTGGTCCTTTTTCTGCCTCTGTACTCCGTGCGGAGGATCAGATCCCTCGTTATGAGGTCTCTATTAAGCATGGAGACGCATTCCTCAGGCGATTTCATCAGAACGTCCGACATAAAAGCCTTGGTCCCCCGGACGATCCGCTGGGGCGCAAACCCCAGAGACGTCAGGGACTTGAAGACAATGTCCTTCGTGGCTCGACAAATCCTCCTGGTACATTTGTCTACCACGAAGATTGACATTGTCCTTTGGGCAAATTTTTCCCCCTCCACTGGGTCCAAGGTCAGGCCGCCCTTTGTAAGGAGATGGGTGAAACCATCTGCCCTCCCAAGAAACTCCTGGAGATTGAACCCAGGAGTTAGCGTGGCCTTCCATTTGGAGGGCGGTGCCTCGGTCCCATGCTCGTTTGCTGCTTTTTTGGGTGGCAGCTGGCCCGTGCTGGAAACCTCCATGGGGGGCTGTTGCTTCGAGCTGCCTTTGGGAGGCAGCTGGCTGTCGCCGGATTCATCACTGGGAGGCAGCTGCTTGACGCAGGATCCCTCTTCAGGATGCAAAGGCGCAGATTCATCCGGGCATGTTGGCGAGGGTGGGGCGGGATTCCGCCATGGCGCCCACGGGGGGTGCCTCCCGGCCGTCTACTTCGACTGTTCATCTGAACAGTCGGAGATATCCCAACCCAAGGTTGGGAACCTCCTTGTCTCCGGGCCGTCTACTTCGACTGTTCGGATGAACAGTCGGAGATATCCCAACCCAAGGATGGGAACCTCCTTGCCTCCGGGCCGTCTACTTCGGATGAACAGTCGGAGATATCCCAACCCAAGGATGGGAACCTCCTTGCCTCCAGGCCGTCTACTTCGACTGTTCAGATGAACAGTCAGAGATATCCCAACCCAAGGTTGGGAACCTCCTTGCCTCCAGGCTGTCTGCTTCAACGATTCCGGGGGAATCGTTGGAGATAATCCAGCCCGCAGAAGGATACCTCCTCCCTAAACAGGGCCGCATCAAGAGAGTCACGAACGAGTCGAGAACAGATACTACACTTTGATCTTAGCCAAATTATTTATTGCATATAAAATACAATTGTGGCACAAGGCCGAAAAAGGGGAAGTGGGGAGAGGCTGGTCTTCACTTACTATCCTATACCTAGCTAATCAGATTCGCGACCCGTTCATACGTTACAATATTCGCATTCACCAAAAGAACTCGTCCGTCGCCGGTCGATCCTTCACGCACCATAATACCACAATCTCGCAAGGGGGGGAAACTACAAAAACGCGCCCCACGCAGTTAAAAATTTGATGAGAATAAAATACATTAAAATTCTAACAATGAAAAGATGAGAAGGGAGGGGGAGATGAACCCGTAAACAAACAAATATTTAAACTAAACATAATATATGTTAGTAAGTCCCATCCAACCCTCAAAATAGAGAGGCCGCTGTATTCTGTCCAGAGGACAAAATCAAGTAGCGCTCTCGCTAAGGGAGTGGGGAAAAGAGATAAAATAACATGGACATGGGATGGAGGGATAAAAGGCTGACCCAGTCGAGATAAAAAAGGGGGGAATAGGTGGGCCAAAAACAAACTGGGGATGTTGGGAATCTCGACTTGGATCATAACAAAAGGGGATAACCGGGAAACAGGTTAGGAACACACTCACTCACATTAACTAGGTACACTTAGCCTTGACTGACTTAACAAGGGGGAGGGTTCCACGGGAAACCACCCCGATGTGACATAGGTTTGACTTAGAAAAAGAATTCAAGCCCCTCACGTTCAGACTGGCAATCTTAATTTCCATTTCTAAACCTGCAACGAAAAATAAGAGTTATGGCAAAAAACCTACTCACATACCGGGCGGAAATCAGCGGGTGACAGGACCCCGACGGAATGTCCCAGACTTCCAGTACCCAATTCGGTCGACATCCGACCCTCCGGGACAATTCCGCCGACGTCCATGGGGAACGTTAGTTTTGCAGCCCTATATACAGAGGGATGGAGAACAACGGGGACCCTCCCTGCACAGAAATGTGCAAGTTTTTTTAAAATGGGTGTGCCTGTTTCCAGGACTTTAATGTCTGGGAAAACGTCACGGCATTCCTCGAGGAAGGACCACACCTTCAAATTCCCTCCCGAGTCCCGGACACAAGTAATTATCCCCGCTGCCTTGGGGAAGTTGCGGGGATCTTCGATTGACTTGCCGTCCACGGCTGTTAGTTTGAAGAGAGGACCCAGCCATGCTCATCTGTGAGTGGGTAGGTCCTTCTCTCTTTCTTTTCTGTCCACTCTGCAGATCAGATCAGGACCTGGGTAATATTTTGCCCTTTTCTTTACTTTCTTTTTTTCCTTATCTGGGAGTGGAGAGGAAGTTAGAGGTGCAGTGGAAGGAAAGGAGGAGGTGGATGGAGAGGGAGACGAAGCACAGGAGGGGGTGGATGGAAGGCTTTTAGTTTGGGCAACAGCATAGTTCGGGGATGCAGGGAAGGATTGGGACTCGGATACCTCCGTATGTTCGTCCGCCCTACTTTCCGTACTCTGGGGACATTTCTCCCCTTCTTCTACCGATACGGAGGACTGTGGTGGAGGTGTCTGCTCCACCTCCATATCGCCGTCAGAGTGCTGCTGCTGCTTGTCGTGGTGCCTCTTTTGCTTTTTGGGTGGCTGCTTCTCCAGCCGCTCCTCCTGCTGCTGTACTTGTTGCTGCTGTGTTTGGTGTTGCTGCGTTTGTTGTTGCCGCTGTTGTGTCTGCTGCTGCTGAGTCGGCTGCTGCTGATGAGAGTTCTGCCTATTTGGCATCTCCCTCTTCTGTGGCTGCAGCTCCTCCGACTGCCCCTCTTTGGGTTGCTCCTGGGGCTGCCGTTGTTTTTCGAGGGCCGTGGTATTCTGTGTCGGGGGCGAAGCAGCCCTGTCTTTTCTGCGCCCCTTTACCACTTACCACTCCCCTTCGGGCGCCTTCTCCTTCGCCACGACCTCAGGGGCTGCCTATCTTTCCACTTGGGTATTTACCGGTGCTGTTGCTGATGTTACTGGGGGGGCCGTAGGTTGGGGGTCCTTTTTGGGACATGCCTTCGCCATGTGACCCGGCGCGTCACACAGCCAACAGAATGGCTTGCGTCCCTCTACGACCACCGGCATCTTTCTGTCCCGGCACTACAGCACATTGGGGATTTGTTCAAAAGCAGGCCTATTCAGGATTACCTGTAGCACCATATCCCCCGTTGCAATGCCTGTCCTTCCCACGCTGGCGGACACCTCCTCCACCTGGCCAAATTTTGAAAAAAAGGCCCCCATTCGGTCCTCACTAATGTCTGCTGGGACTCCATGCACTGTGATTTTGGTTTTTCTAGTGCCTAAATACTCCGTCTGGAGTCTCAGCGACCTTGTGACCAGCGTAGTTCCTGCCAGGCTTTTCGCCTGCTCCTCGCTTGCCAGCAGGATCTCCCACTTTGAACGGGAAACCCGTGCCAGAAGCTTGGGAACAATCTTCAGGCTTTTTAGAGCCTCCTCCATTGTTTCCCTGCCGACTCCAATGAGCGTCTTACTTTTGACGTCTGAGGTCAGCAGGGAAATGATTTTAACTTTTATAGTTTCCAGGACTTCTGGAATAGTGAGGAATTCGTCCCCCTGGAAATATTTCTCCGTTTTTTCTCTTAAGTCCGCATAATATGCGGCATCCTTTCTCTGCCTGTTTTCCGCCCAGGCCGATTTTTTTCGGCAGCGCCGAATTTTCCTCTTGCACCGTTACAGACGGTGTCGACTGAATGTCACTTCCGCCCCAGGTCGATCTTTTTACCGGCGAAGAAATTTCCTCTTGCACCGTTACCGACGGTGTCGACGCAGAGTTATCCTCCGCCCCGGCCGATTCTTTCGGCGGCGACGAAGTGTCATCTGGCACCGCTAGAGGCGGTGTAGAGCCAGGCTTGGTGTTTGTGTCCGCCATGTTGTTTTCCGCCATGGGGACTTCTCCCCACGACGGCCACACAAGATTCTCTTTCCAATAAATATATTTCTCCTTCCCCAAATTACAAAATAAACAAAACCGAGAACAAACAAGGAACAAACAAGGAAAATGCGACAGAGAAAAATAAAATAAAGTAAAATAAAGTGTTACACACGAGGAACACAAAAAATGTTACGCACGTGGAACAAAAACTGAGTTAAATTCAGCACCGGTGTGCCCGTTTCCAGGATTTTAATGTCTGGGAACACATCCCTGCATTCCTCCAGGAAGGACCACACCTTTAAGTTTCCCCCCCGAGTCCCTGATACACGTAATTATCCCCGCTGCCTTGGGGAAGTTGCGGGGATCTTCAACAGATTTGCCGTCCACGGCCGTTAATTTGAAGAGTGGACCTAACCGCGCTCTTCTGTGTGTGGGTAGGTCCTTCTCCCTTTCACTCCTGTCCACCTTACAGATTAGATCGGGGCCTGGGAAATATTTCGCCCTTTTCTTTTTCTTTTTTTCTTTATCTGGGTGCGGAGAGGAAGGGGTGGATGTAAGCGAAGGGGTAGGAGTTGGAGGTGCGGTGGAAGGAAAGGAGGAGGAGGTGGTTGGAGAGGGAGACGAAGCACAGGAGGGGGTGGATGGAAGGCTTTTGGTTTGGGCAACAGCATAGTTCGGGGATGCAGGGAAGGATTGGGACTCGGATACCTCCGTATGTTCGTCCGCCCTACTTTCCGTACTCTGGGGACATTTCTTCCACCGATACGGAGGACTGTGGTGGAGGTGTCTGCTCCACCTCCATATCGCCGTCAGTGCTGCTGCTGCTGGTCGTGGTGCCTCTTTTGCTTTTTGGACGGCCGCTCCTCCTGCTGCTGTGTTTGGTGTTGCTGCGTTTGTTGTTGCCGCTGTTCTGTCGGCTGCTGATGATGAGAGTTCTGCCTATTTGGCATTTCCCTCTTCTGTGGCTGCAGGTCCTCCTACTGCCCCTCTTTGGGTTGCTCCTGGGGCTGCCGTTGCTTTTTAGGGGTCGTTGACTTTTGTTTTGGGGGTGAAGAAGCCCTGTCTTTTTTCCGACCCTTCACAATTTGCCACTCCCCTTCGGGCGCCTTCGCGACGACCTCAGGGGCTGCCGATCTTGGTGCTTGGTTCTGTTTCGGTGCTGTTGCTGATGTTACTGGGGGGTCCGCAGGTTGAGTATCCCTTTTGGGACACGCCTTTGCCATATGACCCGGCGCATCACACAGCCAACAGAATGGCTTACGTCCCTCAACCACCACCGGCATCTTCCTGTCGCGGCACTTCAGCACGTTCGGTATCCGCTCAAATGCCGGCCTGTTCAGGATCACCTGCAGCACCATATCTCCGGTGGCAATGCCCGTTTTTCCCAAGCTGGCTGACACCTCCTCTACCTGGCCAAACTTAGAAAAAAAGTCCCCCCATCCTATCTTCGCTTATGTCTGCGGGCACACCATGCACCGTAATCCTGGTTTTTCTGGTTCCCAAGTATTCAGTCTGGAGTTTTAGTGACCTTGTGGTCAGTGTATTACCCGCCAGACTTTTCGCCTCTTCTTCACTTCCCAGCAGGATTTCCCACTTTGCGCGGGATACCCGAGCCAGGAGCTTGGGAGCAATCTTCAGGCTTTTAAGCGCCTCCTCCATAGTTTCCCTGCCGACTCCGATGAGAGCCTTACTCTTGACGTCTGAGGTCAACAGGGAAATAATCTTCACTTTAATGCTTTCCAGGACTTCCGGAATTGTGAGGAATTCGTCCCCCTGGAAATAGTCTTCGCTTTTCGCTCTTAAATCGGCATAATATGCCGCATCTTTTTTCACTCTGTCTACTGCCCAGGCCGATTTTTTTCAGTGGCGACGCATTTTGCTGTTGCCCTGCCAAAGACGGTGTAGACACAGAGTTATCTTCCGCACCGGCCGACTTTTCCGGTGGCGACGAAATTTCACTTTGCACCGCCAGAGACGGTGTGGGGTCAGGCCCATTATTATTGACCACCATATTGTTTTCCGCCATGCGGATTTCTCCCCACGACGGCTCGTTGTTTGAAGTTTCTTTCTCAATATATATATATATTTTTTCTTCCAAATTAAAAAATAAAACAAAACCAACAGAAAATAAAACCGAGAACAAACAAGGAAAAGAAGACAGAGAAAATAAATAAACTGTTACGCACGTGGAACAAAAACTAAGTTAAATTTAACAAAAGCAAAATTCACAGGGAGAGGGTAGAAGATTTAAACAAAAAGAACAGACAATAAAATTAAACAAAAATTTAAACGAGGAGGGAAAAACGGTTTGCAAACAGAAAAACGGGGGAAATTTAAAAGTTCAACCGAGTTTTACACAGTTCGTCTTTTTCCTTTTTTTTTTTTTTTTTTTTCCCCAAAAGTACTTCCACTTGTGTGGAAAAAGAAAAATTCACAATACCTTGTTGTCCAAAAACGTTGTCCAAAAAGAAACACACGAAAAATACCTGGTACGAAGAACAGATACTTCACTTTGATCCTCCTTTGATCTTAGCCAATATATTTATTGTACGTAAAAATACAATTGTGGCACAAGGCCGAAAAAGGGGAAGTGGGGAGAGGCTGGTCTTCACTTACTATCCTATACCTAGCTAATCAGATTCGCGACCCGTTCATACGTTACAATATTCGCATTCACCAAAAGAACTCGTCCGTCGCCTTTCGATCCTTCACGCACCATAATACCACAATCTCTCAAGGAGGGAAACTACAAAAACGCACCCCACGCAGTTAAAAATTTGATGAGAATAAAATACATTAAAATTCTAACAATGAAATGATGAGAAGGGAGGGGAAGATGAACCCGTAAACAAACTTAAACAACAAATATTTAAACTAAACATAATATATGTTAGTAAGTCCCGTCCAACCCTCAAAATAGAGAGGCCGCTGTATTCTGTCCAGAGGACAAAATCAAGTAGCGCTCTCGCTAAGGGAATGGGGAAAAGAGATAAAATAACATGGACATGGGATGGAGGGATAAAAGGCTGACCCAGTCGAGATAAAAAAGGGGGGAATGGGCGGGCCAAAAACGAACTGGGGATGTTGGGAATCTCGACTTGGATCATAACAAAAGGAGATAACCGGGAAACAGGTTAGGAACACACTCACTCACATTAACTAGGTACACTTAGGCTTGACTGACTTAACGAGGGGGAGGGTTTCACGGGAAACCACCCCGATGTGACATAGGTTTGACTTAGAAAAAGAAATCAAGGCTCGCCCCGTTCAAACGAACCAAGCTCGCCTCTTTCACCCACCTTTCGCTGAAGACTGTCGAATGCAAACGTTTCCTATCAGTTCTAATCTTCATCCTGAGCTGATGCTCAAAGAATCTGATCAGATCCTGATGCGAAAGACGATTGCCTCGCAAGACTTCCTCCTTGCACGTCGTCCATATCACCATTCTAGCCGTGGCTAGCAGCGTGAGAAACACCATTCGTTTCACTCCGGAATACGGGGGCGACACATTGTCACACGCGTATGCGCGATCGATGGACACGAGTTGTCTGGGAGCGATACGAGCCGTCAGCTCGCCGACACGGTCCCATAAGGGGTGGACCCGGGGGAAATGGAAGAAGGCGTGCGAAGCCGTTTCCTCTAGACCAAGGCCACACCGTTCGCAGTCTGGCATATCCGCCAAGCCCCATATGAACACCATGTCGTTGAGAGGCAGCCGATTGCGAGCCAATCGCCAGGTAAGCGAAAACTCAGGGTTGCTGAGATAGTTTGCCGCTGGCGCCCAAGACCAGTAGGAGCGGTACTCCTCCTCCGACAAGCAGAGCGTATCGCGTAGGCGATCCTTCGCTAATCCTCGATAGAAGACTTTCCTAGGCCGTGACAGGTCACTGGACCGCGGAATAGCCCTCAAGGCTGAGCGACACTCGCTGAGGAAAAGCGACTCGTCCCGGGGCGTACAACGGCGCTCCGCCCCCGAGATGGGGGGACTGATGGTAAGGCTAGGGAACGCGTCCCTCACGATCCCCTCCAGAATCGGATCTCCTCCAGTCAAGGCGCGGCGTAGGAAAGCCAACCGAGAGGCACGGATGTGACTCAAGACGTGTGGCATTCCCAGCCCCCCATGACACGGACGTTTAGTGCAGACTCGTCTGTCGACCCTGTTACCGCGTCCCCCCCACAGGATGGAGGAGAGCGACTGCTCGAGCGCCTTCATGTGGGCCTCACAGAGAGGAAGTACTGACAATCGATAAAGAACAACGGGGAAAATGTATGTGACACACACCTCCGCCCTGCCCTTCACGGACAACCTCCGTCGATTCCAAGTCTTACCGGCAGAAACGACCTTTGATAGTACTTCTGACCAATTTTTCTCCAGCTGGAGGTCGGGCCCAAACCACACTCCAAGAATGCGGACAGGGCCGTCCGTCCAACCGAAGCGGCCCGGAAGATCAGGCACCTAACCGCAAGCCGGACGACTTGTCGCGGTTTATCTTGGCCCCCGTCACCTTCTCGTACCGATCAAGCGCCTTCTGCACCGCCTCGATGTCGTTTTGCGACGACACGAAAGCGGATACGTCATCGGCGGACGCGGAAACCCTGGCTCGAGACCCTCCAGGCACGGCGATTCCGCGTAGGGCCGGACTGCACGTCTCGTCCTTCAGCCGGCGAAGGAGAGGCTCCAACGCCAAAGCGTAAAGGAGAGGCGACAGCGGACAACCCTGGCGAACCGACCTCGACAGAACAAAGGTGTCCGACAACTTCCCGTTCACCTGCACCACAGCACTGGGGGAGCGATACAGGAGGCTAATCCAGCGGCAGAAGTCGGGTGCGAATCCGGCGGCCTGCAGGACAGCAGCAAGGTAGCGATGGTCGACCCTATCAAATGCCTTGGACTAATCCAAATTGATCAGCGCGGCCTCTTCGTCGTCTTTTACTCCCTCTATGATCGTGCGGATCAGATGCAGGTTGCTCTGAATTGTTCGGCCCCTCACAGAACAAGTCTGCTCGGGTCCCAACAGAGACTCGGCAACTGACTGCAAACGCTCCTGCAGGATCTTGGCCATAATCTTTAACTCTGTGTTTAGCAGAGTTATGGGCCTGTAGTCGTCTAGTTTCCCCCCACCACCCTTGCCCTTCTTCAGCAGAGTGATCACACCCCTGGAAATGCGGTTGGGGATGGACCCCGACCGAAACCTGTTGTTGAACACCGCTGTCAGAATCGGGACAAAGATGTGCGACAGCCTCAAGTACAATGCATAGGGCAAACCGTCCAGACCGGGCGACTTGCCTCTGCCGACCTTCTCCAGTGCCTCGTAGACTTCGCCCTCCGTGATCTCTCCCTCGCAGCTAGCTGCTTCAGTCGGCTCGAGCCGAGGAAAGTCAGCCAAATAGCTGTGAAACTCCTTCTCACGGAGACCAGGCTCCTTGGTAAAGCGGCTCTCGAAATGCCGCCGAAACGCCTCGCACACATCGTCAGTCGACCGCAGAGTACGCCCCTCCGGGGTTTTGACTTGACGAATGTAACGATCACCACCTCGACGGACTTCTTCCCGACGCAGATCTGCGCCCAGGTTCACGGCCTCCGAAGACATCTTACTTAGCCTATGCCTAATTACCTGACCCATGTAACGCTCGCTATTCGAACGCTGCAGGGCCTCCCTAGCTAGGGCTATCTCTAGGGGATCCCCCCCAGCCTCCGCCCGGGAAAAGCTAGCCTTAAGTGTCTTCACCTCTTCAGCTCTATCTAGGGCGAGCCGTTTGCTGAAACCGGTGGTGAAGGACCTAATCCTATTTTTAAGACGCTCCCACCACCTATTCCCGATAACCGCCCCCACTAGCTCCCGCTGCACTAAGCTAATCAGCTGCTCCCGGAAGTTCCGCCTGTCCAGCAAGGACAGATTGAACTTCCAGTAGCCAGCCATTCTAGCCCTATGTTCTAACGCCACCCGGGCACAAACGAGTTTGTGATCCGAATAGCCTACCCAGTGGAACGTGGGACAATCTAGCAAGTCTATGTCGGCTCTACGAACTAACATCCTGTCAAGGTAGCTGACTACCTTGTCAGACGGCCAGCTAAGAGCCCACGTCCACATTTTCCCCCCAGGATGATCGACCCGGTATCTATCGACGAGACCATAATCGTCGATCAGATCGACCAGGCAACGATCGTCCCTACTCCCGCTAGCGACCCGCCCCCTGTCTATCGTGGGGTCCAGGACGGCATTCCAGTCCCCCATAAAAACTAGGCGCGCAGAATCGACCAGGAACGGCCCCAACCGCCGATAAAACAAACCCCGCTCCTCCCGGTCGTTGGGCGCATAAACCGCAACGACCCGAAACGAACCACTTTTCACGGCAATATCGGCCACCAGCAAACGGCCCTCGGCATCGGTATGCACAAGGTCCACCTTCGCCTCGAGAGTACGCTTGACCAACAAAGAAACCCCTCTGGCACACCGGTCCCCGTATGCTGAATAGACGACAAAGTCCTCCTTCAGCACACACGCATCGGAAGCGCAAACAAAGTGGGTCTCTTCGATCGCGGCAACATCCACACCGAACGACAAGAGATCCCGAAGCAGGCGGGCCGCCTTACTCCGATCTCTCAAGCCCCTCACGTTCAGACTGGCAATCTTAATTTCCATTTCTAAACCTGCAACGAAAAATAAGAGTTATGGCAAAAAACCTACTCACATACCGGGCGGAAATCAGCGGGTGACAGGACCCCGACGGAATGTCCCAGACTTCCAGTGCCTAATTCGGTCGTCATTCGACCTTCTGGGACAATTCCGCCAACGTCCATGGGGAAAGTTAGTTTTGCCGCCCTATATACAGAGGGATGGAGCACAACGGGGACCCTCCCTGCACAGAAATGTGCACGTTTTTTTAAAATTGGTGTGCCTGTTTCCAGGACTTTAATGTCTGGGAAAACGTCACGGCATTCCTCGAGGAAGGACCACACTTTCAAATTCCCTCCCGAGTCCCGGACACAAGTAATTATCCCCGCTGCCTTGGGGAAGTTGCGGGGATCTTCAACAGATTTGCCGTCCACGGCCGTTAATTTGAAGAGTGGACCTAACCGCGCTCTTCTGTGTGTGGGTAGGTCCTTCTCCCTTTCACTCCTGTCCACCTTACAGATTAGATCGGGGCCTGGGAAATATTTCGCCCTTTTCTTTTTCTTTTTTTCTTTATCTGGGTGCGGAGAGGAAGGGGTGGATGTAAGCGAAGGGGTAGGAGTTGGAGGTGCGGTTGAAGGAAAGGAGGAGGAGGTGGATGGAGAGGGAGACGAAGCACAAGAGGTGGTGGATGGAAGGCTTTTAGTTTGGGCAACAGCATAGTTCGGGGCTGCAGGGAAGGATTGGGACTCGGATACCTCCGTATGTTCGTCCGCCCTACTTTCCGTACTCTGGGGACATTTCTCCCCTTCTTCCACCGATACGGAGGACTGTGGTGGAGGTGTCTGCTCCACCTCCATATCGCCGTGAGAGTGCTGCTGCTGCTTGTCATGGTGCCTCTTTTGCTTTTTGGGCGGCTGCTTCTCCAGCTGTACTTGTTGCTGCTGTGTTTGGTGTTGCTGCGTTTGTTGTTGCCGCTGTTGTGTCTGCTGCTGCTGAGTCGGCTGCTGCTGATGAGTTCTGCCTATTTGGCATCTCCCTCTTCTGTGGCTGCAGCTCCTCCGACTGCCCCTCTTTTCGTTGCTCCTGGGGCTGCCGTTGTTTTTTGGGGGCCGTGGTATTCTGTGTCGGGGGCGAAGAAGCCCTTTCTTTTCTGCGCCCCTTCACCACTTTCCACTCCCCCTCGGGCGCCTTCTCTTTCGCCACGACCTCAGGGGCTGCCGATCTTTCCACTGGGGTTGTTACCGGTGCTGATGTTGCTGAAGGGGGCGTAAGTTGGGGGTCCCTTTTGGGGCATGCTTTTGCCATATGACCCGGCGCATCACATAGCCAACAGAAAGGCTTACGACCCTCGACAACCACTGGCATCTTCCTGTCCCGGCATTTCAGAACATTGGGGATTTTTTCAAAAGCAGGCCTATTCAGGATTACCTGTAGCACTATATCCCCCGTTGCAATGCCTGTTCTTCCCACGCTGGCGGACACCTCCTCCACCTGGCCAAATTTTGAAAAAAAGGCCCCCATTCGGTCCTCACTAATGTCTGCTGGGACTCCATGCACTGTGATTTTGGTTTTTCTAGTGCCTAAATACTCCGTCTGGAGTCTCAGCGACCTTGTGACCATCGTAGTTCCTGCCAGGCTTTTCGCCTGCTCCTCGTTTGCCAGCAGGATCTCCCACTTTGCACGGGAAACACGTGCCAGAAGCTTGGGTGCAATCTTCAGGCTTTTAAGCGCCTCCTCCATAGTTTCCCTGCCGACTCCGATGAGAGCCTTACTCTTGACGTCTGAGGTCAACAGGGAAATAATTTTTACTTTAATGCTTTCCAGGACTTCCGGAATTGTGAGGAATTCGTCCCCCTGGAAATAATCTTTGCTTTTCGCTCTTAAATCGGCATAATATGCCGCATCTTTTTTTACTCTGTCTACTGCCCAGGCCGATTTTTTTCGGTGGCGACGTATTTTGCTGTTGCACCGCCAAAGACGGTGTAGATACAGAGTTACCTTCCGCACCGGCCGACGTTACCGGTGGCGACGAAATTTCACTTTGCACCGCCAGAGACGGTGTGGGGTCAGGCCCATTGTTATTGACCGCCATATTGTTTTCAGCCATATTGTTTTCCGCCATGGGGATTTCTCCCCACGACGGCTCGTTGTTTAAAGTTTCTTTCTCAATATATATTTTTGCTTCCAAATTAAAAAATAAAACAAAACCAACAGAAAATAAAACCGAGAACAAACAAGGAAAAGAAGACAGAGAAAATAAATAAACTGTTACACACGTGGAACACTAAAAATGTTACGCACGTGGAACAAAAACTGAGCTAAATTCAACAAAAATAAAATCACGGAGAGGGTAGAAGCAATTAAACAAAAAGGAATGGACAAATAAAGTCAAACTTAAACAAAAAAAGTGGGGAAAACGGTTTGTGAACAAAAAACGGGGAAATCTAAAAGTTCAACAGTTCACTTTTGTTTCTTTTTTTTTTTTTTTTTTTTCCTTTTTTGTCTTTCTTTTTTTTTTTTTTTTCTTTCAAAAAATAAAGTCCACTTGCGTAGAAAAATAGAAAAATCACAATACCTTGTCTTCAAAACAAAAATACTCACTGCCTGGAACACAGAACTGATACTACACTTGATCTTAGCCAAAAGGCCGAGAAGCGATAACTCATAGGTGAACAGAGGCCAAGCGAGTGGAGCCAGGCACCGGCAACGCCGACGGGTCAAATGAGTGCCCGCAAACGCAGATATGGAAGCCCGCTGCCAAAGGTGCCTCAGCGCTCCGGGATCGCAGCGAGGTCCCGCTCACCCTCAGCAGAAACTTGTCAGACTGCGCGAGCGGATGCTTACTTCCGTGCCGGCATGCCCATGGAACAGATTCTGCTTCTCCGCGCGTAGAGAACACCCCAACCTCCTGCACGCCTCAGAGTCCTGCAAATAGAGGGAAAGTAATTCAGACATTTGCACATTAACATCGTCTAAGTTGGGATGCCGAAGGCTTCTCCCATGGATCCAGTGCCCGTCTCAGTCTTGATGGAGCCGTCTTGGGATATACCACCGACATCCCAGGGAAAGGTTAGTTTTAGAGCCCTATAAAGGGATGGGTGTACTAAAACCGGGACCCTCCCAGAACAGAATTGTTTTAAATGCGAAATTTTTTCACTGTCCGTGATGATCATCTGCGAGTCACTTTTCTTGGCCTCCTCTATCATTCCCCATGTCTGCCGCAATCTCGCACAACGGTGAGGACCATCTTGGCGTTCGGGAAGTTCGCGGGATCCACAATTCTTCATGGAGAGAAGGGCTCTCAGACCCGCAATCCTCCTGCCAAACATCTTGGCCCTCTCCGTGCTCTCGGCGGTCACCCGGCAGACGTTCTTTCCCATGTTGTAAGGTGCTTTTGCCTTCCGCCTCTTACTGTCGACATCCTCCGTGGGGCTTCTCTGTCTCTTCCCCGGTGCAGCATAGTCTTTTTCTCTTTTTTTTTTTTTTTTTTTTTTTTTTTTTTTTTTTTTTTTGTAGGGGTTTCATCCTTGTGCACCAGGGTTGTGTCCCTCTTTTGTGGGGAGGTGGAGGCAGAGGATGGGGGGCTAACAGTCTTTGGTAAAGAAGATTCCTGTGGTCTTGGTGATGTCGGTGTCTTCGGTCTCTGCGCTGGTGTTGGTGTCTTTTGGGCCAGCTGCTTCTCCAAATCGCCCTTCACCTCCCTGACCCGCAGTACCATTTTATTGGACGGGGAATGACCCTTCCTGTGAGCTGGGACCGAGGCATCACCCTCACTGCCGTCGGGAGTCGAAGCGCTAACGTTCAGACTCGCTGCAGCCCTCGCCTTCCTCTTCTTACCGCCTACAACCTTCCAAACCCCTTCACAAGATGTAATGAAGGGGGCAACGGGAACAGAGGTCATGCTCTTCGTCACCTTCGAAGTCTCGGGGCAATCTTGCGGTCTGAGGCAGGTCCACCCGTACACGCAGAAGCCATATGGCCGGGTTGGTGACACTTCCAGCATGTCGGTTCCCTACCTGTTACAATAACAGGCAGCATTCTGTCGTCAAAGGCCCCCTTGCTCAGCATAATGGCGAAGCTCCACACGCCCAGCCTGACATCCGAGGAGACGCTGAGGATCTCCCCAAACTGCTTGAAGTAAGCAGCCAGCGCCTCACCCTTTACCTGTGCGGGGGACCTCGTATACCGAAACCCTGGTCCGCTTTCTACCCCTATACTCCGTCCGAAGGATGAGATCCCTCGTTATGAGGTCTCTTTTCAGCATGGAGATGCATTCTTCAGGCGAGGGCAGCAACACATCCCACATAAATGTCTTGGTTCCCCGAACAATCTGGGGCGCAAATTCCAGAGACTTGAAGACAATGCCCTTCGCGGCTCGACAAATCCTCCTGGTACTTTTGTCTACCACGAAGATTGACATTGTCCTTTTTGAGAACTTCTCTACCTCCACCGGGTCTGACGTCAAGCCGCCTTTCTTATGGAGATGGTTGTACCCATCGGCCCTTTTCCTGAACGTTGAAGCCAGGAATTAGCGGGGACTTCCATTTAGAGGGTGGTGCCTCAACCACAGACTCATTCACTGCTTCTTTGGGTGGCAGCTGGCCTGTGCTGTCTGCCTCTTTGCGAGGCAGCTGGATGTCGCAGGTTGCCTCTTCGGGATGCAAGCACGCAGATGCATCCGCACCTGCTGGTAAGGATGGGGCAGGGTACTCTGGGCGGGATTCCGCCATGGCGCCCACCCTCGAATACGGGAAAGACGTCACGAGTACTCCAAGGAGAGTGGGGTGCCTCCCGGCCGTCTACTTCGACTGTTCGAATGACAGTCGGGGATATTCTAACCCAAGGTTAGAAACCTCCTGCCTCCAGGCCGTCTACTTCAACGATTCCAGACGAATCGTTGGAGATAAACCAACCCGCAGGAGGATACCTCCTCCCTAAACACGCCAAGGCTTGAGAGTCTCGGCCATTCACAGTCGCTAACCAAAGAGTCATTGAAAGACACTTATCTTAGGGTTGAGCCTCACCTTGAAACATAGTCTGGGTTGGGATGCCAACTATTTCTCCCATGGATCCGGTGCCCATCTCAGTCTTGATGGAGCCGTCTTGGGATATACCACCGACATCCCAGGGAAATGTAAGTTTCAGAGCCCTATAAAGGGATGGGTGTACCAAAACAGGGACCCTCTCAGAACAGATTTTAATTGTGAGATTTGTTCATTTTCCGTAATGATTATCACTGTGTTGTTTCTTTTGGCCGCCTCTATCATGCCCCGCGCCTGCCATGATCCTGCACTGACTCGCACGACGGTGAGGACCCCTCAAGATCCCTCTCTCCACAATTCTTCATGGGGAAGGTTAATTTAGCTGCCCTATATACAGAGGTATGGACCACTATTGGGACCCTCCCTGCGCAAAAATGGGCAAGTTTTCTTCGTTCGGGTGTGCCCGTTTCTAGCACTCTAATGTCTGGGAACACATCCCTACATTCCTCTAGGAAGGACCAAACTTTCAAGTTCCCCCCTGAGTCTCTGATACATGTAGTTATCCCTGCGGCCTTAGGGAAGTTGCGGGGATCTTCAACCGATTTGCCGTCCGCAGCCGTCAACTTGAAGAGTGGACCTAAGCGTGCTCTTCTATGTGTGGGTAGGTCCTTCTCTCATTCATTTCTGTCCACCTTACAGATTAGGTCGGGGCCGGGGAAATATTTCACCCTTTTCTTTAATCGGGTGGGGAGAGGAAGGGGTCGATGTAAGCGGTGGGGTGGGAGTGAGAGGTGGGGTGGATAAAGATCCAAAGGAGGAGGTGGATGGAGAGGGAGACGAAGCACGGGGGGGGGGGGAAGTCTTTTTGTTTGGGCGACAGCATAATTCGGGGATGCAGGGAAGGATTGGGACCCGGATGCGTCCGTATGCTCATCCGCCATACTTTGCGTGCTCTGTTCACTTGCTGTTCCTTCTTCCTCCTTATTCTTGGTCAATAAAGAGGACTGAGGGGCAGGCATCTGTTCCACCTCCATTTCGCCGTCAGTGTGCTGCTGCTGGTCGTGATGTCTTTTGTTTCTTTGACGGCTGTTTATCCAGGCGCCGCTCTTGTTGCTGCTTGTCCTGCTGCTGTTGAGTATTCTGTTTATTTGGCTGCAACTTTTCCGACTTTTTCTGCTCCTGCCCCTCTTTGGGTTGCTCCTGGGGCAGCCGTTGTTTTTTGGGGGTTGCTGTGTCTTGTTCCGGGGGCAAAGATGCCCTTTCCTTTCTCCGACCCTTAACTGTCTTCCATTCCCCTTTCCGGCGCCTTCTCCTTCACCACGACTTCAGGGGCTGTCGTTGTTTTAGTTTGGGTTGTTGCCGGTGTTGTTGCTGAGGGGCGTGGAGGTTGAGTGTCCTTTTTGGGACGCGCCTTTGCCACATGACCCGGAGCATAGCACAACCAACAGAATGGCTTGCGTCCCTCCACGACCACCTGCATCTTCTTGTCCCGGCATTTTAGCAGATTCGGTATGCGTTCGAAGGCTGGTCTATTCAGGATCACCTGCAGAACCATGTCTCCAGTCGCTATTTCCATCTTGCCCATGATGGCGGATACCTCCTCCACTTGACCGAATTTAGAGAAAAATGACTCCATGTACCGTGATCTTTGTTTTTCTGGTGCCCAAGTACTCCGTCTGGAGTCTCAGTGACTTTGTGGTCAAAGTGTTCCCTGCCAGACTTTTGCTTCCTCCTCGCTTCCCAGCAAAATCTCCCACTTTGCACGGGATACCCTTGCCAGTAACTTGGGTGCGATCTTCAGGCTTTTTAAAGCCTCCTCCATCATTTCCCTGCTGACTCCAATAAGTGTCTTATTTTTGACATCTGAGGTCAACGGAAATAATTTTCACTTTAATACTGTCCAGGACCTCGGGAATGGTGAGGAATTAGTTCCCCTGGAAGTATTGTTCGTTTTGTGTTCTTAATTCTGCATAATATGCGGCGTCCTTTTTCTGTCTATTTTCCGCCCAGGCCGATTTTTTGGGGCGGTGATGAAATATCGCTATGCATCATTAGAAACGGCGTGGAATCCGTATTATTTTTCGCCCAGGCTGATTAAAGAAAGAAAAACATTAGCAGCAATACATTTCTTAGGAAAAGAAAAACATTACCAGGAATACATTTTTGGGGGGGAAAAAAGAAAGAAAAAAACATTACCAGCAATACATTTTGGGGGGGGAAAAAAACATTACCAGCAATACATTTTTTTATTTTTTTGGGGGGGGGGGAGAAAAACATTACCAGCAATACATTTTTTGGGGAAAAAAAGAAAAACATTACCAGCAATACATTTTTTGGGGGAAAAAAGAAAAACATTACCAGCAATAAAAAAAGAAAGAAAAAAGACATTACCAGCAATACATTTTTTTGCAGGGTTGAAACATTACCAGCAATACATTTCTTGGTAAAAAAAAAAAAAGAAAAAGAAAAACATTACCAGCAATACATTTTTTGGGGGGAAAAAGAAAAAAAAACGTTACCAGCAGTATATGGGGGGTGGGGAGAAAAAAAAACAAAGCATTACCAGCAGTACATTTGGTGGGGGGGGGGACATTGCCAGCAATACATTTTTTGGGGAAAAAAAGAAGAAAAAAACATTACCAGCAATACATTTTTGGGGGGGAAAAAAAGAAAAGAAAAAAAAAAACATTACCAGCAATACATTTTTGGGGGGGAAGAAAAGAAAAGAAGAAAAAAACATTACCAGCAATACATTTTTGGGGGGGAAAAAAAGAAAAGAAAAAAAAACATTACCAGCAATACATTTTTGGGGGGGGGGAAAAGAAAAGAAAAAAAAAAACCTTACCAGCAATACATTTTTGGGGGAAAAAAAAGAAAAGAAAAAAAAAACATTACCAGCAATACATTTTTGGGGAAAAAAATTAAAAAAAAGAAAGACAATACCAGCAATACATTTTTTGAAAAAGAATGTTACCAACAATGAAAATTGTCAGCATTAAATAACCCATTGAGGTTGATATGCCGTAAACCAAACCAATCAATTTTGTTGATGGTCTGCTGCCTTTTCTATTCCAAATCGCTCTGCAGAGAATGTTGCAAAAGTTGTACTGGACAACCAGATGAGTACATTTGGAGTGTCATCTGTGATCACTACTGACAGTGGACCAATGTTTCAATCCTTACTTTTCAAAGAATTTGGCAGCCTACTCTGAGTGAAGGATATCCGAACTACTACATATCTAAAAACCTGCCCGAGCCACAAAGATTGACGCTTACAACTGGGTAGATAACTTAGCTATTAGTCTCCTACCAATACAAATACCTTAAAAGAAGACCTACACTGAACACCAGCAGACATCATTTTTGGAATCTCACTGATATTACCTGATCAATATTTTGAGGTAGATGAAATATCACCATGAAACCTATCTTACCATTCAAAAAAATAAAACACACCGTATCAATTGATCATTTAAAACCTGCTTACACTCTAGTGGTGTAGCTAGAGTAAACATCACTGGGGCGGTCCGCTCAAATGTCACCCCAATGACCCCGATTCACCCTATGCCGAATGGTTAGCTGTAGCTAAATTTTCATACATGCTCTACCTCTACTTTACTCTACTGACCGGTACGTTACTGTTTACATGTATGATCCAAGACAAAATCCAATACCACAAAATAATCAGTTCAAATCAAAAGATTTTTAAAATGCAACTGTTCACTTTCAGAACAACTATACAAAACACGGCAATACACAAAAGAATGACATTCGATACTATGGTCTTAGAATGAATGTTTTCATTGTGGCAAACTGGTCAATGACATCGTCAAAATCTGTTTGTCTTGTAAGCTCGTTTTCAATGGACAGCACAGCCAGATCCGACAGTCTCGACTGACTCATGGTTGACCAGAGGTAATTTTTTATAAGTTTCATTTTGGAGAAACTTCTTTCACACGATTCCACAGAAACACATATTGTGAGAAAGAATCTTAGAGTCAGCGTAAGATATGGCAATGACTCAACAAAGTCCCACTTGATGATAAACTGCAGTCCAGTGCTTGGCTTCCTCCAAATTTATTTCGGCTGCTTGTAGGTGTTGCCTTAAACGTGGAATTTCTAAACAAAGTTCTTCTTCCGACAGCTCATCATACACAGCAGTGAGCTTGGCAACAGACAATTGTATTTCTTCGTCTTTGGCACAAATAATATGGTCTGACTGAACGGCGCAAAATGTCATTCACTGCCTTTCCTCTGGTATCCAACTCGATATGGAAACGGTCCAGACACTCTAACATTGCTTTCTTAGTCTCCAGCTGCAATGACAATCCAGCATCTCTTGGCTCCTCTCCTGGCATTCTTCTCTTTCTTCTGATTCTCTTCTCTGTAGGAATATCAAGTTCTTCACATTTGGCAAGTGCTTGCTGGACGACACTGTCAACAACATTTGTACGCTGCTCTTCCAAAAAGACCTTGAGAGCCCTTAATTTGGTAGCAACCATGTCCAGAGTAATACCTGGTGTTTGCATGTACTTCTGGGCTAAATTGACTAATTGTAAAACATCACCCCAGAAAAACAAGAAAGAAAAGTCGCATATGGCTGGCAACAGATTGTGCACAGCGCCTATTGTCTCGCCGCTTTCTTCGACACCACATAGGGCTTCAATGGCTTCCACAAACTTGTTAAACTTCTGTATCACTGGCTTCACAGTGTCAGTATGTGCACTCCAGCGAGTTGTAGACAGTCTCTTCACTGTTAGACCTGTGTATTCCACTAGCACATCCCAGCGATGGGTCGACAGATCAAAAAAGTGTACAGCACCTCAAGACTTTCAAAAAACGTTACACAAGATGGATTGTTAGCAAACGAATGTTTCCCACAAAGGTTCAAAGAATGATTGGAACAAGGTACAGAAACGGCCCTCGGATTAATGTCTTTGATCTTTTGTTGCACACCACTGTGGATTCCAGACCTGCTTACCACATTATCATACCCTTGACCACGACACAATTGAATATCCAGTCCTTTGTTTTCTAGTTTCTCGAGGATATCGCTAGTTAATGCAGTAGCTGTTTTACCTTTCAGATGAAAAAATCCAAGGAATGACTCTCGCACTTCAACTGTGCCACTGCTAATGTGTACATATCGAATTACTGTTGACATTTGATCTGCATGCGAAATGTCCAGTGTATGAATTTCAGGTGACATGTATGAACATACTACCTGACTGTCTGAGCTTTGCTGGAGTCTGACAAGATGTTCTTTTGATACATCGTAGTGAGATAACAATTCAACAAGCTCTAAGAAGTTACCTTTGTTTAATGATGACGCATCCTCACGATGTGTGTGTGTGTGTTGCGGCATTCACCCTGGGTCGGTTAAGCCGGGTCCTTCCAAAGAATTCACCGCGTCCCGAACAAAGGCCGACCAAGCACGGTGATCCGTCGCCAATGATGAAACGAGCGACAGCCATTCCCGATTCCAACGGCGGATACCGTAGATTGTTGGACCCAGATTCAGCTCTGCATCTTGTTTCACTGTCCTGAGCCACGTCTTGAGCTGGCCGCCACATCGCCTCTTCCAGCCCCAAAGAGGGATCGGATCGATGGCTTCTCTGATGAGCTCGCCTCGTTGACGACGGAGAGCGTGACCAAACCAGCGAAGACGCCTCGCGAGCAGAGCTTGCTGGAGGGAGGTTATTTGGCATCGCTCTCGGACCACCGCGTTTGATACGAAGTGTTGCCAGCGCAAACGCAGGATACGACACAGACAGTAGTGATCGAAAACCTCCAGCCTCCGAAGATCAGACGCTCTCATCGGCCAGGACTCACATCCGTAGATTGTGCGGACGAGTGCTTGGTAGACTCTAATTTTTGTGGCTAGCTTGATTTCGCGTCTAGACCACAGGCGGGATTGTAGGCAGCAAAAAGCCAACTGGGCATTCGCGATGCGACTAATTATATCCTCCTTTCCTTGTCCTGTCGCAGTGAGGATCGATCCCAGATACTTGAAGCGATCGACTTCTTCAAGAACTTCCCCACCTAGGACGATTGGCTGCTTTTCGGTAGGGACAAATCCCGCCGTCAGCAGTTTTGTTTTTCCGGCGTTGATTTTCATGACCAGCTGGGATGCAAAGCGTTGCATTTCGTTGATTGCTAACTGGATGTCAGCAAAGTTTTCGCCCAGAATCGCAATGTCGTCGGCGTAGTCCAGGTCCTCGAGTACAAATCCTTGACCCACGGTGACATGTTTTGTCGCGCAAGGAAAAGTATCACATCTAAAACTGTGCAGAATGTCTCTGAACTTCTTTTTCTCTTTCTCCATCAGGGAAATGTGTGCTGCATCTGGTGTCCTGAAACCAGTGTTTTCCACTTCTCCAAGCACGACAGATGATACTTTGATTGTTCATGTTCAGCAATTTTTGTTTTTAGCTTCCACCAGGCTTCAAAACCAGTGACGAAAGTAGATGTTCCTGTAGCTTTGTCATCTTTGGCAAACAACCGACAACAAAAGCAGTACAATTTTCCGTCACGCAGCGAGTACGCCATCCACGAGCGTAGCACCCTGTCACTTTTTGATAACCACTTGTAAGGTTTGCCAATGCTGGCTAAGGGACCGGACAAAGGCACATCACATCGGACAAAACCCACCATATAATTTTTAAAAAAACAAAATCCCAACAGCATAAAATAAATGAATCAAAAACATTAAAAATCACTTTTTATATTTTACTTTTAATTTAGGAAAATTAGGCAACTATGGGATAAATGTCAATTGAAGATAGATTTTAGGACCATTCTTGAAGAGGATACAGTTTTAATAGGATTTAAGTGCCGAAAGATACATATTTTAAAATATTTACTCTTGTTTTAAAGCAAATAAATCGATTTTTCTAAGTTAAATCTTCGTTCTAAGAACACAATTCTTGTATTATCTTTTACAATTATTATATTAATAAAAAAGTAGTAAATTAAAATCATATTACCAGATTAAATCCATCATAATACATTTCGGTTTATTTGTAAATATGTCAGCGATTTTAATATTTTGTTAATAGTTCGAAAAAATCAATTACTTCGTGACTGTTCGAAACTTGAAAGGAATTAAAGTATTTAAACTATCAAATAGAAAGTCATTTAAATATTATTTGTGGGGAAGCGCTTAGTTCCTATTTAAAATTATATCCCCGTATAGAACGATCCTAAAATCTATTTTCAATCGATATTTATTCCATAGTTGCTTAATGTTCCTACAATCCCAAAATTACCTAATTTTCCGGTGTCCAATTTTTCGTTGCATCATTTTCTGGGTACCATTTAAATTTAATTATCAATGATGTTTGAAAGTATTTTTCTTGACAAAAATGTTCTATTTAATTTTTAAGCATTTTTTTTTGGAACATTGTAAATCAACTGCATTCTTTTAAAGGTTACCTAGAGAATTTATGCAAAGTTTGTTTTGTTTTTCTTTATACAAGTAAAATAAATTTACATCGTATTTTGATGTTATTATGATTTTAGTTTTAGTGATAATTTAAAAACAATAAATATTTATCATTAGTACCAATAATGGAAAATTAAGTTAAAAATTTAAAAGAATCGTTTTTGGAATCGGAAAATAGGCACAAATTTTTCCGATACCCCAAAAAGTTCTGATTCTCGATTCCAATTAATGTCTTGTTAGTAACCAAGATTGTAGCAACTGAAACACATGAAAGCTGAAAACACTGCTATTTTTCCTACTCACAAATTTCCCGACAATTTATTAGAAAATTTCTGACAGGGGGACAAAGGGGGGGGGCATATGCCCGCCTGCAAAACCCTGTCTCTCCACCACTGTTTACAGACTATTTTTGGCACCTTAGCCTGGTTGAAAAATTTTGTTGGGGGGTGACATTGTGTCGCCCCTCCTGTGCTGGCACCTGGGGCGGTCCACTGCTTACACCATATCAATTGATCATTGAAAAAATCACATAAACAACTGACACAAATCAAAGCAAACCAACAGACATGTCCTCATGCTAAAATTTCAATACCTCCAACAATAAAAACTGGTCACACTGTATGTTGCCCATGACATTTAGAGACATAAATAATAAATCAAATTTCATAAGAGAATCTTCTTTAATCTAGCAGTAATATTGTTGGATTATTGTCCCCTGATTAATAAAATCTCGCTGCGGTAAGATTTGAAAGACTCCATCTCTTTCTTGGTGACAAGACAATATTCTTTTCATTCCTGCAAAAATGTGAGTAATCAACTACAGACATTTAAATTTGCTTTGAACTTTTCACATTTCATTTCTCATCTTCCTTTTTGTAAAATGTCCTGACAAAATATATTTGTTTAAATTCTGTCTTGTTATTCCTTTGCAATTATGAGTTCACAAATGTGTCGGGAGCTTATAACTTTTCGTCAAAAGAATATATACCCGCAACTATTTCAATACCTGATAACTGCATGTTTCGAAGGGACTGTGGAAGTTACTTCCTCACAGTAGAGGCTTCTTGCAAGTCAGCATTTACATTAGTAAGGCAGCACACCATGCCAGCTGAAAGCATCGTGGGTGAATTTTGTGAAAGAAAGAAGCTTGCATCTAATGCTTATGTCTCCAGGATAAATGATGCCATCAATTCATTTTTCCATTTGACACTGATATACACAAGACTGAGTTGAAGGAGAAATTGGTACAAGGATCAAGGTTAAAGATTTCAAGCAAAAAAAAAAAAAGGCTATGATCCAGAAAAATCTAAAAGATTATTCATTTGTTTCATGTTTATTTCTTTGCAAATCATCCCTTCAAAATTTGAAACTAAGTTTTACTTAGTTACTATTTCACTATATATATATATATATATATATAAAATTTCACTATATATATATATATATATATATATATATATATATATATATATACATTTTTTATGGTATTGGATTAAAATAAGTGTAAATGCTTTTTCAAAAAGTTTTGGATTTTGATAATTTAAAAACCAAAAGTCTTCAATCAATTTAGATTTTATAAACATCCTATTTTAGCTACCGCCATGAGATCACTAAAAAAAAAAAAAGCATAGCATGAAGAAAAAGATGCCAAACATGACAAAAACAATTTAATTTTATTATTTTATGAAATGACAAAAGTTTTTGTAAAAAAATTTTTTCTTTTTTAGAACATTCTGAATTTTGATTTTAAAAAAATCCTTGTTTCTCTTTGTATCACCGGAACTAGTAAAATAACATACAATTTTTATCAGGGTTTTTTTTTACATGACACATTAATTTGGAAACTCTTGCAAAAATAATTGTTGGATTATTGTGTGTTTTTTTTATATATGATATATATATATATACACACACACACACACACACACACCCGGACTAATTTTGTGAAAGCTCTAGAAATTTGATTGAAGGTTTTGAGGAATGCAAATCTTTTTTTTCTTTTTTTTTTTTTTTAATTGGACGCACACACCTGAAAATCAGCTCTGAATTGTAACATACAATAAAACAGATATTATTTAATTTCAAATGCTTTTATTTGCTTTTAGTTTTTATGAATATTTTCTGAAAGAAAAAAAATTTTGATGAAAAATGAATTTTTAATACAATTATTCGTTATTTCTTTAATTATAATAGATTTTTACATTTAAGTTGTTAAAATATAAAATTAGTTAAAAGCCGCATCCAGTTTCGTAAATGTTCTTATGAGATTGAGCTTTTTTTACCACATTGTAAATTGTATCATTTTAACTAATCGGAAGACCCCCGCAGTAATTAAGAAATGTCATTTTGTGTTCATAAAAATCATTAAAATGGCTGTACTTAAAAAGTACGGAAGGTCACAAGCAATAAAACGTCACGTGGCTTGAGTGTAAGTGTTCTCCGCTGAACATTCATTTCATTATTGCAAATTCTTTGTGCCAAACGCATGTTGAGCATTTTGAATCGGCGATTTTCCTAATTAAAAAAATTTGAACACCATCCATAGCCATTTTTGGCAGCAACATTGACATATTTAAAAGTACCATTTATTTCATTTACATAATTTATTGCAATTTCAATTTTTCCATTACCAGGCTTCAATTTCATACTGAAATTAAAGTAAGTAACATTTGATATGTTTTTAATTTTTTTATATAGCTACTTTTTTAATAGATTTTTTGAATTTGTGAAATTCTTTTTATAGATTTTTTTAGTTCATCTATTTTTTATGAAATAACAAAGATAACATACCCCACCAAGTAGTGAGATTTTTTTGTATTTGGCGTACTCATACATTTTCCCACTACCGCTGCGTACAACCAGAAAATGTTGGACTTGCTCAATGACAGACACGTATGAACAGATCTCTCCTCTACAAGTTTCTAAAAATCTTAAAGAATTCAATAAGTCCTATAAGAGTCTGATTCATAATGAAGATAAGATTTGGCTTTCCCTTATCAATTACCACCCCACCATCCCTAAAATCTACGGGCTCCCCAAAACCCATAAACCTGACATCCCTCTAAGGCCCATTATTTCGGGCATCTGCTCAGCCCCTCATAACATTGCTAGGTTTCTAACTAAATTTCTCACCCCAATTCTGGGCACCATAAGTCACGCGCATATAAAGAATTCGGGCACTCTTAATAAGTTAAGCAATATCGACATAGGAAACAAATCCCTAGCCAGCTTAGATGTTAAATCTCTATTCACCAATGTACCTGTGGATAAATGCATTAAACGGTTAGAGAACCACCTTAAGAAAACTGACTTTAAGCTACCTATCCCCATCTCAATATGCATCAAATTATGCACCCTATGCGCATCTCACTGTTCCAGCATAACGACATCTACTATAAACAAAAATTTGGCTTAACAATGGGTAGTCCTCTCTCTGGATTCCTAGCATGCATATTTCTAGAATTTCTCAAGTCTGGACCTTTCATATATATTTATATAAACAAATAAACCACTTCCGCCAAAATAGACTACCCACTAATTCACCACTGACCTGTATATATAAATAGCCGAGAAAAATAACAGCGCTCGTGGCCTGACGATTGCATCTAGCATGACACAAAAGTGAACATAGAAGTCAACGCTTAGAGGCGACAGTCTGTGTCATACTAGATGCAATCGTCAGGCCACGAGCGCTGTTACAAAAAAAAAATCTCACTACTTGGTGGGGTATGTTAGCTTTTGAAATTTCTCCGTTTGCTTTACTCAATTTCCAATATTGAGGATTTTGCCACTTTGCTCTGAATTTGATTGGAAAATGATCGCTATATATACATCAGTACCTTCCAGGAAAAGTCCATAAAGATAGATGGATCGCACAAAGATAAATCTCCAACTTTATAGCTATCCATTCTCTGGCAGTTTTACTCTGCAATCAAATTATTCTAGATGCACAGATTGTTATTTATAACAGATTCCATCCTCTTTCCTTTCTGGTTTCTATCTTTACAGCCCCATCTGTTGCTATGACAATTAAAATCCTCTCTTCTAATTTCCTGCAGATGTTAATTGGTCTGTGTAGCATTATTTTTACAGCTATTGCCTGTAAATTCGTTTGTAAGCTCATCTGACTTTGTGCAACATCATTTCTGACCAAGATGGATGTACCACCCGATGCCCAAAAACCAGTGTCATTTAAATAATTGCATTTCTGGTACTCTCTAATATTTCTTTTATTATCCCTCTTAAGGTTTCCGAAAGGCAAATAATTGCCGGAATCTGGTCTATTATCAAAAGATTCAGCTCGTTAACATTTGCTTTCACTCCATGGCACTTCCATTACAAGTTTGTATAAAATAAGGCACTCTTTTCTCTTCATGGCTTATTAGTTCTTAATTTTTTTCTTTTTTTACAGTTTTAGTTATGTGGGTTTTGGCTCTCCATTTCCATCTCTTCCAATTTATCAAAACTTCAGCAATGATTAAATCAAATACAGAAATGGGTTTACGTTTTCTAAAACAAAAACTAAATGTAATCATTATGTAAACATTTCTGCAAATGACAAAAATTATGTTTGAAATGAGATGAAGCAGAAATTCCAGTAGTGAAACAGCACAAAGTTTCTAGGTGTAATCTTTGAGGGGAAACTAACTTTCATCCCTCATCTGAAGTATTTGAAAACAAAATGTAGCAAAGTCCTACAACTTCTGTGTGTAGTGGTTCATACTGAATGGGGAGCAGATCAGTATACTTTGTTTGGAATGGAGTAACAATCTAAGTTTGATCAAATTGGCATTGTAGAATTATGTAAAAATTAAATTGTGCCCAACTAATCCAGCTTATGGAACTACATTTGATCCAAATTATTGCAATCAGTTCTGTCAAGCAGAAATGTCATAGCAACTTAGGATAAAATCCATTGCTGAAGAATTAAGTATTTCATTATCAAATATACAAGAAACAACACCAGTATCCCACCATGGACGATTAAACATCCTGAAGTCATTCTTCCAAAGAAAAAACCCAACCTTTCACATTTCCGGACAAATTCAAGGAAATACTGGAAAACTTCCACGATTATACAACCATCTATACGGACGTATCAAAAATTGGGAATAAAATAAGATGTGCAGCAGTTAAGCCAGAAATTTACCAAAAAGAAACGCCTCCCATAGGGAAGTTCAAGCTTCACTGCAGAGGCTTTTATACAATTGAGTTTGCTCTCAGTGATGATATCTAAAACTAACTAAAGAACTTCCTAATTCTTTCAGACTCACTCTCTGTCCTATCCGATTTGGAAAATATTTCCATGTGGCTAGAGATCCAACATAATATAAAAGGTGACGATAGAGCAGACCTGGCAGCCAAATCAATGTGGATACAGGGATCAAGATTCCATATACAGATTTTAGAGGTGATAAATGTTTTTTAAAAATGGCAAGAATACTGGGACGATTATCCACATAATAAACTCTTATTCAATCCAGCTAATACATCTTTCAGGAAGACTCAAAAAGAGGAGGTCGTAATGGCCCACTTGCGCATCAGCCATACGAGAATGACACCTTATTTCCTACTAAGGAAGTTCAACCGGTGTGCCAAGTATGTCAAAATATGTTTAATGGATAATACTGTTTGACAGTATCCACAACTAGCTATCTCAGCAATTTAACAAGAAAATATAAAACAGAGAATAATAAAACATTTTTTATATATATATATATATATATATATATATATATATATATCACACCAGACTCTCAATAAAAAAAATAAAAAAAACTATTTCCAGAAATAAAACTAGAAAATAAATATTGCCCACAATGCTTTACCAGCAAATGTAATTGTCTTTTGATAGAGGCCCTCTTTGTAAATCAAGTTTCATTACCACTTTTGCAAAGAATACATTTTTTATTCATATGTATTTATATAAAACAAACAAAAGACAATTTTGGGGGGCATTAAATAACCCTTTGAGGTTGATATGCCATGAAACAAATCAACCATAAGATTTAAATTAATTTTGTAAAAATGAAAAAAAGGATTAAATTTACTACTTCCAGTAAGCAAAATACTCTGGTGTGTTTCAAACTGAAAAGAAAATCAATTCCAATGAATATAATTTTTTTTCAGTAACGTCATCTCTCATTTTTGAGAAAACACCAAGTTAATTCTTGGTTTTAAAATTTTTGCAAAAACAAAATATACTTTTCTGAAATTTTATTTGCATAATATTATCTGATTTAAAGCATAATTAATCTGATTTGAAACATTATTTAATGTAAATTTAAAATATCGCAAAAATGAACTTTTTTTTAACCAACAATAGTTGTGTTTTAACCGACATTAGGTATGTTTACGGGTTTGACAAGGTGATAACAGATTTGAGACTTCATCTGTAGAGCATAATTTAAGAAAAGGATGTGAGCACCTTTTTTTTAACTTTTAAGAATGTTGACTTTAAATTTACTAGAGTCATCGCTCTTATTTTATACTAATGTTGTGCCCCTTCACTTTTTTTTTGTAAGTATAGGTGACCATACACATTTATACACACCAAAATAAAAAAATTCAAAATCTTGGTGTTTGATGATGGGTATTAAGGTTTCCCATTTTATGATTAATAACTATAGTTTACACTTAATTTCAGCCTTTTAGATTATATTATTAATACATAATTTATAGTTTTAAACCTTTTAAAATTATAATTCAAATTTAAAAAAGAAAACAATTTTTTTTGTAGTAGTGTTCTTCTTCTAAAAACAATTAAAAGCTTTTCTAATTAAATACTGTCATAGTTTATAGCAGATTTTTGGTAAATGTTGTTTGTTTGACAAAAGCAAATTGATTTAAATTATTGCAGGATGCTTGCTTTTAACTAATAAAATTATCAGCTTCTTCATATTTTAATTTCTTGATATTTCATATTAACTTTTGTGGTATGTGGACTTCAATTATTCTCGACAAAAGAGAGCAGAACTTCAATTTGAGAGAAAGCTGATATTCACTGGAACTAGAATATTTAGGCATATAGATCATGTGTGTCCAGTGTGCTTTGTGATCGATAAAAGACAAGCTCGGAAGTCTGTCAACAACTATGTAGAGTTCCAGTGGCTAGTACATTGGCCACTCAAAAGATGCCCCTTTCCTTCAGATGTCTAAAGAATTATTCACAAATGAATGAAATTATAATTAAAATCCAACATTTGCTTTTTGCAAGAACTTCCAAAACAATTTGTTTTTTTACTGCTAAAAAGGAGCTAAAATTCCTATAGTAACTTTTGGCCCACTGTTGTCATAAGAAAAACGATGTTTATAACAAAAATTTTGAATGTGCAAGAAAGGATTAAAAAATATTTTTTTTAAAAATACTTTATTATTAAGAGGAAATAATTTTTTTTTTTTTTTTTTTTTTAGTAAAAAAGTGGAGGTACCTAATTTGATTCGTTAACAAAAACACAAAATGAATTAACAGGATAATTTGGGGAGTTAATGTAAATTGATTTTAATTTTTAAAACTATATATATATATATACTGGTAATATCTATTACTGAATCATAGACAAATAAGTATTTTCTTCATCTGTGAAGAAAATCGTACATGTAACAAAAATCACAAATTTTGTAAAGATTACAAAAAATGTGAATTTCAGAGAAACAATTTTGATAAAGTTATTTTCAGATTTTGTAAAATGCTGAAATTGTTTTCGGATTGATTACAGAAAATATAATTGTATAAAACAATTAGCATAAACAAAATCATTTATTTTTGCAATATCTAAAATGTCTAATTTATGTCAAATAAAGTGAGTTTTGTACATTTGCATTTATGGAAATAACAAAGAAATCAATATCAGGAAGCAACTTAGAATTTTTATTTATTATGCTGATTAATTAACTACTGAACCTTACTATCAAGTTCTTTGCTAAAAGTGTTCTCATTTAGGTTTCCATATGCCAGTCACATCGTTGCCAGGCCTGGGTGAATGATTGGTGGTTAGTAGAAATAGGGTTCAAACAAGTCACTCTATTTCCATGCCAACAAGAGTTAACAGCATGTACATAAGTACACATGGGCTGCTGAATTAACAGAAGATTTGATTTGAAACATTTTAAAATTTTAATCCATTTCATTTTCTGATCTTCTCAAGTGAAAACTACAAACTGTGGTTAATGGGACTATAAAACTTATGATTAACGAAACTAAAATAGAAAAGACAACTGTTGCATTGTAGAAAACCAACGATGGCCAAATTAACCTTTTTTCTTTTTTTTAGCAATATCGCACTGAATTTTTCTCCTAACTTAGAAGATAGCCACAAATCTAGAAAATTTAGATATTTTTCAGTTAAGTAATAAAAAATTATGACATACTAAACTCATCTGAAATAGCAATATGATGTTTTGATTACAAGACAAAAAAAAAAAAACTCTTCTGGTAAAAAAAAAAAAAAATTATGTCAGCAAGATGAGAAAACTAAGTGAATTGCAAACGTTTATGACTCCTAGGTGTTCATCACACATTTTTAATCTGCTGGTTCATGATTTAGAAGTTTCTAAATGTAAAATAACGTGATTAAATACTTTAGGTAAGAACAATCATTAGCCCTTGGCAGTTGTATTTTGCTAAGGTGTATTGGAAATTTTAAAAAATTAATGCACAAAAAATTATTTTATTTTTATTTGAAAATTAAAAAATGCTTACAAAAAAAACATCAACCAAATTTGTACAAGATGATCTGCAGGAATTAAAAGAAAAGGAAACTTATTTGTTTACTTTGCCCATATGTTGTTCTCTCGTGACTTGTCTGGACTTAGCTTTACCTTAAACATAACATAAAAGCATGAATTCACATTTTCAAACAGACGCAAAGAGTCAAAGCGAGACAGTTCTGGCAGAGAGATTGGCCGTTTTCAGCAGGAGACTTGATGAAGCTTGTGTTATAGACCCTCACCTGGCGTTAATATTCATAATGCCAGGCTAAGATCTACATGTTCTGCACGATGATTCATTATATCTTTTATTCCCAAATATCCTTCCATTATAGGATTACTGAATAATTAATAGGGTTATCTCCCTTATATCATTAAATCATCAACAGATAATATGAAAAGGAAATAGGCGAAGTCCAACTCAATTATGATTTAATTGAATTAGGCTTTCCCGGGTTCCTGGAATAACACGTTCGGTCGACCATTGACCATAAATGAACAAAACGACATTGTAAACAATAAAATATTTAATTAACAAGGACATGTGTGCATGGCAACGACAACAAAGATATTATATCATATAAGCTACACAATATATTCAGTTGGGATACGACAACTAGCAAGGAATGCAAAGCTTCACACAAATATAAGGGTATAGCATCAAATATCTAATTTTACATTTATGGAAAGGTGTCTGCAAGAACATAATGTTATTGGGTGTTTGTGACTCGGAATAACATTGTTTTTTTTGTGGGGGTATGAACTTATCTGAAATATGCGTTTATCGAACGAAGGCGATCATAGTCTCTTTTCTTATATTCTTGGTTCAGTGTCTGGAGCTTTAGGGTTTCAACTGAGATCATATTCTCTGCCTTGGGTTTATACTCAGGATTTCTTCTTAAGGCGATGATCTCCGAGGGGTTCAGGCCGATTTGCATCTGGACTATCTTCACATTCTTGACACTTGAATGGTTGGTCTGCTTTTCTGCCTCTGGGAATGTGTCATCTCAGCATGTTATCTGTAGCATGAATTTTGGCATGACCTTCCGTCAACCGGTCTAGCCTGTAAACTGCTTTTCTTCTCTTCTCTCCACGTGCGCGTCTCCTTTTTGGTGCTTAGTTTTCTCAACTGCTGATTGGCTGCTTTTGACCAATCGCGTAGTTTCTTTTATGTTATATTTTACTGGGTCTGAGTCTATTTTTAGAATTTGCCTATGCATGTTTGCTTTAGGTTCTGTTGTGGGAGTGGGGGGGGGATAGCATATGTGTGGGCTTGCATTCGTCACACTTGCCTAATGGGCGAAATGGAAGTGACATTCCCCTTTCCTCCCTCGACTCACTGAAAATTCAAACAGGGAGAAGCCAAGCATTGTCATGACAACAGAATTGGAGCAAAAGTTGAAACCGTTTTCTGTTCATTAAGAAGAAAATGCATTTGTTGTAAGCATATAAAATTTAACCCTTTCAGGAGAGATATAATGCATTTTTCAGACCCTTAACCTAGAGGTCATTGAAACTTATTATTTTAATGCTATTAACCATTATAATTTTAATTAATAACAGTAATTCCTCTTTTCTTTTGTGTTTGTAATGAAATATTTAAAATAAAGAAGCGATCCTAACATTTACAAGTCAAATGGGTGGGGAAAAAATTCCTATAACAGCACTATAAAAAAAATACATTATTAGCGCAATACCTCCTCTCCCCTTTCATGTAACATTCTCCTTTGGGAATTTTATTGTAAAATAAACTTTCATTTGAGTGTTGTTGTCCGTTTCCATTGTTTACAATACATTGAATGTTATTGCTGCTTGTTTTTAAAAGTTAACAATTCCAATATGAAACATCTTGTTTTCTACATTCTCAATCGCAAACAGATGACTTTCTTTTTCAACCTCATTTTTCCAATAGGTGGTAATTGTCATGGTGTACCAGTGAGTGTCCTGAGAGCATGACATGGCCAGTTGTTTAGATAACTCTTCAAACAGTTTAACAATTGTAGCAGTAAAAAAAAAAAAACTGTCAACTTAAAGTGGCAACAAATGTCTGCAATAGATTTCTTCCGTCTCTCGACCGCAACACTTGTAGCCAAATCACAGTTTAAACGATAGTCCGACGTAACAGTCCAACAACCAACGTAGAAACGACACATCCAACCTTCACTTCTCACCAGCAAAGATGCATCTGACTCTACAAAAAAAAAACAGCTTGCTTTATACAGCCGAGGCCCAACCATAATTTACATACGAATCACTAGACAACGAGATTTTGCGTTAGTCGTCCAAGATGACCTGTCATAAAACATGGGCGCCGCCATTTTGATTCTTTCCTCGTTCGTCCAGTATTTCATATTTCCAGGAACTTTTGCTACATTTGCGTAAGCGTCCACTATTCTGCTTACATATTACGCATGCCACTCGTTGGCTCTTATGTCCGCTACAACAATTCTCTTCCAAATTTTAAATGTTAGCAGGGACAAAGTAGATTCACTTGTGAGAAATATGGTGACCAATCTTGTACTGAAGCAATCTGCAGAGGAACAGCTTTTATGCTACAATTACAAACCCCGTAGTGTGTCTCCCTCTGAATTTTATCCAGAGCTTGAACAATTCTAAATCTCTACTGTTTTAGAATTAGCTGAAGAATTTGGAATAGGCTCCAGAACAAAAAGAACTGATAGAAAAGAAAACAGGATTGTTAGTAATTTTGTTTTAAATCTTTTTTTTTTCTTCTATTTCTGAGTTTTAGTAATCCATAAAATTTGCTAGGTTAAGGCATGAAACTCTTTATTCCCTACTAAATGCAAATTCTTGCACTAAACACAACTCCAGGTTAGTAGGAATAAAAAGGGAAAAGAGAACATGTGCTTGAGGTTAAAATAGCTGCAAATCACAAACACGTGTAAAATTTTAAAAAGAAAAACATTTATTACACAAATTTCCTTCTGTATGACAATTAAAGCAGGATAACAATTTCTGATAAAAAGGATTATCATAAAAAAAAATTTATTTCAGTTTAGGAAAAAAGAATTGTTTTCTCTTTTTGTCATTGAAGGCAAAAAAACAAAAACAAAGATGGAATCACCTTTCAGAAAAACAATGAAAACACCTACTTTGCCCCATGAGTGTCTCCGAGACATATAGTAATTTTAGAATAGTCCTTTTTAAATGAACACTTGAAATTCAAACTTCTTTAGTCACTCTGCAGCTGGTTTGTAACTTTGTGTCTTCTTGTCAAATGCCCCCTGCTCCTTGATGTTAATCTGCCTTGTTCCCTTGCTGTCAAAAAATCTTTTATCCACTGACCTGAGTTTTATTTATTCCATAAAATAGGCTCAAAGAAGCTTCCCTATTCAGGCCCTTTCTAGGGCTTCAGGCTACATCTCCCATTGGTCAGTATCTACAAAAAAATAATTTTCCATAAACTAAAAATGAGTCCTTCTGTGACCACCGATAGACAAGGCCTGTTTCATTTGGTTGTCGAGAAATGTGACGTCATCATATTGAGCCCGACTTTCAAGAAGCGTGTCGTTTGTTTTGTGTAGCAAATTTTTTACGGCAGCATTTTTAAATTACTTATTAATATTTTCTTTTACATATTGAATTAATTTAAAACAAAAACAATGCCTTATAGATGCATTGTACCAAATTGCAAAAGGAATTATAAAAACGGCCCTAAAATACATGTATTTTCTTTAACTAAAGATAAAGAATTATCTGATGTTTGGATTCGTACAATCAGAAGAGATCATTTTTATCTGTATGAATTCAGCAGAGTGAGTATTTTTTGTATAAAAAAATAAGTAAATTTTATTGAAACTTTAATGATAAAATTAATACCATGTCTTTGTAATTCATAACAAAGTTAAGACATAAATCTAGTGAGAAAGTTTAGAGAGAGAGAGAGAGAGAGAGAGACATTCATTCTTGTACGTGTTGTTTTTAAAATCTAAAATCTCATTTTTTTAAGAAATAAACTTTAAAGAAATTTTCGACATAAATTCATTCATGAATTTCTAAAGGAATATTTTATATACATAAAAAATAATTTTAACGATTTTTTAGAATTGTTTTATTCGTGACTAAATGAAACTTAATCTTTTAATGAATTTTATGTCTAATTCACAACACATTTTAAAACAGCTTTGTTTTAAAAAGTTATTAAACTCAATTGAAACTTTGAGGATTAAAATAATTTTATATCTTTATAATTCACAAAACACATTAAAAAGAAATTTGTGAAAGTTTTTAAAAGCTGAAATCTAATTTTTATAAAAATAAACTTTAAGAAATTTTCGATATAAATTAATAAAGGAATCTTTTTATGCATAAAAATAATTCTAATAATTTAACAATTTTTTAGAATTGTTTTATTCATAAAAATGTTTTGCATTCATTTTAAATTAAAGAAATGAATAAACATTAAAAATTCTCTTATTTCTACATAGCTTCGTCACTAATAATCTTTTCTTGAATTCTCTCCACTTTTCCTAAAATTGTTAATGCTTCATATTATTTTTTAGATTTTATAGATTTTTGCTGATTGATTTCCTTAGATTTTTACAAGAATTTAAAATAGGTTTGGTTTTTTAAAATCTTTTTGAGTTTTTATGTGAACTACATTTTCAACCGGAGGCCATAAGGAGAGAATCGTCAGCTTTTGACGAAAAAACAGGTGTCACAATTGCAGTTAACCTAAAAAAATATATCTTCGTGATGGTGCTATTCCTAGAATTTTCCCAAACTGTCCCTCATATTTATCTTCATTGAATACTTCTAGAAAGTCACCAGATTCTAGGAGAATTCGACTAGAGAATTCTGCTCTTAAAAGTGCTTTAAATCAAAGTATTAATGATGACTTAGAATATAAAATGAAGAAGAAATTCCATAATAATGATCTGGAAGGGAAATTAAATTTCCTTGTTAGAAATTACTGGAGTTTTGTTAGGCAGCAAGAGACACTTATTATATTCAGCATCATCAAATCTCCATATCCAAAAATCAATCTATCTCTTGTAATTGAATCTGATTTTGCAGTACGTTTTTTTTTTAGAGATGTGGAAATACATTCAAAAGGGGATTATAAGATTTCTAAACACGTAACTGATCAAAATACTCTTGAAATTCTGATAGAAAACATGAAAAAAATGGACACAGAACAACAGCAACTTGAACCTCAAAATATGAGTTTTATATTAAAATTGGTAATGTCATTTCTACTATTGGTGCAAGAAGAATCAAACATTAATGCAATCAATTTTATATATGAGCAGCTAAATTTAATGACACAAAATAAGCTTGATTATTCAACAGAAATGATATTTTCTTCATTGTTATATAACTGCTCCCCTAAAGGGGACAGATTGTTAAGAGACAGCAAAAATATAATTTTACCTAGCTATTCAACCATTAAAAGATTAACCTCAACATATATGAATCCTTTGATTGAGCAACATGATAACAATTTTCTTATGTATATTAAAAATAAATTTAAGCTCCTAGTGCAGGACATCACAGTATCTTTACTTGTTGATGAAATTCATCTAAAACCTTATTTAGATTATAAGGGTGGTAATATTGTTGGCTTACCTGATAACAGCAGTGAAGCTGCAACAAGTGCTTTTGCTTTTAGGATTAGCAGTGTATTCTCACAATATAAAATGTTGTGCATGTTATGCCAACTAAATGTCTTAAAGCTGAGAAGTTATTTGACATAGTTAAACATATAATAATTGGTTTAGAGGAGATAGGCTTTCAAGTATTATCAATCATAACAGATAATAATGCTATAAATAAAAAAGCTATATCTTTCTTTTGCAGTTCTCCAAAGCTTTCCATTGTATATCCACCCCCAGTTATAAAGTCTCGACCTCTTTTCTTCCTTTTTGACTCAGTCCATATATTAAAATGCATTAGAAACAATTGCCTTGGTCAAAAAGATGCAAATAAATGCATGCTGTTCCCCAAATTTTGTCATGATGGAAATCATGAATTAGATAGTATCCAAAGTGCCACATTTTCTACCTTACAGAAACTTCATGCCTTAGAATCTCAGTCAATTTTAAAATATTGTTATAAATTAACCTCAAAGGCACTTTCTCCTACTAATCTTGAAAGGCAAAATGCTAATTTAGTTCTGCAAATTTTTAATGAATACACTATTCAAGGATTATTGATCTTAGGAAAACAGAAATATTTGCCTAATTTTGCAGAATATATAAACATATTTTATATTTGGTGGACAATAATGAATGTTAAAACACCATATAAAGGTTGTCGGCTTAGAAATAAATACTGCAATCCACTTAGAATGAATGAAGAAAATTTTAGATTTCTCTCTGTATTCTGTGACTGTTTAGAATCTTGGAATAGCATTTCTGGAAGAAATGGCAAATTAACAAAGGAAAACTTCAATGCTTTGCATCATACAACCTATGCATTTCTAGAACTGACCAAGTATTGCATAGAAGAACTGAAAATGCTATACATATTACCAGGCAAATTTCAAACTGATCACCTTGAAGCAAGGTTTGGTCAATATCAACGACTTACTGGGGATCAGTATAATATCTCAATACGGCAAGTGTTTGAGTGTGAAAAAATTATTAGAATGCAATCAGTTTTAAAATTAAACTTACCATTTAATCAGCAATGCATTAAAATTGATTTAAAGAGTTTACAAGAACCAAACTGGGATGAAGTGACAGAGGAGGAAAAGTTAGATATATATGAATAGAGAATTGATGTTAAAGAGGATGATGTAAATAATTGTAGAGAAGTTCTACCTGTAATACTATACTTAGCAAGTTATTGGTGTAATGCAGTTTTTAAGAAAATTAAATGCAATAGCTGCAAAGATTTAATATCTGGAAGTGGAAGAGATAATGTGGAAGAAATACCTGAAATAAGCAGCTATTTTCAGGGGATTAATAGAGGGTCTCTCTTATATCCTAATGATAAAACTAAATTTTGTTCTGAATAATTATGTAGTCATTGATAAGCTGATAAAAAATCATTCTTTTCTTCATTCAGTAAATCAAAGAAAAATAAAATAATCCATGCATATAACATTGAATGTTTTTTGCAGATTATGAGGTTCTTTTTTATGTTGACACTTGTGATGAGGGTCACAATATAGAAAAAATATAAAGAATGTTTGTCTGGAGCTCTACAAATGCTCTTTTAAATAATTTTTGTTCTAGGGAAAATAATAATATTACAAGTAACAAGTTAAGCAGAAAAAGAAAACTTCATTCAGCTAAATTTTGTATCAGTAACCTATTTTTCAGAAAGTATTATTTGATTTTTAAATCTATTTATTGTTTGTATCTAATTTATTTTCTTGTTTGTGTTTTTGTTTCTTGTTTGTTTAATTTTTTTATTTATTCATCATAATTATTTTATTTATTCATCATTTAATTATAATTTGCTTATTTAATTATTGTTTGTTCCCTAATTCATAATTCAGTTGTTACTGTAATAATCTCTTAATGATTACAGAAATTGTAACTTCACAGAATAATTATTAAAATTGAAATAAAAACATGCAAATTAAAACAATGCTGATTATGATTTATAAAAAATGTTCAAATGTGAAACAATTGAAATCATGAATGAATTTCATTCTTAAAATTAATTGTCTGTAACCTACGTTTCTATAAGTATTATTTGAATTTTAAATCTCTTTTTTGTATCAAATTTATTTACTTTCATGTATTTAGTTTATTTGTTTCTTATTTATATTTTAATCGTTTATTTATCATTTACATGTAATTTGCTCGTCTATTTATTTAATTGTTTATTTGTTTCCTAATTCATAATTGAGTTGTTGCTGTCCGAGTGTATATGAATAATAATCATTAATAATTACGATATTGTAACTTTACAGAATAATTACTAAAATTAAGATAAAAACATGCAAATTAAAACAATACTGATAATGATTTAAAAATGTTTTCAAATTTGAAACAAATAAAATAATGAACGAATTTCAGTCTTTAAAATTTAATGAAATCTAACATGTTTAATTTCTTTAACAAAACATTCAGCAACATTTTTTTTTCTTATCGGTTATTTTTAAAAAATTAATATGAAATAAAGTTCTGTATAAAATCCAATTCTGTTTATTTGTTTTGTAAAACAATGTATTTTTTAAAAGTTTTCTAAAACCAATTTTTTTCTTACAATTATTCGTTACATTATGATTACTGTCTGTTTCACTGCATGGACTACTTTTGTGACGTCACATCACTATCGAATAGGCCTTCTCTTTCGGTGGTCACGGTCCTTCACAATTCTGTCAGTCTTCAACTGCTGAGCTGAAAAAGATATACAAGTGTAATAATATTTTTACACAAACCGTTTGGCCTTCATCAAAATAAACTTCTCTCGAGTGAAAGTGTAGAAAAAAAAAAGAACAACCGAGAAGATTCCAAATATTATTTTTGAATAAATGTTTAAAGTAAAAATATATTTTTTATAAAATTTATGGATTTATTAACAAAAAAACAACCACAACAACACAAGCCTATTTCAAGTAGGTTACCTACAAAAACTTGCTAAAAAAGTGTATGTGTGGGGTATGCATGTCTGTTATTGTATCGTATTTTATAAGTCCACAAGAAAATATCAGTTGGGTTTGCTTTTTAAAAAATCTAAAAATTCAGCATCTTACAATTATTGATGAATTTTTAGACAATTTATTATTAATGAAATATTTAAGCAGATCAACACCTCAGCACATGTGATGCCAAAATATCTTTGTAAATATTACATCACCAAAGTAAGGGCAGATGTACGGGCCTTTAACCTTGATCAGGATTGTCAAACAATGTTTTTATAAAAGCATAGAAAGATCTCAAGTGGAATATTATGAACTACTCACTATTCTTTCTGACATACAAAAGGCAATAAATTCCCGGCCACTAACTTATTACTGTTCTTCTAATTCAGGCTCGGACATAATTACTTCCAATTGCTTTTTTATATCCTCTTTCTAAAGAAGACTTGCTGTTAAACATGGCTGATGAAAGCAATATCGTGTCTGAACCGCTTTAAAGAAAAGACGTAATTACATCTGTAGAGATAAGGCATTATTTAATAAATAAATAAACTTAGAAAATATTCATTATACCACAATTTTTTTTTAATTTAAGAGAACAATATAAGGATCTGCATGAAAACAAATATGAAAATATTATTAAAGTGAACGATTTTTTAATCATAAAGAATCCAGCTAAACCTCATACTTATTGTCTATTGTGAAGAATAATTGAGCTATCGAGTGATGACAAAATGGGGTTCACTCAGTTTAAGTCATCTTCATCCTTTGGAATTATCTTTAATTTGGTCCATCTGGTATGTGTTAAAGTTCTATGAAAATTAATCTGTTTCCCACAAACTCACTGCTGAAATTCTAAAAGGTTAACAATGATGAAAAATCTCATCTTAAAAATCCTTATATTTCGTATTAGGCTCTTCTTGTGAATTACTGCAGAAATGAAGCGTCTCTTTAAGCCAGAAGTAAATGGTTTTAAAAGACAAATATATTTAGTGTTCAAATATTGTGCCATGAGCAGAGAATAAAAATAAAAAAAATTAAATATATAATAATTAATTCTAACTGTAAATGAATCTACCTTTCAAAATTTTATTTGTATATTAGCAGCAAAACTTATGTAAAAACTAAAGAAATGCAAAGTAAAAACTAAAGAAATGCAATTTGTTTTTTGTACAAAATTAAATGATTTCCAACATGGTTCAAACATTGAACAATTCAAAATTAATTTTTTTTTTTTTTACAGCAAATATACAATATTACAATTACATACAAGTTTTTTTTTTCTTTTTTCAAACATTCATTAGAATTTTGCTTATAAGAAAGGTATGTCATTCAATACAAATTTTATATGCCAAAAAACTAGTTTCTTGCATCTTTGACAGGAAAATATAACAAATTTAAGCTACTTGAGCAGTGTATCATCTGCTTTCAGAGAGGAAACAGAAACTGCATTGGGCTCTGGTCTGGTTTTTGAATTTTGAAGGTGTTTTTGCTGCATTCTAGTCTGCGGAAGAGCAGATGCACTTGTTGATTTTTTTTAAGCATTTCACTCCAAGCAAGGCAGGAATGCCATAAGCATGCAACGGTTTACAGAGAGGGAAAGTAAGAGAAAAGAGGTGGGGTGAGGAAAGGATAAAGAGGACGGAGAGCAAGGTATCAGAAGATGTCGATTGAAATTACATTAAAAATTTTTAAGCTTATAGTAGTTATCAGGGAAGTAAGAGGAAAGGAATTCCACCATCAGAAAGTGCAAGAGAAGAAGCCGTTGGAATAGAAGGGGCAGTTACATTGAACTGTTTCGACAGTAAAAGGGTGGAACTGAGATACCAATCTAGTAGCACGTTTAAATTTATGCAAATGGGGCACCAGGAGAAATAGTTCGTCAAAGGAGTTGGCATGAAAATATTTGTGGAAAAGACAGAGGGAAGCCACATCATGTTTGTGAGAAAGTGACTGAAATCAATATCTCAGGTCAGGACCGATTATATTGCAGATCCTTCATTGGATTTTGTTGAAAACCTCAAGATGAACAATAGGGGCACCAGACCAAATATGTCAACAGTATTCAACGCACAGACGAATGGACTCAAAAAACCTTCTGGTGCAACACAGACCCAACTTTTCTTGTAATAGATGTAGCTATTGATTCAATGTAGTTGTTCCACCTCAGGTCAGTGGAAAACATGAGACGAAGAAGGCGCAGAGAAACGCTCTCATGGAGCTGAGCATCATCCATGCTGATAAGAGAGGCAGGGAGGGTCTCTATGATGGATAAATGAGCGCAGTTTCATTTTGGAGGCATTAAAATTTACAAGCCATTTCCTGTCCCAGTCAATCAGACTGGAGGTCCTTTTCAAGACCTATGGCCAAATTAATAGTAAATCCAGCATTGCTGACAAAGTTGTGACAGGAATAAATGGCAGATGCCTACTTGAGAACTGATGACATCAGCAAGATCAGAAATAGTGTAGGACCCAGGATAGAGCCTTGAGGAACACCAGCATTCGTATGAAAGGAACTGGAGGAGAACCCGTTTAAGACAACCTTCATTTCACGGATTGAAAGGAATGATTGAATTAAATCAAAACCATCCTGTAATACCATATCCCTGAAGCTTACAAAGAAGGCAGGTGTGCCAAAGGCTTGAGCTTCACCACTATTATCAAGAGCTTGATATACAAATTCAGTTATGGCTGTGAGCACATCAGCGGTAGAGTGGGCAAAGCGGAAGCCATATTGTTTGTCAGAGAGCAGAACAATGGAGGTGAGGTGCTTAACCACTTCAGCAAAGTCTTCAAGGCTTTAATCAATGCTGAAGAATGCTAGCAGACTGATAGGATGGTATTTAGATGGGTTACAAGGTTCTCCAGAATTCTTAAAAACAGGGACAACAGATGAGGACATCCAACAGGCTGGAAAGCAAGAGTCGGCGAGGCAATAGTTATAGAGTTTGGAGAGAACTGGAGCCAGCTCAGGAGCACATTTCTTTAAGAGTATGGCTGGTATCCTGTCACCACCACCACTTGCTTTAGAGATGATATCCAATACCATCGACGGAGTTATGCTTATCTCACTCAATAGAGCCTCAGTTCTAGGGGGAAAATCAAGTGTAGGTACCTTGAATGAGAATTTCTGTGGAAAGCATTCAGCTTTATCAGTTGTGGAAGTTAGGACCTAGAATTGATTGAATAGAGGAGGAATTGTGGATTTGCTGTTGTTCAGGAAAACTCTTGCAGAATAGCCAATAATCTTTAGAACCAAATTTGCTGATAGAATGAAACAATATAGTGCATCTCACAAATAGTAACATTGCTTCATTGAGGACACACTTGCACTCATTACAAGCAGAGATGTCTGTTGCAACCAAACATGTCACTCCGGTACAGATGGAAGACAGGATTCCTATGGGGGCTATAGCAACCAAGAACCAAGGAGATGAGTGCAATTTAACTGAGTCTTTCATCCCAGCAAAAAATTACAATGCCTGCTTCTACCCAGAGGGAGACTTCAGATGCACATTTTTGAATGGGATGATTAAAAACCACATTCCAAGGGACGTTACAAAGGAAATCATAGAACGAGTCCCAGTCTGCGCATTGATTTTGTAGGAAAGTCAGCCACGTGTGTGAGGGATTGAGTAATTGAATGGTTTGGATGCCATCCAGGTTAGTTACAGAGTGTTTAAAGCCACTTGGTATGGTGGACATTAGAGTCCCAAATCATGAATATGTGTGCAAATGGATGTAGAGAGATGGCCTTGTCTATATTATTGGAAATGCTATCAAGTACACCATAGTTTTGACAGGAAGGGGTATGACAGAAAAAGAAGAGATAGCTCATTGAATTGAGGAGAGATAGACGGAGACATATGAATGGTCTGGTGATTCCAAAGAGAGTTCCCTATTCAGCAGGAGATGATTGTAGACATTAAAATCCACATGCATGACCTGGGAGTTTGAGTCCTTTCTAAGGAATTAAGAAATCAGTGGAAGGGATTGATGAGTTAAGGTTAGTCTCGCAGAGAGCTAGTATATCAGGAGACTTTTTGAAGAACAACAATTCCACACTACAGAAGTTGGTGAAGATGTTAAAGGGTTTAGTTGGATTTTTTTTTTTTTTAGTTAGTTTAGGTTTATATTTTTGGTTATTTATGGTCATGTTATGTTGGTAAGGAAAAGGTCTAACATAATAGTTGACGGTCATCGTATGTGACATGGGCAGGAAGGAACTGGCACATTGTAACATAATGTGGCCTCAGAGGTGCATGCAGGGACACCCTTCTATGCGAGACTTGGCACTGCAAGAACCCTGATATTATGCAACTGTTGATCAGAGCAGAGCCTCTCAAGACACTATACAAGAGCTTGGGCGACACATTTTGATCTCGCATACGTGTGTGACAATGGACACCAGATTTTTTGGATCAATGTGAGCTGTGAACTTGCCAACATACTCCCAGAACAGGCAGACTGGAAGAAGGCGGTCTCAGCTGTTTCCTCTAAACCACAATTACACCAGTAGCAATCAGGCATTTCTGCCACATCCAGACTGAAAGCGCCATCCTTGAGAGGCAGCACATTCCAGATTAATGGCCAGGTTAGCAAAAACTGAACATTGCTGAGGTAATTCGCTACTGGTGCCCAGGACCAGAAATAGTGTGACTCATCCGCTCATGAAGCGGGTCTAACACAACCCTCTCCACTAATCCACGATACAATGCCCTTCTAGGCAGTGACAGGTTGCTATACTGAGGAGTAGCCCACAAGGCCAGATGACATTCATTCTGCTTCCAGGGCTTACAATGGCACTCGGTCTCTGGAGGGAAAGGAGTGATGGTAAGGCTAGGGAAGCCAACACTAACACTCCACAATCACAGCAGTTCCTCTGACATGCTTCAAAGCTGGTTTTCCTACAAAGCATGTTGACAGTGACTCCCCAAGTGCAGTATTCCCATCCCCCCCCATGACATGGATGTTGGACGCGGTATAGACCTACGGCTCATACCCCCCACATGAGGGAGTAGACGCTGGAGTGCATTCAAATGGTACTCAGAGAGAGGTAGAGGGTGAGGCTGAGATGTGCTCTGTGTACATCTTGGCCCTCATCCTTTAAGGACAACCGCCTTCAGAGTCAACTCTAACCCCTGCCGCTCCAATCTTTGCCTGCACTTCCAACCCGTTCTTCTCCAGCTGAAGATCTGGCCCTGAATACACTACGAGAATGCGGACGGGACCATCAGTCCAGCTGAAGGGCCCAGGAAGGGCAACGCCCTTCCAAGTATGTAACTGCAAACCGGAAAACTTCTTGCAGATTAATCCTAATGCCCGTGACCTTTTTGTACCATTCTAGTACCATCAGCACTACCTTGATGTTGCTGTAGTGCAACAGGTAATGGATACATTATTGGCATAAGTGGAAACCCTGGCATGAGTCCTTCCAGGGAGACTGATCCTGTGTAGGGCCGGTCTGCATGCGTCGTCCCTCAGTTGCTGTTGGAGAGGTTCCAGTGCCAAATCATAAAGTAGGGGTAACAATGGACAGCACAAAAGCGCTCAACCTCTTCCCATTCACGTATACCACAGCACTGGGGAAATGATACAGCACGTCAATCCACTTGCAGAAGTCAGGTTGAAATCTGGCAGCATGCTAGACAGCTACCAGGTACCAATTGTCGACCCCGTTGATTGCCTTGGACTGATCCAAATTGATCAGCGCAGCTTCGCTGTCAACTTTTTCTATGATCTGTCGAACTATATGAGGGTTGTCCTGAATAGTCCTGACCTTCACAGAACAAATCTGATTATGGCCAATCAGGCTATACAGGACAGGCTGCAAACGGTTGGCCAAGAAGGGTTGGGGTATATTCCCATTGCTCAGCCAGTGGTTGAACATCAGTGCCAGCAGAGGTAGAAAGACGAGTGAGAGCCTCAAGTACAACTCATAGGGAAGTCCGTCTATTCTCGGGGTCTTGTCTCGGCTGGCCAGCTTAAGTGCTTCCCAGACTTCCTCCTAAGTGATGGCTTCCTCATATCCGCTTTGACCATCTTGAGATGGGGGAAGTCGGCCAGATAGGCGTCGAACTGAGCAGAACTCAGTCCGGGTTCCCTGGTGAAGAGGTCCTGGAAATAAGACCGGAATGCCTCGCAGATGCCTTCGTTTGTGGTCGCTTGTCGTCCGTCCGGTGTCGTGACACTGGGGAGATATCGATTTGAAGCGCTGCGCAACTCCTCCTGCCGCAGTTCAGCGGCCATGTTCATCGCCTCGGCAGACATTCTCTTTAGTCTAGACCTAACTACCAGAGCTTGGTCCTTCTTGATAAGCGAGGAGGCCAGCTCGGCCCTAGCTACTGCGACTTCCACACTATCTCCCGATTGGATGGCGCCCTCTAATCTAGCTTCGGCTGCCGTTTGCACTGTTAATCTATCTTTGTTGAGCTGACGGCTATAATCAGCTGCAAACGACCTAACGGCAGATTTAAGATGGCCCCACCACTTATTCCCAACCACACTCCCCGTCATTTCCCTCTGTATGTTTAGTAATAAGTGGTCACGGAATTCTTTCAACTCGAGCAGAGACGTGTTGAACTTCCAGTAACCGTTCAATCTAGGCTTTGGCTTATCTAAGTTTGCGAGCACCCAGACGAACCAATATCGAATGGAAACTTGGACACCCTAAGAGCCCTACGTTGACTCTCCTTACTAAAATCTGGTTTAAATAGCTCGTACAAATTACCGTATCTGGGCTGCCCCTATTGGTCCAAGTCCATGCTGCTACCCCAGGATGCCCGTTTCTGAACTTATTGACTAAATCAGATCTGTCGATAAAGTTGTGAAATGATTTTACATCTGAGTTGTAAGTGCCTGATCTTAACCTGCTACGATCTAATTTGGGATCAAGGACAGCCTTCCAATCACCTGCTAATACTACCTGGCGAAACATTGTCAAAAACAACTCGACATGCTGAAAAAAGGATGCCGACATCACCTGGTCGTTGGGCGCATAAACCCCGATGAAGCGAAGAGACTTTCCCTTTATGGTAACGTCCAGGACACAAAGCCTGCCCTTTGGATCCGCGAACACAAGAGAACACGACGCCGTCAGGGACCTGCTGATCAGCCAAGAAACCCCTCTTGAGCGACTATCAAAATAAGCTGAGTAGAGGTGAAACCTCCTCGACAGAATATCCTCATAGTCGCTGGCAGTAAGATGAGTCTCCTGTAGACAACAAATATTTACACCGAGATGCTGAAGATCGCGCACGAGCCTCGCCCTGGGGGACTCCGACCTCAGGCATTCAAAGTTGCTAACCACAGAGTCATTGCGAGACACTTACCTTAGGGTTGGGCATCACCCTGAAACATAGTTGGGGTGAGGATGACTGCAGCTTCACCCATGGAACCCGTGCCCATCGCAGTCTTCATGGAACTGTCTTGGGACAAGCCACCGACATCCCAAGGAAAAGTTAATTTTAAAGCCCTGTATAGGGAGGGGTGAACCAAAACAGGGACCCTCCCACAACAGAATTGTTTCAATTTGTTTAGTTCATCATTCTTTGTGATGACTATTTGCGATGACGCCGGGAAGCTCTTTCTCGCCTCCTCAATCATGCCCCAGACCTGCTGTGATCCAGACCCAATGCGGACGACAGTTAGGACCATTTTTGCCTTTAGAAAGTTTGTGGGATCGTCCAGGTCCCTGTCGCTTCATTTCTTCATGGCCAAGAGGACTTTCAAATAGCTAGTCCTCTTGGCAAAGTTTTTTGCTTTCTCCTCACTTTCTGTTGCTACACGGCAGACATTCTTCCCTGTGTTAAAAGCCAGCTTAGCTTTCCTCTTTTTTCCACTGGCTTCTTCCGAAGGACTTCTCTGTCTCTTCCCGAGTGTAAACGCCGTCTTTTTTATAGGGGATGGCCCAGGTGGTTGGCTGTTAATCAAGGGAATTGCAGTCCTATTTTTCGGAGAGAAAGAGAGGGCTCTTGTGGAAGCATTGCAGTGTTTTATCACCATGGACGGGGATTTTGGTGCTGGTGAAGCCGGAGTCGAAGAAGATGAAGATGTTGCTGATGATGCTGTTGTTTTTTCAGGTTCATAACGTCCTGCATTTTATTGAAGGACGGATCGTTCACAGTCCAGGGATCAGTGACCAAGGCATCACCAGTACGGCTGCAAGGAGTGGAGTGTCCATGTCTGTGGACGCACAAGCCTTAGGGGAAGTAACAGATGTTGTTTGTCCCTTCCCTCTACTCTTGCTAACAACCTGTCAATCCCCTTTCGTTTCCTTAGACAGAGGGGAACCCAGCAAAACTGAATCAGACGGTTTCCCATTACTGGGATACTGATTGCTGGCTTAGCGGAATGCTGAGGGGGTTTTTGTCAGAGGCAGGCTGAACTCCAGAGGTCGCTTTCTCAGGACCGGAAGGCACCAGATGACCAGTCTTTCCACACTTCCAGCAGATCGGCTTTCTACCAGTCACAATGACAGGTAAGGACCTCTCACCAATATCCAAACAGTTGGGAATGGTGCCTCGAGAGCATGATATTGAAACTCCATTCCACTAGCTTACGGTCCGAGGAGACACTAATTATCTGGCCAAACTGCTTGAAGCATGCAGCCAGCCCCTCACCCTTGACGTGAGCTGGGACTTCATATACTGCCAGCCTGATCTTCCTGATGCCCCTGTATTCCGTATGAAGGATCAGATCTTTTGTGATCAACTCCTTGTTGACCATGGAAATACAGTCCTCGGGCGTGGGCAGCAGTACATCCCACATAAAAGCTCCAACACCTCAGACAATTTGCTGCGGCAAAAAACCCAAGGACGTCAGACTTGAAAACATTGTCTTTTGTGGATCGGCAAATCTTGCGTAAACGCTTGTCGATCACAAACATGGACAGTCCTTTCCTGGTATTTTTCCACTTCCTGGGGGTCCACCAACAAGCCGCCATCTTTAAGAAGATGGGCATAATTTTCAGCCCTCTCCAGGAATTCCTTCAAATTGAAAATGTATGTGGGTGGGGTCTTCAAGCCACAGGGTAATTCCTCGGTCACTGCATCTTTAGTAGGCAGCTGGTCTGATTCGGTTGCCTTCTCATTGGAAAGCAGAGAGTCAGTTTTGGTTGCCTCTTCAGGAAGCAGTCTTTGGTCTGAGTTGGATGCCTCTTGGGGAGGCAATTGGTTATTTTTCTCCTTTTCAGGAGACAAGGTCGTCAGTGGAGAAAGAGATAATCCAGTGTTGGTAAAATCCTGGGTGGGCAAGTGCGTCTTTTTCCGTGAGTTACTTACCTTACCAGCTTTATCCAGCCTGTCCGGCGGATCCTTTTTTACTGACTTTGTGTCAGACATGTCCCAAGTGGTAAATTTATCCAAAAATGGTCCAAGGGTAATCCAGGTAAAGTCCAGAAAGATAATCCAAGATAAAGGTCCAAAAGGTCCGATCAGATATAAAGCTGATAAGAACAGATACTACACTTTGATCTTAATATTTATTTGTAAAAATTACAAAATATGCCACAAGGGCGAAGTGGGTTGGAGGGGGAAAAGGACCCAATCGTACTGACAATAATCCTTTCACCATAATACCACATTTGCACCAAAACTCTTGCACAACAATTACCAAAATACCTCAAATATTCCACTAGAATCCTAATATGAAATTTTATTTACAGAAAAAACCAGGGCGGGGGATACAAATGAATATATACAATGAATAAAAATGATCCTGCAAAATAAATAGTTGTTAATATCGGGACCCGCCCAAGGGTGAAAGTGCGGCAGAAATCCTGGTTAAGTGCGTAGAAATATCAGATATGGGTCATATCTGATCTCGCCAGAGAACAAGAATATCTGTCACCTAAACAGGAGGGAGAGGATGGGGAATAAAATACATGTGGGACAAAAAGGGGGTACCTATACACTTGCATACTCAAGCTAGTTATGAAATGTCGGTCAAAAGCCTATCTTACCTTACCCGGGTCTGGGGTGACTGAGGTTTCGACGCGTAGCCCCAAATCCTTTTTCCTAAGTTGCGTCTAACAACCACTCAAGGTCAGCTCCTCTCACATGCACTAATTGCGAAACTCTCACCCAACATTTGCCGAATTTCAGCGAAGAGAGACACACCTTTTCCGCCCTGATCTTAACTTTATGCTGATGCTTAAAGAAAGCGACCAGTTGAGAAGAGGAGAACTTCTCGTCTCCGTGAAATTCATTCTGTCGCGTCGTCCACACAACCATTCGCATGATGCCAAGCAAACACAAGAGTACATACTGCTGGTCCTTTGACATAGGCAGCACCACATTGGAACAAACGGTGCTGGCATCAAGGACAAAGAACTTTCCGCCCAAGATGCGAACCGTGTAGCCTTCAATCAGCCGACACAGCGGATGTACGACACTACAGTGTAGGAAGGCGTGCGCAATGGACTCCTCCCAGTCACCACAGCGCACACACATTGGCGTGGCCACCAGCCCCGCTGCATAAAGCTTTTGTCGACACAAAGAGCCCCTCACCTGCCAGGTGAGTGCTCGTCCCGGAGTTTGTCTTTAGCCTCTACCCCCACTAGAACCCGATATAATGTCTTTTGAGACAATGCCTTGGTATCGGAGAGGCGATCCTTCACCTCTAAGAGACGGTCCATCGCATTTCGACATTCTACATAGAAAGGGCATTCGAATTGAGGCGTTCGGTCTGCCTCCGCCTCTCCTGTATGCACACTTCCCAGTGAGCGTCTTCCTTCCAGAAACCTTGTCCTCATTTTCCCCGTCTTCGGTACACATCCTTTGCAGGAAATTGAAACACAGCGTGTGTTGACGAGTCTCAACCCTGGACATACCTAGACCGCTTTCTGCAGGATGGAGGCAGCAGACCTCGCGATGCACCAGATGAGCCTTTCCTCTCCAAAGGAAATCAAAAAGGTATTTAACGAGATTGTCTCAGAGAACAGAGAGACGGTAAAGGAGAATCGGGTAGATGTGCGAGATGCACACTTCCACCTTCCCCTTCAAGGATAGATTCCTTTGAGTTCACAGGCGTACTGCTTCCTCGACCCTCTTCCAAACTTCTGACTTGTCACAATTGATCTTTGCCCCCGCCACCGTCTCATACCTGCAAATGTCTTTGCCAGCCTTGTGGATTTCAGCGGCGTTTTTAACAAACACCGACACGTCATCGGCACCAGGCACCGAAATTCCGCGAAGGACCGGATTTGCCTTTAACTTGCGTAGGAAGGGCTCCAACGCAAGAATGTAGAGCATAGGCGAAAGTGGACAACCTTGACAAATGAAGCGAGACAAGGTGAAAGGCCCCGACCTTACCCCATTTACCTTGACCAGAGCCCCAGGGCACTTGTACAAGAGCCTGATCCAGGAGCGAAAGTGCAGCCCAAAGCCTGCAGACGCGAGAACGGCCTCAAGGAAGCGATGGTCCACCCTATTGAATGCCTTGGACTGATCCAAATTGATCAGCGCGGCTTCTCCGTTGACTTTTTCTATGTTCTGGCGTATCATATGAAGGTTGTCCTGAATAGTCCTGCCCTTCACAGCACAAGTCCCCTGGTGAAGCGTTGGGGTATATTCCCATTCTTCAGCCAGTGGTTAAACATCAGTGTCAGCAGGGGTACAAAAACGTGCGACAGCCTCAAGTACAACTCGTAGGGAAGTCCATCTATTCCCGGGGTCTTGTCCCGGCCGGCCAGCTTTAGCGGATCCTATAATCAGCTGCAAACGACCTAATGGCAAACTTAAGATGGCCCCACCACTTAATTCCCAACCACACTCCCCGTCATTTCCGTCTGTATGGTTAGTAATAACTGGCCACGGTAGTCTCGTGCAGAGATGTGTTGAACTTCCAGTAACCGTTCAATCTAGGCTTAGGCTTATCTAAGTTTACTCGCACCTGGACGAGCCGATGATCCGACAAAACTATCGAATGGAAACTTGGACACCCTAAGAGCCCTACGTCGACTCTTCTTACTAAAACCTGGTCGATATAGCTCAAACGAACTACTTTATTGGTCCAAGTTCATGCTGCCTCCCCAGGATGCTCATTTCTGAACTTATCGACTAAATCAAATCTGTCGATAAAGTTGCGAAATGGTTTGACATCTGGGCTGTAAGTACCCGATCTCACCCCGCTACAATCTAAATCGGAATCAAGGACGGCGTTCTAATCACCCACTAAAACTACCTGGCGAGACGTCGTCAAAAATGGCTAGATCCACCAAAAAAGGGCAACCCGATCCGCCTGGTCGTTGGGCACATAAACCCCGTTGAAGCAAAGAGACTTTTGTTTTATGGTGACATCCAGAACGCAAAGCCTGCCCCCTGGATCCGAGTACACAAGGTTAGACGATGCCGTCAAGGACCTGTTGACTAACCAAGAGATCCCTCTGGAGCGGCTATCAAAATACGCTGAGTAGAGGTGGAACCTTTTCGACAGAACATCTTCATAATCGCTGGCAACAATATGGGTTTCTTGCACACAACACACATTCACGCCAAGGCGCTGAAGCTCGCGTGAAAGTCTCGCCCTACGAGACTCCGACCTCAGGCCTCGGCCATTCACAGTCGCTAACCAAAGAGCCATTGAAAGACACTTACGCTAGGGTTGAGCCTCGCCCCGAAACATAGTCTGGGTGGGGATGCCGACTGCTTCTTCCATGGATCTGGTGCCCATCTCAGTTTTGATGGAGCCGTCTTGGGATACACCTCTGACATCCCAGGGAAAGGTTAATTTTAAAGCCCTATAGAATGATGGGTGTACAAAAACTTCTCTTAACAATATCAACAGACAAGAAACCAAAATCCTGTTATCGTGTGTGTGTGCAAAGTGTTATGGTGTGTGTGTGTCAAGTGTTATGGTGTGTGTGTGTGTGAGAAGTGTTATGGTGTGTGTGTGTGTGTGTGTGAGAAGTGTTATGGTTGTTTTGTTTTGTTTTTCTCTCCAACATCAATACAAAGAAAATAAATTAAATATTTAACTTAGTTTAAAAATACTAAAAAAAGAATCTGTAGTCAATTGCTAAAACCTCCTGACAAGTGGGACTGAATGATTACAAAAAGTTTAATCTATGAAAGTGTCTGGAATTAAGGTACTGAATACAACAACAAATTAGTTTAGTGACAATTTCATAATTGTATTTTGATCCTGACATCTTGTATGGACAAAAGTAAAATGAAAAACTAACAAAACATTACTTGTCCATCATATTTAATAAATTACACATACAAGGGTCATTCAATAAATAAGGTGAATTTTTCGGTATAAGGACATCTAATACAGATAGAAGCTTACTTTCTTTTTTATTTTTCAACGTAGTCTCCCAGCACTGTCACACTCTTTTCCCATCAGTGCACAAGCTTCCGTATTCCCTCAGCGTAAAAATCTTTAGACTGATGTCTCAGCCAGTCGCTAACAACACTTTTGACTTCATCGTCACTTTTAAACTTTGTGCCTCTCGTGAACGCTTTCAAGGGACCAAACATGTGAAAGTCTGAAGAGGCAAGGTCTGGGTTGTAAGGGGGATGAGGAAGCAGTTCCCAGCCCAGCTGGTTGATGGTTTGCACCGTTTGGGCTGCTGTGTGAGGCCTTGCGTTGTCATGATGCAAGATGACTCCTTCTGACTGATGACCCCTGCGTTTGTCCCAACAGATAAGCTCAAAGTCCTTGCAATGTCATCCACTGTCAGACCGAATGAGGTCATTGACTGATTCACCTCAGGTGACCTCACTTCTGTAGGCCTCCCAGGCCTGTCTTCATCCTCAACACTGCTCCATCCTTCTTTAAACAATTTAGCCCACTTTTAGACATTTTTTTTGGCTGAAACATGTGGCACCATACAGAGTTGACATTTTCCTATGAATTTTAACTGGTTTGCACCCTTCAGCAACCAAAAACTTGATAACTGACCGCTGTTCAATCCTAGAGCATGCTTTTTGGTCGGCCATCTTTGTTAATTGCCAAAACTCTGAAAGTTTTTTTTAATCTGCAAAAGAAATTAAATCCATGTGAAAAAGAAGTAAAATAAAAAAGTAAGCTTCTATCTGTATTACAAGTCCTTATACCGAAAAATTCAACTTATTTATTGAATGACCCTCATCTAACTAGTGTGCTATCTATATACTACTAGAAAAATTTATGAAATTGGAATCAATCTTGGACCCCCATTAAGACATATCAACATCACATACTGTTTGAGCAAGTAAAAGTGGATTGTCGACTGACTTAGCAAATAGTTGTTTGTCATGATGTAGTAACATTTTCTTGATAAGCTTTGAAACTTTTCATGTCATCCTTCTTAATGTCGCTAATGATCATAACTGAAAATCCCGTTATACAATTTCATCATTCTGCTACCACTTTTTATCAATGTCGATTTCTGTGCAAAAAGCGGATCACAGAGTTTATCCAGCTTCGTACATATTTTCAGAAAACCTCAACTTCTAATTGTTCAGTTAATATTAAAATCATGTTCTCAACTATGTTCGAATAACATTGACCTAGTTACTGACCTGACGAAAATACCCCCCCCCCAATCAGAAATGGTTTTTGGAGCCTGTCACGTGACCAGAAAACATAAATAGAATATACAAATGAACCTCGCCAGTGACAATTTACAAACTAACATTTGCTAAACTAGTTCATGACGCTTGTATCATTGCTGCAGTGAAGTAGAAAGTTAGAATTTTATGTTCTTTAACATGAAATAACTTCAATATAATTCAAGCTAAAACATTCAACTGAACCACTTGCTCACTAAATTTTTCCGGAACTTACTAAAACTATTCAATCACACTAGTGAATCTTACAAAACTTAAACATTACATTACGAATATTCAGCTAAAAGCAACGGAAACTAATTAAACATTACGGAACATTCACTCTTTCAACTTTTCTGAAGCTAAAAGTTTATCAACATATTTTCAGCTTTACAGAATTCTTTCAACTCTCATAGTGAACATTTTGAGTGCCAAGTTCATTCAACTTTTTATGAGCTCAGATAAAATGTTCACTAATGAAATTTTTTTTTTTAAATTCCAGTCAAGGGGAAGTAACGCCTATTAACTATTCATGTATATCATTTGTTCTTGTTATAAAAAGTTAATTTTTTTTTGTGTGTTCTTTCTCTTGTTACTTTTCATTTTCTAACACATTCGTAAAGTAAAAAATGTACGGGTTGATTTAGGCCGCCAATACTGCTACACAATGAGCATCAGGTTGCAGAGTACTAAAAAGCATGTATTACTATATCTGGGCTGTATTTCATTCCAACCATTTTGGGGGCCATTGCTGAAAAGTGCTGACTCAAGATATCGGATAATTTCTTCAAAGTATCAAACTGTATTTATACAGTTTTTGAACCGCGACTGCTAATATAACACTTAACTCCAGAATGAAAGATTTCAAACTGCAAATTTTTATACATTCTCAACATAAAAAAGGGGTTGACTTTAAATAACTGAACAGTTAAAATGCTACAAGTCTTTTTTGTTGTTGATTAAACTTTCTTTCAAATGTGTATAATTAATCTTATCTAGTTCTAAAAAAGCATTCATTTCATCAATTTGATTTTGAGAAGTACTGGAGATTTTTTTAATATCCCTTTGAACAGCAGAGGGTGTTGGTATTTGACTCTTTGGCACACCTAGCCATACGGATGGTGGATTTTGGGGGTACATTTTCCCATGAACTTCTATGCTATCAAAATCTGAAGGTCAATCTAGTTGACAAATAACTGGATTCTTTGTAACATTCAGATTGGCATTTGCAATCGAGTGTCTTCAATGCTATCTCTCATCTTTGTCTTTTTGCAAAATGATCAACTGATATTTTATTCACATCTCACACACAGTTTTGTCTTGCTGGCTTGTTTGGCAAGCAATCACAACACTTCTGGGGCTACTGCTTGAAACTAGGTAATAGCTGAAATGATAGTAAAAGAAATAATCGTGCTTAACCCATTAACTGCCAAATTTTTTTAATGCGCATTTTTGGCCCAGACAGGTGTCTTAGGAGTTTATTTATTCCTTATGTTTAATTTCAGTAGTTACCATTGTCGCTTTTTATAGAAACTAGAACATCAAATATATATGTGTATAAAACATCAAAAAATAATATTGATTAGAAATAAAAAAAATACTTTTCAAAATAGTCATTATTTTTCTACTTTTGAAATGTAAAATTACGACAGTGTCTTCTTATGGCTAATAATAAAAACTTTAAAGGCTAAGTGTTGTAAAATATACCTCTGCAAATGCAATGTACGTAAGCAATTCAATGTAAATACAAGGAATAATATGTAGTGAGTTAATTTTAACAGATCCCCAAAGAGGCTCATGGCAAGTAGTGGGTTAAGCTTAATCTGCTTCAATTTAGGGGTAACTTTCCAAGCCAAATTAACTATACTTTTATTTCCAACTTTTACCCACCCCTTAAGTTAAAAGCAGAAATTTTAGAGGGTTGCCTTACACTTGAGACACCACTTTTTAAATAGAAAAACAACTACAAAAAGAAATAATTTTACGAATGCATGTTTTTTGATGAATAACAAAGAGAAAAATATTAAAGTAACTTTGAAATTATTTTTAATAAGTTACATTATTTCACAAAGTATAAAATTCAAAAATAACCGTGGAAAAACGTCTTCAAAGATGTACATCTGTTAAAAGATAGACATTAATATTATTTATTAATGTTATTTTTTCTTTAATTTTAATAAATAAATCATTACAGTTCGCTCAATAACAAAATGAAAATGTGGTTTAAAAAAAATTTTTTTTTTTAAACTTTTAGAAACAAATGTATAGCGCATTAAAAAGAGAATTCGTTTTTGAAGCATAACTGTTTGCCTTTTTTCCCTAAAAAAATATTGGAGAAATGCTAAGTCAGTGACTCACTTTTTTTTTCTTCTTTTTTTTTACCATACTTAAAACCTTTATAGAAAAAGACGCTGGAAAAATGACTGAGTATCAGGATTAATTTAATTGACAATCACGTTTTTCAGTCTTTAATGTACAATAGATGTGTATGCATAGCATATATACTCTTTGTAAGATAATAGTTTGTAGATCAGGATTCATTGACATATTTTTGTAAAGAGGGTTTTTGTCAAGAGACTTTCGTTTCAGATATACAGTTTGTAGAGAAACTGATTTTATTGACATTCTCATTTGGTTTATCTTTTTTTGGTAGAGTTCCATTGAGAAAGCAAAAGTAGATGACAAATTTATTTATTAAAACAAAGATCTCATACTTATTTATATTGTGGTATTTTTGTCTTGAGAGAGCAAGGTGTTTGGTTTGGTTTGTTGTGTTTTACGGCATATCAACCTCAATGGGTTATTTAATGCCGACAAAGTTTTTATTGCTGATAATATTTTGTTTTGTCAAAAATCTATTTCTGGTAATAATTTTTCTCTCAAAAAATGTATTGCTGGTAATATTTTTTTCAAAAACGTATTGTTGTTTAATGGTTTTTTTTTCTTTCAAAAATTTACTGCTGATTTTTTTTTTACAACTTATTCCTGGTATTAAAACCCATTTTTACCTCAGTTTCAGGGTTTACTATTTGCCCATAGCCAGGACCCTAACAGGTGCTACCACCCCAGTTCAGAGTGGACCTGGAAACACCAGCAATTAAGAGGTGGTTCCACGCTCCTAAAAACCTCCTGATCAGAGGCCTTGTTGTTGGATGTAGTTTAGCATCTTACCCAGGATGCTAAAGGTACTACTATAAGCTGGGTTAGTTGGGTATGATTTTATTTTGACATAGAATTGTAGTGCCAGTTTAGTGCAACTTAAATGTGGAGGGGTTTCATTAGCTTCTGTGTATAAGTTTTCGACTGGGGATGTCATAAAAGCCCCAAGTACTAGTTTAACACCTTGACGATAGGTTGAGTATTTTTTTCTTTTTTTTTTGAGGTATGATTTTCTGGCCAGGCCATGTAATCCAGTTTGGAGCCAAGTACTGATCTGTATAATTTAATTAATATTTGTCAATCTGCTCCCCATTCAGTATGGGCCACTGCACACAGACATTGGAGGACATAACTCCATTTTATTTTTAAATATTTTAGATGTGAAATGAATGGTAGTTTTTCTGTCAAAGATGATGCCTAAGAACTTGTGTTGTTCCATTATTTTCTTAATTTGCAGAAATGTAGGCTTTTGGTTTTCAATTTGGAAAAGGTAAAACCATTTTCAGTGGCCCATTTGTGTATTTTATTCAGGCATTGTTGGAGTTGTCTTTCTATGGTATGCATATGTCAAGATCTGTACATTATTGGAAAGTCATCAATGTATAGAGGGGGCATCTCACTCCTAGACATAGGGTTTTAAATATAGAGTTGATTTTTATGCAGAATAGGGACACTAAAAGAATGCTTCCACGTGGAAGCTCTTCTTGGTTTTGCAGTTTTCACAACAGTTCCTACATGAACTTGGTCTTGGACCAGCTGCTCTCCAAAGAAACAGTCAAACAAATGCAAACTGTGGTCAAGGCATTATCCTCTAAATAAAAGTACTCGCCTATTCCTGGCCTCAGCCTTCAGGAGTTCCTCAAAGGGCCAATGGGTACGCCCATCTCATTAAAAAAGGCGGGCTGACCTTGGATCCACTTGACATTGAAAAATTCCTGAAGAGAACAATGTCAATCTTCGTGGTAGACAAAAGTATCAGGAGAATTTGTCGATCCATGACTGTCTTCAAAGTTTTGACGTCTCTGGGGTTCGCGCCTCAGCAGATTGTTCGGGGCATTGGACCCTTTATGTGGGATGTGCTGCTGTCCTCGCCAGAAGACTGCATCTCTATGATAAATAGAGATTTAATAATAAAAGATCTCTTCCTCCGGACGGAGTACAGGGGCATTAGATGGATCAGGGTGGCTGTCTATGAGGTCCCTGCACAGGTGAAGGGCGAGGTGCTGTCTGTTTATTTTAAGCAGTTCGATTGTAGCGGAACTGAAAGGCAGCAGTCTGTGGGTTCTGCTGAACTGACTACAGTTTACCGTTCTAAGAGACAACGAGTGGCATGCGTGATATGTAAGCAGAATAGTGGACGCTTACGCAAATGTAGCAACAGTCCCTGGCTAAATGGAATGATGGAGGAACAAGGAGAAAAAAAATGGCCTACCTTAGAATTTCGAAACGAGCGCGAACGCGTCTCGCCTGCAGAGTGCCGGAAGTTAACAATAAAAGCACGAGCGTCCTGGGGGATTTATGAGTTACGGACGTAACGTATGCAAATTTCGGCCAGTTAGAACTGATATAAAACGAGCAATCTCACAGGTCGGCGGGTCTTTTTTTTTTTCCTTTTGGTCTTGAGTTGGTCGAACGATTCGGGTGTGCGTATCGTCGGAGACTAAGAAAGACTATAGGAATCTATCTTCCTCCTTATACTTGGGACAGCAGTGTTAAACTAAAACCAACTCTTTTCCTTCAAGTTATTTCAGTAGAATTAGAACTATGGCTTCGAGGCAATTTGACATTCGACTAATTCCCGAATTCAGCGGTGTGGCAACGGACATCCCAATAATGGAATGGTTGGAAGACGTGGAATTAACCTATTTCACTTTGCGAAATAACCAAGGTAGAGCAGGTTTTACCACTACAATTGAAAGGTGCGGCCCAGGAGACATATCGGCAGCTATCAAAACAACGAAGTAACATTGAAGAGATTAAGCGTGCCCTTGTGAAAGCCTACGGAACGGACTCATTCGTAGATTTTAAACGATTTACCACGCGCTGCCTCCGTCCAGAAGAGACTGTGGACGAGTTTCTAACAGATTTGCAATGGCTGGTAGGCGAAATGCCACCGGAATCTTGGATGAAGAGCGCCTTCATTAATGGGTTACCAAGTCACGTCAAGGGGATCCTTCATTCATCTACCAGGATGGAAACCCTAACTTTGAAAGAGCTCACGCCGTATTGATAGATACCAGAGACGAAAATTTAGCCACTGCAGGGCAACCTAAGCAGGCCTCACGTGCACCGACCCTTTGCGAAACTAGCCAGAGTGATATCAGCTGTTTCAGGTGCAGGGGCCCGAACCATCTGGCTAGAGATTGTATGCAACGTGGCAGTACTAGAAACCGGAGAGAAAGATCGGCCCAGCGCTGTTATCTCTGCAACAAAACAGGGCACTTAGTAAAAAACTGTAGGGGAAACGGAAACAGGGGTGAGATGTCAGCGCAACTCTCTCCCCATTCAAATTAAAAGAGGCATTGCCCGTGATTGAAGCTGTCATTAATGGCAAGAAGCGCACAGCACTGATGGATTCTGGATGTTCTCAGTCCCTCGTGACTGGATTAGTATGCAACCCCTGGAGTCAGCAAGCATCGAATGTCCTAACAGTCAACGGTGAAACCCTCCGCAGTAATGGTGTTGGGACTATCACGCTGGCGGTAGATAACGTGGGCCCCGTGGAAGTTGATGTTGTGGTCGTGGACAATCCACTGTTAGGCTTCGACATGCTAATTGGAATGGATGTAATCAAAATTCTCGGTGGAGTTCGTATAGACCAGTTTGGTGGTGCTATTTTCTCAAAGACGCAGCCGTGTGCTTGTGCCGCGATCAGAATAGAGGAACCAGACTTCAGCACTGAGTTCGATGAGCAAACCAGGGTTTGGACAGCGTCATGGAGGGGGTCAAGCAAACAGCCACCCAGTGGACTTACGAATAAGGTGCCCGAGTATCCCATGTCCGCTCAAATTCGACAAGAGTACCGTCGTGAGCTGGAAATGTGGCTAAGTAACGGATGGCTGCTTCCCTATCCAAGGAGCAACTTGGTCCCCCAAAAGGCCTGATTCCATTGATGGCCGTTTTTCAACACAATAAGTCTAAGGTGCATCTGGTGCTGGACTTTCGTGAGTTGAACAGATACGTCGATGCCTACAGGGCACAAGCCGACGTCTGTGCACAAAAGTTGAGAGAGTGGAGAAAGAAAGGCTCCAATGTGTCGTTACTGGATCTTCGAAGGGCCTATTTACAAGTGCATGTACACAAATATTTGTGGCCGTACCAGACCGATATCTTCGAAGGAAAAAGGTACTACTTATCGCGCATGGGTTTCGGACTCAATGTAGCACCATCTATCATGCGAGCTATTGTTGAGGCTACACTCTTGCAGGATGACGTGATCCGGCAGGCAACATCGGCATACATTGATGATGTCTTTATTAACGAAGACATAGTTTCCGCAACCCGGGTGAGGCAACATTTAGCTAACTTTGGACTGGCAAGTAAAGAACCGGAGCGGCTGCAGAACGGTGCGAGAGTGCTTGGTTTAGCAGTTCGGGGAGAAGAAAACACTGTGATATGGGAGCGAAGGAACGAGGTCCCGAGCGTGCCACGTATTTTTACCCGACGTAGTGTGTTCTCATTTTGTGGGAAGTTGGTTGGGCACTTCTCAGTGGTGAAATGGCTTAGGGTGGCTGCAGCATTTATTAAGAGGAGAGCGGCAGACATAACAAAGGGTTGGGATGGATGACAAGGTGATCGACGTCGCTTTAACGATAATGATAGAAGTCGTCGTCGCAAGAGTGCGTCAAATAGACCCCGTGCAAGGAAAGTGGTGTGTTAATGGTCCCGAGCTCGACGTTTGGGTCGATGCAAAGCTCTTTAGCCACCGGAGTATCATTGGAGCACGAAGGAGGTACTGTGGAGGATGCTAGCTGGTAACAAAAGGAAAGAGATATGAAGCACATAAATTTGTCGGAGCTTGATGCGATGCTAAAAGGTGTAAACATGGCATTAATGTGGGAAGCGAATACACTGCATCTTCACACTGACTCTGCCTGTGTACACAGATGGGTCACGGACACCTTCACGGGGAAGGCTAGGGTGCGCACCAAAGCGGCAAGTGAGATGCTAATTAGACGGCGACTTGATACACTCGCAAGCTTGGTCCAAGAATATGAACTGTCTGTGGATGTGGTCCTGGTGAAGTCGGAACATAACCGAGCGGATAGCCTAACGAGAGTACCACAGCGATGGCTTGACCTTGTCAAGACGGTTGAACCTTCGTGCTGTGCAAGCACTGTGTCGCCAGACAAGCACAACTGACTGGATAAGGTCCATCCATCACCGAATAAGGCGAACGTTGTACTTCGTCAGACAGGTAGACCCCAGTTTCTAAAGCGTCGGTTAGGGCTGTGGTGAGAAATTGTGAGAAGTGCCAGTCGATTGACCCTCCACTCACGCGTTGGCCAAGGGGGAGATTGGACGTGAGTGACACTTGGTTTCGAGTGGGAATGGATGTAACCCACTACCAAGGCCGACACTATCTGTTTTCAATTTGGCGTCGTCTGAGGCGATAAGATGACGCAAGCATTATCAGACACCTGGAAGGTCTGTTCTGCGAGCGTGGAGCGCCGGCTGAAATGCTCGTTGAAATGACATGGCATTTCGCAGCAAGAGCTTCGAGGACTTTCTAAGTGAGTGGGGAGTCCGATTGCATTTTCGTTGTGTGCATGTTCCCTCCGGAAATGGCATTGTGGAACGATGTCATCGAAGTGTTAAACGAATTGCAGCAAGGAAACTGTTATGGTAGGATCCACCTAATTTGCATAGTGGAGTACCGACCATATAAATATGGTTGGTACCGGGAAGAGAGGGGAGGAATCAGCAGATTCACCCGAGACTCTGCCCGACTGGGGTTAGCGTTATTTTTTGCTCTGAAAGACAAGCTTGAAGCGAAAAAAGCCGTATTGACCATAGGCCTGTTAAGTTTCTGTTTTAGATATTTTATTTTCTGTTTTTGATATTTTATTTGCTAAAACTTTGCCCCTTTTTATTTTCTGGTTATCTGTATTTATACATTCTTTTCTCTTTTGTTTATTCTCCTTCTTGCATCCCCCCCTCACTGTTTTTGTTTGCATTATTCTGTTTATTTTCCGTTTGAGTTATCTTTTGTTGTCCACATTTTTCTTTCCGGTTATTTTTATTTCTAGTCATTATTTAACGTTTAAATCAAAAGAAAAAAAAATAGTGTGAGAAAAGAAACTATATTATATGTCGACCGTGGTGGACTTTGGCCGCCACCAGGGCTGACAAAAAAAAGCGACACGCCAGCTACACCAGTAACAATACCGGTGTCACCCGAAAAAACGACCTGGAGCCAAAATAGGCCGCCAAAAAAGGATGGCGTATTTTACGCAAATGAAAGACAAAAATATGAGGGAAGCTTCAATGGGAATGAATTCCTAACTATAAAGGAAGCTTTTGAAAAGGTGAACATACGGACTATTTCCCTGCTTACCTCTGATGTCAAGTCACATAGACTGATTGGAGTGAGCAGGGAAAGTATGGAGGAGGCACTGAAAACCCTAAATATAAGTCCAAAGGTGCTCGCAAGAAGGACGAATTCACTATGGGATATTCTTCTCCAGACAGAGGAACAGGCCAAACGGCTGGCCGGATGTGTATTAAACACCAAAGCCCTAAGGCTTCAAACGGAATATTTGGGAACCCGGCGAACCAGAGTTACCATTCATGGGGTGCCAATAGACATCCCGGAAGATCGAATGGGGGGCCTTCTTCATATATGGAGAAGTAAATGAAGTTAAGGCCATAAGCGGTAAAACCGGAATTGAGACAGGGGATATGGAAATACAGATCACCCTGAATAGAGAAGGCTTCAGAGAAATCCCCAACATCATGATCTGCCGTAATAGAAAAATGTTGGTGGTGGTAGAAGGAAGAAAACCATGTTGTTGGCTATGTGGAGACGTGGGCCACATGGCGAAGGTGTGCCCTACTAAAAAGAAAGAGCAAGTTACACCTAGTCCAGCAATAACAGCAACTACAGCAACAACAACAGCTAAGAAACCTGAAGAGATTCCGAAACCGGGTGGAGAATGGACGGAAGTAACAAGAGGAAGGAAGTCCTCAAGTGCTCCATCTCCACCCCAGAAGGAGATTCCCCAAAAAAGGCAGTTGGAAGTGGAAGTTAAAAAACATCCGAAAGAAGGCCAAAACAAACGGCCCGAAGAACAGCCAAAAGTGCAACAACAGAAACAACAAGAACAGCAGCCTCAAGAGCAACGCCAACAGCGGTCTCAGCACAAACCTGAGCTCAAACACCGGAAGCAGCAAGAGCATCCACAAATGGAGCAGCAACAGGAAGCACCAATTCGGGTCGTTGCGGTTTATGCGCCCAACGACCGGGATGAGCGGTGTTCCTTTTTTCGGCGGTTAGGGCCGTTCCTAGTCGATTCTTCGCGCCTAGTTCTAATGGGGGACTGGAATGCCATCCTGGACCCCAAGTTAGACAGGGGGCGGGGCGCTAGCGGGAAAAGGGACGATCGTAGCCTGGTCGATCTGATTGGCGATTATGGTCTCGTCGATAGATACCGGGTCGATCATCCCAGTGGGAAAATGTGGACGTGGGCGCTTAACTGGCCGTCTGACAAGGTAGTTAGCTACCTTGACAGAATGTTAGTTCGTAGAGCCGACATAGACTTGTTAGATTGTCCCACGTTCCACTGGGTAGGCTACACGGATCACAAACTCGTTTGTGCCCGTGTGGTGTGAGAACATAGGCCTAGAATGGCTGGTTACTGGAAGTTCAATCTGTCTTTACTGGGCAGGTGGGACTTCCAGGAGCAGCTAATTAGATTAGTGCAGCGGAAGCTAGTGGGGGCGGTTATCGGGAAAACTTAAGGATAGAATTAGGTCTTTCAACACTGATTTCAGCAAACGGCTCGCTCTAGATAAAGCTGATAAGGTGAAGACACTTAAGGCTAATTTTTCCCGGGCGGAGGCCGGGGGGATCCCCTAGAGATAGCCCTAGCTAGGGAGGCCCTGCAGCGTTCGAATAGCGAGCGCTACATGGGTCAGGTAATTAGACATAGGTTAAGTAAGATGTCTTCTGAAGCCGTGAACCTGGGCGCAGATCTGCGTCGGGAAGAGGTCCGTCAAGGTGGTGATTGTCACATTCGTCAAGTCAAAACCCCGGAGGGGCGTACTCTGCGGTCGACTGACGGCATGTGCGAGGCGTTTCGGCGACATTTCGAGAGCCGTTTTACCAAGGAGCCTGGTCTCCGTGAGGATGAGTTTCGCAGCTATTTGACTGACTTTCCTCGGCTTGCGCCGACTGAAGCGGCTAGCTGCGAGGGAGAGATCACGGAGGGCGAAGTCTACGAGGCACTGAAGAAGGTCGGCAGAGGCAAGTCGCCCGGTCTGGATGGTTTGCCTTATGAATTGTACTTGAGGCTGTCGCACATCTTTGTCCCGATTTTGACAGCACTGTTCAACAACTGGTTTCGGTCGGGGTCTATCCCCAATCCCATTTCCAGGGGTGTGATCACTCTGTTGACAAAGGGCAAGGGTGTTGGTGGAAAACTAGATGATTATAGGCCCATAACTCTGCTAAACACAGAGTTAAAGATTATGGCCAAGATCCTGCAGGAGCGTTTGCAGTCAGTTGCCGAGTCTCTGTTGGGACCTGAGCAGACTTGTTCTGTGAGGGGCCGAACAATTCAGAGCAACCTGCATTTGATCCGCACGATCCTAGAGTGCGTAAAAGACGATGACGAAGCCGCGCTGATCAATTTGGATTAGTCCAAGGCATTTGATAGGGTCGACCATCGCTACCTTGCTACTGTCCTGCAGGCCGCCGGATTCGCACCCGACTTCTGCCGCTGGATTAGCCTCCTGTATCGCTCCCCAAGTGCTGTGGTACAGGTGAACGGAAAGTTGTCGGGCGCTTTTGTTCTGTCGAGGTCGGTTGGTCAGGGTTGTCCGCTGTCGCCTCTCCTTTATGATTTGGCGTTGGAGCCTCTCCTGCGCCGGCTGAAGGACGAGGCGTGCAGTCCGGCCCTACGCGGGATCGCCGTTCCTGGAGGGTCTCGAGCCAGGGTTTCCGCGTACGCCGATGACGTATCTGCTTTCGTGTCGTCCCTTAGCGACATTGAGGCGGTACAGAAGGCACTTGATCGGTACGAGAAGGTGGCAGGGGCCAAGATAAACCGCGACAAGTCGTCCGGCTTGCGGTTAGGTGCCTGGAAGGGGCGTGATCTTCCGGGCCGCTTTGGTTGGACGGACGGTCCTGTCCGCATTCTTGGAGTGTGGTTTGGACCCGACCTCCAGCTGGAGAAAAATTGGTCTGAAGTACTAGCAAAGGTCGTTTCTGCCGGTAAGACTTGGAATCGACGGAGGTTGTCCGTAAAGGGCAGGGCGGAGGTGTGTGTTACATACATTTTCCCCCTGATTCTTTATCGATTGTCAGTATTTCCTCTCTGTAAGACCCACAAGAAAGCGCTCGAGCAAGCGCTATCCTCCATTTTATGGAGGGGACGCGCGAACAGGGTCGACAGACCAGTCTGCACCAAACGTCCGTGTCATGGGGGGCTGGGAATGCCACACTTGAAGAGTCACATCCGTGCCTCTCGGTTGGCTTTCTTACGCCGCGCATTGACTAGAGGAGATCCGATTCTGGAGGGGATTGTTAGGGACGCGTTCCCTAGCCTTACCATCAGTCCCCCCATCTCGTAGGTTGAGCGCCGTTGTAAATCTCGAGATGAATCGCTTTTCCTCAGCGAGTGTCCGTCAGCCTTAAGGGCTATTCCGCGGTCCAGTGACCTTTCACGGCCTAGGAAGGTCTTCTATCGGGGATTAGTGGAGGGTCGCGCGAAGGATCCCCTACGTGACACGCTCTGCTTTTCGGAGGAGGAGTATCGCTCCTACTTGTCTTGGGCGCCAGCGGCGGATTATCTCAGTAACCCTGAGTTTTCGCTTACCTGGCGATTGGCTCGGAATCGGCTGCCTCTCAACGACAAGGCTTTCATATGGGGCTTGGCGGATTTGCCAGACTGTGAACGGTGTGGCCTTGGATTAGAAGAAACGGCTTCGCACGCCTTCTATCATTGCCCCCTGGTCCGCCCCTTATGGGACCATGTCGGCGAGCTGACGGCTCGTCTCGCTCCCGAAGAACTCATGTCCATTGATTGCGCATACGCGTGTGACAATGTGTCGCCCCCGTATTCCGGGGTGAAACGAATGGTGTTTCTGAGGCTGCTAGCCACGGCTCGAATGGTGATATGGACGACGCGAACGGAGGAAGTCTTGCGAGGCAATAGTCTTTCGCATCAGGATCTGATCCGATTTTTTGAGCATCAGCTCAGGATGAAGATTAGAACTGATAGAAAACGATTGCATTCGACAGTCTTCAGCGAAAGGTGGGTAAAAGAGGCGAGCTTGGTTCGTTTGAACGGGGTTAGCCTTGATTTTCTTTTCTAGGTCAACCTAAGTCACATCGGGGTGGTTTCCTGTTGAACCCTCCTCTTGGTCAGGTTAGACAAGCTTAAGTGTACCTAGTTAATATGAGTAAGTGTTGTTCCCGGCCTGTTTCCCGGCCATCTTTTTAGTTATGATCCAAGTCGAGATTCCCAACCTCCCTAGTTTGTTTTGGCCTCCTTTTCATCTCAATTGGATCAGCCTTTTACTTCCCCACATCCGAGTTATTTTTATCTCTTTCCCACTGCCTTAGCGAGAGTGCTTCTTGATTTTGTCCTCTGGGCAGAATACAGAGGCCTCTGTATTTTGAGGGTTGGACGGGCCCTACTAACATGTTTAGTTTTAAAAATTTTTTGTTGAATTTTTTAATTTGTTATGGGGTTCATCTCCCTCCCCTTTCATCTTTTCATGATTAGATTTTTATGTATTTTCTTATCATCAAATTGTTATGGTGTGGGGCGCGTTTTTGTAGGTCCACCCTGGTGAGAATGTCGTATTATGGTGTATGGAGAATTGAATGGTGACGGACGAATTCTTGTGGTGAATGTGTCAATTGTAATGTATGAATGGGTCGCGAATCTGATTAGCTAGGTATAGGATAGTTAGTTAAGACCAGCCTTTACCCCTCCCCTTTTTTGGCCTTGTGCCACAATTTGTACATTTTTGTATAAATAAATAATGAAATCAGGAGATTCAACCAGAGACTTTGCCCGACTGCGACCCAGTCAACACATTCTCCAGGAACGGTCTTCCCAGGAATATACAAAAGACTATATGTAAATATTGTGTACACTTTCTTGTTTCAATACATTTTGTTCTACGTACATTTTGTGTTGCATTATTATTCCATGTATTAGTCAAGTTTCAACAATGGTGACGAGGTAGAAAGAACCATACGAAAAAAAAAAGAATTAATAAGTGAGAGCCTTCAACAATTGGGACAAGTCATTGAAGAACCCAGGCGGAAGGAAAAAAATATTAATTAAAAATCCAGCATTTAACATAACGACGAAGGATTCTGAACTTCTGAATATTTAGAACTAGTTAAAGGACGACTAAGCATAAAGGAACGTTCACTCAGAAAAATTTGAAAGGTGTCGTAAACGAATAACGGTGATTTTAAATTGGAAAAGTTATCTACAACGAGACACCCGTTAAAAATAAAAAAATAAAAAAAACTGGCCGACTACAAAAACATGCATGGAATTAAAAGGCGCACAAATACACCGTGTCGACTTTGAAAGGTAACGAACTTTTAAAAAATTATTTTTTTTTGTTTGTTCAACAATATTTTATAGTGACGAATTTACCTCTGATAATAAAAATCAGAGGTTTGTCATTGAAATACGCGAACAGAAGTCGAAAATGAAAAAAAAAAAAGTCCGACGATCTCTGTTGACACAAAAAAAAAAAGAAAAGAAAAAAAAAAAGAGAAAAAAAATACCAAAGATGATTATCACGGGCTTGAATGTAAAAGCAAGACATAAAATAAAAAAGTCGTAAGTATTTCGATTTTTCTGGTCAGCTTATATTATATCCGTGGATACACAAATTAAAAGTATATTCTTTGTTGCATGAACACTATCAGCTAAAGATGGATGAATTATCCAAAGTCATATCTCAATTATTAAAATCCCAGCAGTTGAGTCAGCAACGTCAAAATGAACAGTTTGCATTATTAATAAGGGAACAACAGATAGCACAGCAAAAATATCAAGAAAAGCAAGATGAAAGACAGCAAAAATATCAAGAAAAGCAAGAGGAAAGACTGGGAAAACAGGAAGAAATGCAGATCAAGGTTTTAGAAATTCAAAAGTTAACACTGGAGAAATCAAACAACAATCAGGCAAATGAAGGAAATTCTTCATATTCTAATAACACCATATTTAATTCGCTGGAAACTTTCAACTATGTGCCAGACGAAGAAAAAACATTTGAAGCGTACTTTAAACGATATGAAGATATTTTCTACACAGACTGTGAAAACTGGTCGAATTCAAGAAAAGTCAGTCTATTACTAAGAAAGCTAGGTACAGCAGAACATAGCAAATTTGTAGATTTTATTCTACCGAGAAAAACGAAGGAATTGGAATTCTCGGAAACAGTGAAATTGCTAAAGGAGCTGTTTGGAGCAAATATGTCGCTTTGGCATAAGCGATGGTTATGCATGAATGTCTCTAAATCCGACGATCAGGATTACTTAACATATGCATCTATAGTGAATAGACATTGTGACAACTTCAGATTGGCAGAGATTACGGTTGAAGAATTCAAGTGTTTAATTTTTGCTCAAGGACTGGTATCCAGTAAGAGTGCCGAAATAAGACATAGAGTTTTGTCTAAACTCGAATCTGAACAAAACCTTACCCTACAAAAGTTAGCAGAGGAGTGTCAGCGGGCCGTAAACTTAAAGAAAGAGTCTAAAAAAATCGAAGAAGCTGGCATTGCTTATCTTAAAAAAATTAAAAAACAGTCAAATTACCCATCAGCAAAAAATTGGAGTAAAAATTCGGCGTATTTTAAAAATAGACAAGAAAAATTAAATAAAAAGAACGAGGATGAAAAAAAGGTCCCACCATATAATTGCATACGTTGCAACGAAAGACACTGGAGGGTAAATTGCCCATATAGAAATAAGAAATGTTTCGTGTGCCACAAGAATGGACACAAAGGATCGTGTTGTAAAACGAAAAAATTCAATAGCCGAATTAGACAAACAAATTCGAATATCAAATCAGATAGAGATTTGAGGAAATATGTGACGACCGAAATATTTAAAAAGAATATCAAATTTCAACTCGATTCGGGGTCAGATTTAACAATAATGAACTATAAAACATGGAAAATTTTAAAAAGGCCTACAATAATGAAGTCAACGAAACTCGCTCGAACGGTAACTGGAAAGGAAATTAACTTCGAAGGCGAGGTTGTACTTCCCATGAAATTGAACGGGATCGTTAAAAAAATAAAAGTTTTCATTCTGAAAAATGGAGAAAACTTGATGGGTACAGATTTTATTGAAACATTCGAATTGTGGGATAAACCGTTAAACTCATTCTGCAGAAAAGTAGAAAGTAATACGCAAACAAGACAGGACATTAAAGATGAATTAAAGAAAAAGTTTCCGGAAACCTTCACACCTGGTCTTGGAAGATGTAACAAGTTTGAAGCTAAATTTGAATTAAAGGAAAATACTATGCCAATTTTAAAAAAGAAACGTAACGTGCCTTTCGCAAGTGTAGAGAAAATTAACGAAGAACTTGATAGGTTGGAAAAAATGGGAATTATTTCGAAAGTAGAATCTAATTCATGGGCTGCGCCGATTGTGTGCATAAAAAAGAAATCAAACCAAATCAGAGTCTGCGTTGATTTTTCGACAGGGTTGAACTCGGTAATTAAGGACTACCATTACCCGTTACCGAGTCCGGAGGAGATTTTTAACAAGCTAAATGGTGGAGTTATATTTTCAAAAATCGACTTATCAGATGCCTATCTCCAAATTCCCGTCGAAGAGGAATGTTCGAAGTTACTAGGGATAAACACGCATAGAGGTTTATTCAAGTACAACAGGCTTCCCTTTGGTATTAAAGTGGCACCAGCCATTTTTCAACAAGCTATGGACGTCATGTTGAATGATTTAGACTTTGCGTGCGCCTACTTAGACGACATCACAGTAAGGAGCGCAACCGTCGACGAACATCCAGAGCATCTCAATCAAGTATTTAAAAAGATTCAGGACTTTGGATTTAGAGTCAAAGTGCGAATTTGGGTTGGAGGAAATTAAGTATTTAGGTCAAATAATCAACAAAAATGGCAGATTTCCAGATCCGGAAATGTCCATTGCGATTAGAGACATGCCGACGCCCACTAATGTGGCGACGGTACAGAGAGTTCTCGGGCTCGCAAATTATTATCAAGCGTTCATTAAAGGAATGTACAATCTAAGAGCTCCGTTGAATGAACTACTAAAAAAGACAAGGCATGGGAATGGACGGTAGAATGTCAGAAAGCCTTTGATGAAATAAAGAAAATGCTTACACCCGACCTCTTTTTAACCCATTACAATCCAAAACTTGATATTGTAGTGGCAAGTGACGCCAGTTCATACGGGATAGGAGCGTGTATTCAACACATAATGCCAGATGCTTCTAGAAAACCAATTGCACATGCTTCGAGAACTTTACTCCCAGGAGAAAGAAGTTACTCACAGATAGAAAAAGGGGTTCTGAGTATAATTTTTGCCATAACAAAATTTCATAGATACATCTACGGCAGACATTTTATGCTAGAAACGGATCATAAACCTCTGATCACTATTTTTGGTTCAAAGAAAGGGTTACCCGTTTATACGGCAAATCGACTGTTGAGATGGGGAACCATTCTTTTCAATTATGATTTTCACATAAAGCACCTATCATCCAAAAATAGAATTCATGCGGATAGTTTATCAAGACTCATACCGAGTCAAGAAGAAAGATTCGAAGAATCAATTATTGCAAATATCAGAGCAGATTATGAGGTGAAAAGCATGGTAAACAACATTTTAAGAGAGCTACCGGTTACACCAAAGGAAATCAAAAAAGAAGCTGAAAGCGATGATTTCATTTTACAAATAAAAAGCAAAATGGTAGCAAATGACCAAAAAGTGCAGGAGATTTATTCAATATGTGACGGATTTTTATTATATGGTGAGAGAGTAGTAGTACCAAAAAAGTTGCAGAAAAGAATACTACGGGACTTTCATATGGGTCACCCGGGGGTTAATAGAACAAAAAGCTTAATGCGAAGCTTTGTATATTGGAAAGGAATGGATGTGGATATCGCAAACATGGTTCATCGATGTAAAGGGTGTGCGTTAGCAGCTAAGGCACCACCTATAGTACACAAACCATGGCCCAAGACGGATCATCCGTGGACAAGATTACACATTGATTTCTCTGGTCCAGTAGGAGATTATTACTACTTAATAGTGGTAGATAGTTTTACAAAATGGCGGGAAATACTACGCTGCAAAAAGCCTACGTCCAATACCACAACAACTTTCTTGCATGAACTATTTGCACGGTTCGGTGTGCCAGAGTGTATTGTGAGTGACAATGGTACACAATTCACTTCTGAAGAATTTAAGGAATTTTGTGAGTTATATCAAATTAACCACATAACGACGCCGCCGTATCATCCGAGGTCCAATGGACTAGCAGAAAGATTTGTCGATACTTTAAAGCGCGCTCTGAAGAAAGCCTCAGGAGTTCCAACGGAAAAGGCGCTTCAGCAATTCCTACAAGTATACAGAATCACGCCAAACCAGAGAACACAATCAAACATGGCACCAGCTGAACTAATGTTCGCTAGGAAAGTTAAGTCAGTGTTTGACAAGCTTTTGCCAGGAAAAAATAGAGTAAAGAATACTATGTATACAGCTAGAAAAAGATACACCGCCGGAGAGAAGTTGTTTTTCAAGTGCTACCATAACAACGTTGAGTTCTGGGAGCGAGGCATAGTGGACAAGAGAATCGGTGACCTGATTTACATAATTAAAGGGCCGAAGAATACTCATAAAAGGCACCAGAACCAACTTAAAAAATGTTACGTTCTAGAGCATGAAGAGAGTATACCGGATGAGGAGGAAGATCCCATTGATGTAATGTATGATATTTTTCAAGTAGAACCTCCGCAGAATACTCCTGAACCGAGAAGATCCGGTAGGAAACGAAAGTTCACGGACCCATTGGGCGTGAACCCAAAACGGAAAAGATATTAAATTAAGCGGATGGACATATGCATATGAAGTATGCAAATGGGATCTACAAAGAAATAGCCATAATCATCATCCCATATAGGAAGCCAGTTTGAAATCCAAAAGGGATTCCAAGGCTTGGGAGCGGGTGTTGTGGTAGGATCCACCTAATTTGCATAGTGGAGTACCGACCATATAAATATGGTTGGTACCGGGAAGAGAGGGGAGGAATCAGGAGATTCAACCAGAGACTTTGCCCGACTGCGACTCAGTCAACACATTCTCCAGGAACGGTCTTCCCAGGAATATACAAAAGACTATATGTAAATATTGTGTACACTTTCTTGTTTCAATACATTTTGTTCTACGTACATTTTGTGATGCATTATTATTCCATGCATTAGTCAAGTTTCAACAGAAACAATGCACCATAATGGAAGCAGTCTATTGGTATAATGTCACTCCTAAGGATAATGTGTCACTGCTGACTGCCCCTGCAAACCTGATTTATCGCTATCACGTCCGACTGAAGGGTAATCATGCACCCCCGCCAGATAGGCCCAAGCAGCAGAGTGGATACAACGTGGGCGATCATGTCTGGATGAAGATCCCAATTGGACGGTGCACGTGTTTACAGGTGTGATAAGCCCACAAAACGTCATAGACTCGAGTACCTTGGAGAGCGGAATTGACAGCAAACTCTCAGCCCAAAGTGCAAGGGTGATCACCATCAACGAAGCACACGGTAGTCCCTGTGAGGTAAACAACGCGTATGCAATAGGTGGTACTTCTTCAAGTCGTCCAAGGATGAGGAAGTACAGGAGGTACCATTACCGCGAAGGAGCACTAGACAGAAGAGACCCGCCCCGGATTGTCTCCTATGTTTCGAACTTCCGACCAATTTGTGTCCAGCAGAAGGCCGGGACCGAACCAGATACCGAGTATCTTCACCGGCCCATCCGTCCAGCTGAAGGGCCCGGGGAGAGTAACTCCCTCCCACTCAGCCAGCCGCAAGCCAACTGACATTTCGCGATTGATTTTGGCCCCTGCCACCGTCTCATACCTGAAAATCTCTTTGCCGATTTCGTGAATCTCGGCGCTGTTCTTTACGAAAACAGACACCTCGTCAGCATAGGCGGAATACTTGGCCGTTTTGGTGGTACCAGATAAAGAAATTCCGCGAAGGACCGGGTTCACATTTAGCTTGCGAAGGAAGGGCTCCAACGCAAGGACATAGAGCATAGGCGAGAACGGACAACCCTGACGAATGGATCGAGACAAGGTGAAAGGCTGCGACCTCACCCCGTTCACTTCCACCAGTGCCCCCGGGGACTTGTACAGGCGACGGATCCAGGAACGAAATTGTGGCCCGAAACCGGCAGACGCGAGAACAGCCTCGAGAAAACGATGGTCCACCCTATCGAATGCCTTGGACTGATCCAAATTGATCAGCGCGGCTTCACCGTCGACTTTTTCCATGATCTGGCGAACCATATGAAGGTTGTCCTGAATAGTCCTGCCCCTCACAGCGCACGTCTGTTCGGGGCCGATCAGATTATCGAGGACAAGCTGCAAACGGTTGGCCAAGACCTTCGCCAAAATCTTCAACTCTACATTGAGCATAGTCAAAGGGCGGAAATTATCTAACCCATCCCCTCAGGTTTTGTTCTTGCGTAGCAACTTGATGACACCCCTGGTGAAGCGTTGGGGTATGTTCCCATTCCTCAACCAGTGGTTGAACATCAGTGCCAGCAGCGGAACAAAAACGGGCGACAGCCTCAAGTACACCTCGCAGGGAAGACCGTCTATACCCGGAGTCTTGTCACGGCAGGCCTGCTTCAGCGCTTCCCAGATTTCCTCCTCGAGACGCGGAAAGTCGGCTAGATATGCGTCGAAATTGGCGGCGCTCAGTCCAGGCTCCCTGGTGAAAAGGTCGCGGAAATGAGACCGAAACGCCTCGCAGATGCCTTCGTTTGTAGTCACCTGTCGTCCGTCCGGCGATGTGACGCTGGGAAAGTAGCGATCTGACGCGCTGCGCAACTCCTCTAGCCTCAGTTCGGCAGCCATGTTAGTCGCCTCGGCAGACATTTTCTTCAAACTAGCCCTAACTACCAGAGCTTGGTCCTTCTTGATAAGCGAGGAGGCCAGCTCGAACCTAGCTACTGCTACTTGCCCACTATCTCTCGACTGGAAGGCAACCTCTAATCTAGACTCTTCTGTCGTTTGCGCTGTTAATCTATCTCTATTGAGCCGACGACTATAATCAGCTGCAAACGACCTGATGACCGACTTAAGGTGTCCCCACCACCTATTCCCAAGCACACTCCTCGTCAATTCCCGCTGTATGGTTGCTAGTAACTGGTCACGGAAATCCTTCACGTCGAGCAACGACGTGTTGAATTTCCAGTAACCAGTCATTCTGGGTTTACGCTTATCTAAGTTTACCCGCACCCGGACGAGCCGATGATCCGAGTAAACTATCGAATGAAAACGTGGACACTCTAAGAGCCCTACATCGACTCTCCTAACTAAAACCCGGTCGATGTAGCTCGTGCGAACTACCGAATCCGGGCCGCCCCTATTTGTCCAAGTCCACGCTAGCTGCCGGGGGTGTTCGTTCCGAAACTTATCGACGAGATCAGATCCGTCGACAAAATCACGAAACGGTTTCACGTCCGGGTTGTAAGAGCCCGATCTTAACCCGCTACGATCTAATTCGGGATCAAGGACGGCGTTCCAATCACCCGCTAAAACTACCTGCCGAGTCGTATCTAAAAACGGCTCGACCCGCCGAAAAAAGAACACCCGCTCCGCCTGGTCGTTGGGCGCATAAACTCCGATGAGACGAAGAGATTTTCCCTTTATGGTGACGTCCAGGACACAAAGCCTGCCCTCCGGATCTGCGAACACAAGAGAAGACGACGCCGCCAGGGACCTGCTGATTAGCCAAGAAACCCCTCTTGAGCGACTATCAAAATAAGCTGAGTAGAGGTGAAACCTCCTCGACAGAATATCCTCATAGTCGCTGGCAGTAAGATGAGTCTCCTGTAGACAACAAACATTCACACCGAGATGCTGGAGATCGCGCACGAGCCTCGCTCTGCGAGACTCCGACCTCAGCCCTCGCCCATTCAAACTTGCTAACCATAAAGCCATTGCGAGACACTTACCTTAAGGTTGGGCGTCGCCCTGAAACATAGTCGGGGCCAACAGCTTCACCCATCGACCCAGTGCCCAACGCAGTCTTGATGGTACCGTCTTGGGACAAGCCGCCGACATCCCAAGGAAAAGTTAATTTTAAAGCCCTGTATAGGGAGGGGTGAACCAAAACAGGGATCCTCCCACAATAGTAATGTTTCAGCTTGTTCAGTTCATCGTTGTTGGTGATGACGACTTGAGATGAGGCCGGGAAGCTCTTTCTCACTTCCTCAATCATACCCCAGTGGTACCGCGTTCCGGTCCCGATGCGGACGACAGTTAGGACCATTTTCGCCTTCGGAAAGTTAGTGGGATCGTCCAACTCCCTGTCGCCGCATTTCTTCATGGCCAAGAGGACTTTCAATTTGCTAGTTCTCTTGGCAAAGTCCTTTGCCTTCTCCTCACTTTCTGCTGTGACGCGGCACACATTCTTCTCCGAGTTATAGGCCAGCTTTGCTTTCCTCTTTTTCCCGCCGGCTTCTTCTGATGGACTCCTCGGCCTCTTCCCGGGCGTAACGCTTTCTTTTTTTACAGGCGTTTTGCTCTCCATCAAGGGATTTTCAGTCCGCTTTTTCGGAGAAAAAGAGAGAGCTCTCGTGCAATCATTGGGGTGTTTTTTTTTCACCTTGGACGGGGAAGATGGGGCAGAGGATGAGGGGTGAAAATAGTCTGTTAATGAGGATGGCGATGATGATTTTCGCGCTGGTGAAGCCGGAGTCGAAGATGATGTTGTTGCTGCAGCTGCTGACTCCTTCAACTGAGCCTTTAGCTTCTTTATCTGCTGTATTTTATCAAACGACGGCTCGTTTACAGACCATGGTCCAGTGACCGAAGTATCACCCGTACGGCTGCGAGGGGTGGGAGTGTCCATGTCTGTGGACGCACAAACCCTAGGTGAAGTAGTGGATGATGTTTGCCCCTTCCCTCTATTCTTGCCGACTACCTGCCAATTCCCTGTCTTTTCCTTAGAGACAGGGACACTGGTCTCAATTGCTGGCTTAGCGGCGGATTGCTGGGGAGGTTTTGTCCGAGGTAGCCTTAACCACATAGGTTCCATTTGTTAGGACAGGAATGCGCCAGCTGACCAGGCTTGCCACACTTCCAGCAGGTTGGTTTTCTACTAGTCACAATGACGGGTAAGGCCCTTCCATCAATATCTAAACACTAGTGAATGGAGCCGAAGGCCTACTCCGAGAGCATGATGTTGAAGCTCAATTCCCCTAACTTGCGGTCCGAGGACACACTTATTATCTGGCCAAACTACTAGAAGTATGCAGCCAGCGCCTCTCCCTTGACGTGAGCTGGGACTTCGAAAACTGCCACCCTGGTCTTTCTCATACCCTTGTATTCGGTGCGGAGGATCTGGTCTTTTGTGATCAACTGCTTGTTCACCATCGAAATACAATCGTCGGACGTGAGCAGCAGTACGTCCCACATAAAGGGTTTGACACCTCGGATAATCTGCTGAGGAAGTCAGGGCCTTCAAAACGTTTTCCTTTGTGGATCGGCAAACCTTTCGTAAGCGCTTATCCACCACAAACACGGACACTGTTCTTTCTTTGTATTTTTCAACTTCCTGGAGTTCAACCAACAAGCCGCCATCTTTAATAAGATGGGCGTAACTCGCGGCCCTCTCCAGGAATTCCTTTAAGTTGAAAATACATGTGGGTGGGGTCTTCCAGCCACAGGGTAAAACTTCGGTCACTGCTTCTTTTGTAGCTAGATGGTCTGGTGCGGATGCCTTCTCATCGGATAGCAAGGGGTCTGTTATTGTTACCTCATTATTAAGCAGCTTTTGGTCGGTGATAGAAGCCTCTGGGGGAGGCAATTGGTCATTTTTCTCCTTTTCAGGAGACAAGATGGTCGGAGGAGATAATCCATTGTTGGTAAGATCATTTTTCCTTGAGTTATTTAATTTACCAGCCTGTTGTTTATCCAGCCTGTCCAGCGGATCATTTTTTACTGACCTTGTGTCAGACATGTCCAAAAGTGGTAAATATCCAATGAATAATCCAAGGTAAAATCCAAGTAGGTAATCCAAGTAAGGTAAAGGTCCAAGATGTCCGAGCTGATAAGAACAGATACTACACTTTGATCTTAGCCAATATATTTATTGTACGGAAAAATACAATTGTGGCACAAGGCCGAAAAAGAGGGAGTGGGGAGAGGCTGGCCTTCACTTACTATCCTATACCTAGCTAATCAGATTCGCGACCCATTCATACGTCACAATAGTCACATTCACCAAAAGAACTCGTCCGTCGCCGTTCGATCCTTCATGCACCATAATACCGCAATCTCACAAGGGGGGAAACTACAAAAACGCGCCCCACGCAGTAAAAATTTGATGAGAATAAAATACATTAAAATTCTAATAATGAAAAGATGAGAAGAGAGGGGGAGATGAACCCGTAAACAAACTTAAACAACAAATATTTAAACTAAACATAATATATGTTAGTAAGTCCCGTCCAACCCTCAAAATAGAGAGGCCGCTGTATTCTGTCCAGAGGACAAAATCAAGTAGCGCTCTCGCTAAGGGAGTGGGGAAAAGAGATAAAATAACATGGACATGGGATGGAGGGATAAAAGGCTGACCCAGTCGAGATAAAAAAAGGTGGGAATGGGTGGGCCAAAAACAAACTGGGGAGGTTGGGAATCTCGACTTGGATCATAACAAAAGGAGATAACCGGGAAACAGGTTAGGAACACACTCACTCACATTAACTAGGTACACTTAGGCTTGACTGACTTAACCAGGGGGAGGGTTCCACGGGAAACCACCCCGATGCGACATAGGTTTGACTTAGAAAAAGAAATCAAGGCTCGCCCCGTTCAAACGAACCAAGCTCGCCTCTTTCACCCACCCTTTCGCTGAAGACTGTCGAATGCAAACGTTTCCTATCAGTTCTAATCTTCATCCTGAGCTGATGCTCAAAGAATCGGATCAGATCCTAATGCGAAAGACGATTGCCTCGCAAGACTTCCTCCTTGCGCGTCGTCCATATCACCATTCTAGCCGTGGCTAGCAGCGTGAGAAACACCATTCGTTTCACTCCGGAATACGGGGGCGACACATTGTCACACGCGTATGCGCGATCGATGGACACGAGTTGTCTGGGAGCGATACGAGCCGTCAGCTCGCCGACACGGTCCCATAAGGGGCGGACCCGGGGGCAATGGTAGAAGGCGTGCGAAGCCGTGTCTTCCAGACCAAGGCCACACCGTTCGCAGTCTGGCATATCCGCCAAGCCCCATATGAACACCATGTCGTTGAGAGGCAGCCGATTGCGAGCCAATCGCCAGGTAAGCGAAAACTCAGGGTTGCTGAGATAATTCGCCGCTGGCGCCCAAGACCAGTAGGAGCGGTACTCCTCCTCCGACAAGCATAGCGTATCGCGTAGGCGATCCTTCGTGTGACACTATGATTCGGATATATGCGCACACGTGTGTGTGTGTGCGCCCGCATATCTGTGTGTGTGTATATATACACCCCCACATCTGTGTGTGCGTGCGCGCGCACACATATGTGCGAGAAGATTAGTTAGATTTGACCTGGGCATCAAACTTCAAGACCAAATGATTAGATTAGGAATCTAGATAAAAACATATGGCGAAAAGGGTAGATAAGTGTTAAGTACTTGTCAAAATACTAAGATAGGAAAAAGACCGGCTCTGGTCAAAACTTAAAAGGGTTTGAATTTAATGTCCCTGAATCGGAGTCAGCTAGGCTAAGAAATATTTTTATGTCCACTTTCTTCAAAGAGAGAAATGGTCATGAAAAAGTTATGGGTTTATTTGTGGGTGTCCCTTGTCCGGAAATGATGAAAGAGGATTCTCCATATATACGGCAGCGCTTTGGGCCACGGGTAGTTAGACTTAGTTTAGGTTCGAGGAAGGTTGATTTAGGCCGGAGCACGTAACATCGAAGAGCGACCCATTAGCAGCCGGACATTGTTAGTTAAGATATATATTTTTTTCCGCCAGCCGAGAATCAACCAAGAGTTATCATCCACAAAAAGGTCACACACCTTCTCTCCTCTTTTCGTCCTACCCAAGTTTGTAGTTGTGTTTTTCTTTTACCTGTGAGCCTACCTCTCGCTCGATCCACCGCACAGAAATTCTACGACGTGGGGTCTATATCTTTGTGCAGCGAGTTGCAGAGGTGGGTAGTCTCACATTCGCGCGACCCTCCACTAATCCCCGATAGAAGACTTTCCTAGGCCGTGACAGGTCACTGGACCGCGGAATAGTCCTCAAGGCTGAGCGACACTCGCTGAGGAAAAGCGACTCGTCCCGGGGCGTACAACGGCGCTCCGCCCCCGAGATGGGGGGACTGATGGTAAGGCTAGAGAACGCGTCCCTCACGATCCCCTCCAGAATCGGATCTCCTCCAGTCAAGGTGCGGCGTAGGAAAGCCAACCGATAGGCACGGGTGTGACTCAAGACGTGTGGCATTCCCAGCCCCCCATGACACGGACGTGTAGTGCAGACTCGTCTGTCGACCCTGTTACCGCGTCCCCCCCACAGGATGGAGGAGAGCGATTGCTCGAGCGCCTTCATGTGGGCCTCACAGAGAGGAAGTACTGACAATGATAAAGAACAAGGGGGAAAATGTATGTGACACACACCTCCGCCCTGCCCTTCACGGACAACCTCCGTCGATTCCAAGTCTTACCGGCAGAAACGACCTTTGCTAGTACTTCTGACCAATTCTTCTCCAGCTGGAGGTCGGGCCCAAACCACACTCCAAGAATGCGGACAGGGCAATCCGTCCAACCGAAGCGGCCCGGAAGATCACGCCCCTTCCAGGCACCTAACCGCAAGCCGGACGACTTGTCGCGGTTTATCTTGGCCCCCGTCACCTTCTCGTACCGATCAAGCGCCTTCTGCACCGCCTCGATGTCGTTTCGCGACGACACGAAAGCGGATACGTCATCGGCGTACGCGGAAACCCTGGCTCGAGACCCTCCAGGCACGGCGATTCCGCGTAGGGCCGGACTGCACGTCTCGTCCTTCAGCCGGCGAAGGAGAGGCTCCAACGCCAAAGCGTAAAGGAGAGGCGACAGCGGACAACACTGGCGAACCGACCTCGACAGAACAAAGGCGTCCGACAACTTCCCGTTCACCTGCACCACAGCACTGGGGGAGCGGCAGAAGTCGGGTGCGAATCCGGCGGCCTGCAGGACAGCAGCAAGGTAGCGATGGTCGACCCTATCAAATGCCTTGGACTGATCCAAATTGATTAGCGCGGCCTCTTCGTCGTCTTTTACTCCCTCTATGATCGTGCGGATCAGATGCAGGTTGCTCTGAATTGTTCGGCCCCTCACAGAACAAGTCTGCTCGGGTCCCAACAGAGACTCGGCAACTGACTGCAAACGCTCCTGCAGGATCTTGGCCATAATCTTTAACTCTGTGTTTAGCAGAGTTATGGGCCTGTAGTCGTCTAGTTTCCCACCAACACCCTTGCCCTTCTTCAGCAGAGTGATCACACCCCTGGAAATGCGGTTGGGGATGGACCCCGACCGAAACCAGTTGTTGAACACCGCTGTCAGAATCGGGACAAAGATGTGCGACAGCCTCAAGTACAATTCATAGGGCAAACCGTCCAGACCGGGCGACTTGCCTCTGCCGACCTTCTCCAGTGCCTCGTAGACTTCGCCCTCCGTGATCTCTCCCTCGCAGCTAGCTGCTTCAGTCGGCTCGAGGCGAGGAAAGTCAGCCAAATAGCTGCGAAACTCCTCCTCACGGAGACCAGGCTCCTTGGTAAAGCGGCTCTCGAAATGCCGCCGAAACGCCTCGCACACATCGTCAGTCGACCGCAGAGTACGCCCCTCCGGGGTTTTGACTTGACGAATGTAACGATCACCACCTCGACGGACTTCTTCCCGACGCAGATCTGCGCCCAGGTTAACGGCCTCCGAAGACATCTTACTTAGCCTATGCCTAATTACCTGACCCATGTAGCGCTCGCTATTCGAACGCTGCAGGGCCTCCCTAGCTAGGGCTATCTCTAGGGGATCCCCCCAGCCTCCGCCCGGGAAAAGCTAGCCTTAAGTGTCTTCACCTCTTCAGCTCTATCTAGGGCGAGCCGTTTGCTGAAACCGGTGGTGAAGGACCTAATCCTATTTTTAAGACGCTCCCACCACCTATTCCCGATAACCGCCCCCACTAGCTCCCGCTGCACTAAGCTAATCAGCTGCTCCCGCCTGTCCAGCAAGGACAGATTGAACTTCCAGTAGCCAGCCATTCTAGCCCTATGTTCTAACGCCACCCGGGCACAAACGAGTTTGTGATCCGAATAGCCTACCCAGTGGAACGTGGGACAATCTAACAAGTCTATGTCGGCTCTACGAACTAACATCCTGTCAAGGTGGCTGACTACCTTGTCAGACGGCCAGCTAAGAGCCCACGTCCACATTTTCCCCCCGGGATGATCGACCCGGTATCTATCGACGAGACCATAATCGTCGATCAGATCGACCAGGCAACGATCGCCCCTACTCCCGCTAGCGACCCGCCCCCTGTCTATCGTGGGGTCCAGGACCGCATTCCAGTCCCCCATTAAAACTAGGCGCGCAGAATCGACCAGGAACGGCCCCAACCGCCGATAAAACGAACCCCGCTCCTCCCGGTCGTTGGGCGCATAAACCGCAACGACCCGAAACGAACCACTTTTCACGGCAATATCGGCCACCAGCAAACGGCCCTCGTCATCGGTATGCACAAGGTCCACCTTCGCCTCGAGAGTACGCTTGACCAACAAAGAAACCCCTCTGGCACACCGGTCCCCGTATGCTGAATAGACGACAAAGTCCTCCTTCAGCACACACGCATCGGAAGCGCAAACAAAGTGGGTCTCTTCGATCGCGGCAACATCCACACCGAACGACAAGAGATCCCGAAGCAGGCGGGCCGCCTTACTCCGATCTCTCAAGCCCCTCACGTTCAGACTGGCAATCTTAATTTCCATTTCTAAACCTGCAACGAAAAATAAGAGTTATGGCAAAAAACCTACTCACATACCGGGCGGAAATCAGCGGGTGACAGGACCCCGACGGAATGTCCCAGACTTCCAGTGCCTAATTCGGTCGTCATTCGACCTTCTGGGACAATTCCGCCAACGTCCATGGGGAAGGTTAGTTTTGCCGCCCTATATACAGAGGGATGGAGCACAACGGGGACCCTCCCTGCACAAAAATGTGCCAGTTTTTTCAGCACCGGTGTGCCCGTTTCCAGGATTTTAATGTCTAGGAACACATCCCTGCATTCCTCCAGGAAGGACCACACCTTTAAGTTTCCCCCCGAGTCCCTGATACACGTAATTATCCCCGCTGCCTTGGGGAAGTTGCGGGGATCTTCAATAGATTTGCCGTCCACGGCCGTTAATTTGAAGAGTGGACCTAACCGCGCTCTTCTGTGTGTGGGTAGGTCCTTCTCCCTTTCACTCCTGTCCACCTTACAGATCGGGGCCTGGGAAATATTTCGCCCTTTTCTTTTTCTTTTTTTCTTTATCTGGGTGCGGAGAGGAAGGGGTGGATGTAAGCGAAGGGGTAGGAGTTGGAGGTGCGGTGGAAGGAAAGGAGGAGGAGGAGGTGGATGGAGAGGGAGACGAAGCACAGGAGGGTGTGGATGGAAGGCTTTTGGTTTGGGCAGCAGCATAGTTCGGGGATGCAGGGAAGGATTGGGACTCGGATACCTCCGTATGTTCGTCCGCCCTACTTTCCGTACTCTGGGGACATTTCTCCCCTTCTTCCACCGATACGGAGGACTGTGGTGGAGGTGTCTGCTCCACCTCCATATCGCCGTCAGAGTGCTGCTGCTGCTGGTCGTGGTGCCTCTTTTGCTTTTTGGACGGCTGCTTCTCCAGCCGCTCCTCCTGCTGCTGTACTTGCTGCTGCTGTGTTTGGTGTTGCTGCGTTTGTTGTTGCCGCTGCTGAGTCGGCTGCTGCTGATGAGAGTTCTGCCTATTTGGCATCTCCCTCTTCTGTGGCTGCAGCTCCTCCGACTGCCCCTCTTTGGGTTGCTCCTGGGGCTGCCGTTGTTTTTGGGGGGCCGTGGTATTCTGTGTCGGGGGCGAAGAAGCCCTTTCTTTTCTGCGCCCCTTTACCATTTTCCACTCCCCTTCGGGCGCTTTCTCTTTCGCCACGACCCCAGGGGCTGCCGATCTTTCCACTTGGGTTGTTACCGGTGCTGTTGCTGAAGGGGCCGTAGGTTGGGGGTCCCTTTTGGGGCATGCTTTTGCCATGTGACCCGGCGCATCACATAGCCAACAGAAAGGCTTACGACCCTCGACAACCACTGGCATCTTCCTGTCCCGGCATTTCAGAACATTGGGGATTTGTTCAAAAGCAGGCCTATTCAGGATTACCTGTAGCACCATATCCCCCGTTGCAATGCCTATTCTTCCCATGCTGGCAGACACCTCCTCTACTTGGCCAAATTTAGAAAAAAAGGCCCCCATTCGGTCCTCACTAATGTCTGCTGGGACTCCATGCACTGTAATTTTGGTTTTTCTAGTGCCTAAATACTCCGTCTGGAGTCTCAGAGACCTTGTGACCAGCGTATTTCCTGCCAGACTTTTTGCCTCCTGTTCGCTACCCAGCAGGATCTCCCACTTTGCACGGGAAACCCGTGCCAGAAGCTTGGGAACAATCTTCAGGCTTTTTAGAGCCTCCTCCATTGTTTCCCTGCCGACTCCAATGAGCGTCTTACTTTTGACGTCTGAGGTCAGCAGGGAAATGATTTTAACTTTTATAGTTTCCAGGACTTCCGGAATAGTGAGGAATTCGTCCCCCTGGAAATATTTCTCAGTTTTTTCTCTTAAGTCCGCATAATATGCGGTGTCCTTTCTCGGCCTGTTTTCCGCCCAGACGATTTTTTCGGCGGCGCCGAATTTTCCTCTTGCACCGTTACAGACGGTGTGGACTGAATGTCACTTCCGCCCCAGGCCGATCTTTTCACCGGCGAAGAAATTTGCTCTTGCACCGTTACAGACGGTGTCGACGCAGAGTTATCCTCCGCCCCGGCCGATTCTTTCGGCGGCGACAAAGTGTCATTTGGCACCGCTAGAGACGGTGCAGAGCCAGGCTTGGTGTAAGTGTCCGCCATGTTGTTTTCCGCCATGGGGACCTCACCCCACGACGGCTTGCCACACAAGTTTCTCTTCCCAATATATGTGTATTTCTCTTTCCCCAAATTACAAAATAAAACAAAACCGAGAACAAACAAGGAACAACCAAGGAAAATGAGACAGAGAAAATAAAGTGTTACGCACGTGGAACACAAAGAATGTTACGCACGTGGAACAAAAACTGAGTTAAAATTCAACAAAAGTAAAATCACAGGGAGAGGGTACAAGCAATTAAACAAAAAAGAATGGACAAATAAAGTCAAACTTAAACAACAAAAGTTTAAAAGAGTGGGAAAAACGGTTTGTGAACAAAAAACGGGGAAATCTAAACGTTCAACAGTTTGTTTTTTTCCTTTTTTCGTCTTTCTTTTTTCTTTTTTTTTTTGTTTATCTTTTTTTTTCCTTTCAAAAAATAAAGTCCACTTGCGTAGAAAAAAATGGAAAAATCACAATACCTTATTGACGAACAGTCTTCAAAACAAAAATACTCACAGAACAGATACTACACTTTGATCTTAGCCAAAAGGCCGGGATTTACTTGACCTCCCACAGGGTCAGGTTGTGACACAAGGTCAGGGTTTAATGTGGGAAGGGAGGGGGAATGGACCCGAGTTTTCACCCGGGCCGCAGTGCTTTGGCTTTAGCTGGTCTTAGCTTGTCCAAGCTGGTCTTTAGCTGGTCATAGCTAGTCTTAGCTGTGATACTACCAGCGCAGGGACGAATCCCTGCGACCGGCCTGTATCAGTGATCGATCCCGGCCTAAAGGCGATCATTCAGCGAGTAATCTGCGAACAGATACTACACAGGGCCAGGTTGTGATACAAGGTCGGTTTAATGTGGGAAGGGAGGAGGGGTTGACCCGAGTGTTTCCACCCGAGTCGCTGGTCTTAGCTTGTCCAAGCTGGTCAGAGCTTGTCCAAGCTGGTCATAGCTAGACGTAGCCGCGATACTACCAGCGCAGGGACGAATCCCTGCGACCGGCCTGTATCAGTGATCGAATCTCAGACAAAAGGCGATCATTCAGCGAGTAATCTGAGAACAGATACTACACTTTGATCTTAGCCAAAAAGTCGTGGATTTACTTGGCCTCCCACAGGGCCAGGTTGTGACACAAGGTCGGTTTAATGTGGGAAGGGAGGGGGGTTGACCCGAGTGTTTTCACCCGGGTCGCTGGTCTTAGCTTGTCCAAGCTGGTCATAGCTAGGCTTAGCTGGTCATAGCTTGTCTAAGCTGGTCATAGCTAGTTAGACGTAGACGCGATACTACCGACTCAAGGACGAATCCCTGCGACCGGCCTGTATCAGTGATCGAATCTCAGCCAAAAGGCGATGATTCAGCGATTAATCTGAGAACAGATACTACACTTTGATCTTAGCCAATTGATTTATTCCATTTTTATATACAATTGTGGCGCGTGACCGAAAAAGGGGAGGGGTAGAGGCTGGTCATCACTTACTATCCTATACCTAGCTAATCAGATTCGCGACCCGTTCATGCCATACAATTTCTATGCCTGCAACAAAAAAAACAGAGTTATGGCAAAAAAAATACTCACATACAGGGCGGAAATCAGCGGGTGACAGGATCCCGACGCAATGTCCCAGACTTCCAGTACCTAATTCGGTCGTCATTCGACCTTCTGGGACAATTCCGCCGACGTCCATGGGGAAGGTTAATTTAGCTGCCCTATATACAGAGGGATAGAGCACAACGGGGACACTCCCTGCAAAAAAATGGGCAAGCTTTCTTAGTTCGGGTGTGTCCGTTTCTAGGACCCTTATATCTGGGAACACATCCCTACATTCCTCTAGGAAGTTTCAGGGTTCTTCAACCGATTTGCCGTCCACGGCCGTCAACTTGAAGAGTGGACCTAACCGTGTTCTTCTATGTGTGGGTAGGTCCTTCTCTCGTTCATTTCTGTCCACCTTACAGATTAGGTCGGGGCCGGGGAAATATTTCGCCTTTTTCTTTTTTTTCTTTTCTTTATCTGGGTGGGGAGAGGAAGGGGTAGATGTAAGCGATGGGGTGAAAGTGAGAGGTGGGGTGGATAAAGATCCAAAGGAGAAGGTGGATGGAGAGGGAGACGAAGCACGGGTGGGGGGAGGAAAGGCTTTTTTGGGGGGGCGACAGCATAATTCGGGGATGCAGGGAAGGATTGGGCCTGGATACGTCCGTATGCTCGTCCACCCTACTTTGCGTGCTCTGTTCACTTGCTGTTCCTTCTTCCTGCTTATTCTTGGTCAATAAAGAGGACTGAGGGGCAGGCATCTGTTCCACCTCCATTTCGCCGTCAGAGTGCTGCTGCTTGTCGTGATGTATCTTTTGTTTCTTTGACGGCTGTTTATCCATCCGCCCCTCTTGCTGCTGTTCCCGTTGCTTGTCCTGCTGCTGTGTTTGTTGTTCCTTCTGCCGCTGTTGTGTCGGCTGCTGCTGTTGGGTATCCTGTTTATTTGGCAGTTCTTTTTGTTTTGGCTGCAGCTTTTCCGACTTTTTCTGCTCCTGCCCCTCTTTGGGTTGCTCCTGGGTCAGCCGTTGCTTTTTGGGAGTCGCTGCATCTTGTTCCGGGGGCGAAGATGCCCTTTCCTTTCTCCGACCCTTCACTGTCTTCCATTCCCCTTCTGGAGCCTTCTCCTTCGCCACGACCTCAGGGCCTGCCGTTGTTTTAGCTTGGGTTGTTGCCGGTGTTGTTGCTGATGTTGCTCAGGGGGCCGTAGTTTGAGTGTCCTTTTTGGAACATGCCTTTGCCATATGACCCGGAGCATCGCACAACCAACCTCCACGACTACCGGCATCTTCCTGTCTCGGCACTTTAGCAGATTCGGTATGCGTTCGAAGGCCGGTCTATTCATGATCACCTGCAGAACCATGTCTCCAGTCGCTATTCCCGTCTTGCCCATGATGGCGGATACCTCCTCCACTTGACCGAATTTGGAGAAAAATGACCCCATCCGGTCCTCACTAATGTCCGCGGGCACTCCATGGACCGTGATCTTTGTTTTTCTGGTGCCCAAGTACTCCGTCTGGAGTCTCAGTGACTTTGTGGTCAAAGTGTTCCCTGCCAGACTTTTGGCTTCCTCCTCGCTTCCCAGCAAAATCTTCCACTTCGCACGGTATACCCTTACCAGTAACTTGGGTGAGATCTTCACGCTTTTTAAAGCCTCCTCCATCGTTTCCCTGCTGACTCCGATAAGCGTCTTATTTTTGACATCTGAGGTCAACAGGCAAATAATTTTAACTTTGATAGCTTCCAGGACCTCGGGAATGGTAAGGAATTCGTCCCCCTGGAAGTACTGTTCCTTTTGAACTTTTAATTCCGCATAATATGTGGCATCCTTTTTAAGTCTATTTTCCGCCCAGGCCGATTTTTTCGGCGGCGACGAAATTTCATTTTGCACCGTTAGAGACGGTGTGGAGTCAGTATTTTCCACCATGTGGATTTCTCCCCACGACAGCTCATTATTCAAAGTTTTTGTCCGATATTTATATATTTTTTGAAATTAAGAAATAAAACAAAACCAAAACAAAACAAAACCAAAAACAAACAAGGAAAAGGAGATAAAGAAAATAAATAAAATGTTACACACGTGGAACAAAAACTGAGTTAAAATCAACAAAACGTAAAAACACGGGGAGAGGGTAAAATAAAAGAAATTAAACAAAAAAGAATGCACAAATAAAGTCAAAATTATTCAACAAAAGGTTAAGAAGGGAAAACGGTTTGCGAACAAAAAGGAAAATCTAACAGTTCAAAATGGAAATCTAACAGTTCACTTTTTTTTTTCCAACTTTCAAAAACAACGTCTAATTGTATAGAAGAACTTTAACAATAACTTGGTGTACTTTGGAAGTATTATGCAGTCAACTCCAGCCAAAATTGCCCGCCCGATTCCAAGAACAGATACTACATTTTGATCTTAGCCAATTGATTTATTGCATTTTTATATACGTTTGTGGCACGTGGCCGAAAAAGGGGAGGGGGTAGAGGCTGGTCTTAACTAACTATCCTATTACCTAGCTAATTCAATCCTTCATGCACCATAATACCGCAACCTCACAAGGGGAATCTACAAAAACGCGCCCCACGCCATAACAATTTTATGATAATAAAATACATTAAAATTCTAATAATGAAAAGATGAGAGGGGAGGGAGATGAACCCACTAACAAACTAAAATTTCAACAAATATTTAAACTAAACATAATGTATGTTAGTAAGGCCCGTCCAACCCTCAAAATAGAGAGGCCGCTGTATTCTGCCCTGAGGACAGAATCAAGAAGCGCTCTCGCTAAGGGAGTGGGAAAGAGATAAAATAACACGGACATGGGGAAATGAAAGCCTGACCCAGTCGAGATAAAAAAAAAAGGTGGGCCAAAAACAAACTGGAGAGGTTGGGAATCTATAAAAATTTTATTTATTTTAAAAAAGAATTTATAAAAAAAGTCAAATTAAATGTATAACCGTCTAGGTGTTGTTTTTTTTTGTTTATTTACACGTCTTTTGAGAGAGGTGTATTTTTTGTAAGCCAGACGGTGTGTGTAAAAAAGAAAAAATCGTGCAATTTTTATGACCCTTTCGGATCAGGAATTTGCCGCCAAAATTGTTTGCCAAACTCTGATTTCTTCTGTGAAATCGTGCAATTTTTATGACCCTTTCGGATCAGGAATAGCCGTCAGAAGCAACATATTCGAAAGGCCTTTTTTTATATATTGACCAATGAAAATTAAGTTTTCGAGACCCATAGAAATTCCGGATGGCCCCAAGTGGAGCCGACTTTTTCAAATAAAAGAGACGGCTTTGAGAAACGAAAGGCTAGAAACGAAAAAAGAACGAAAGGGAGCCGAAGCAGAGATCTGAGGCGACACGCAGTTGGCAGACCACTTAACACCCTCTCTCTACTTTGACCAGCAAGTGGGCCATAAATCAGCCTTCAACAAACCAACCATTTCCAAAACCAATCCGGCCTGCTGTCAACGAAAATTCTTCAAAGGAGGTGGGTGCCTTTTGTGAGTTCTGCTAATTGAGGGTCTCTTTAAAAAACAAAAAACAAAACAAAACAAACTTTATTCCTTTCTTTTTGTATTTTGTAAAGGGTCTAAAAACTTTATCCCTTTTTTGTATTTTTGTAAAGGATTTAAAACTTTATCCTTTTGTATTTTTAAAGGGTCTAATATTTAAAAAAACCAGAGTTTGACTAAACAATTTCATAGCTTGTTTCTGTGGGTATTTCCTTTTTAGAAACCCCAGGAAAATATTGTTATCCTGCCGTGTTAGGCGCACAGAAGGAAATTTTTGTGCAACCTTTCTTGTCTGTATCTTTTGTGATTATTGTAAAATAATTGTACAATAAATGTTTTTTCCTGTTTTTAAAATTTTACGCAGTGGTTTGTCTTGTATCTTTAACTCGCGCTTACTAACGGCAGCTATCGTTTCTTCTGCCAACTAAATTGTGTCTGGCACAAGGAGTTGGTAGGAGTGAAGAAGAAGAAAAAAAGAAGCAAAATTTTTACATTTTGCACAAAAAACATTTGTTGGTGTATTAACGTAAATGCGCTTACTAAATTCCTGAATGCAAAGAACAAATTTGTGTTCGTTTTTACAAGACACTTCTGCGTGATTTTTTAGGGAAATTTTTCTTTGTACCGTCTGGCTGGATAACCTTTCTCATCAGGCTAAAAACTAAAAAAAAAATTTTTTTAGATTAACTCGGATTCAAACGAAAGGGGAATTTGCGTAAAATCCCGCCTTTAGTTTAAAAAATTATATTTCAAACCAAACAAACGTAAATTCGGTATTATTTCAAACAAAAATTCTGTTTTGAAGTTATCGGAGGAATTTCGAAGGTGAATTTCTGCCGTAATTTCTTTTAAAAAATATTCTTCAGTTATTGTGACTGAATTAAACTAAAAAATGTTAAACGAATGTTAACTATATAAAACAAACTGGAAAATCTATGCGTAGGTTTTGCCTATTACTCCTTTAAAAATTTCAAATATCTTTTTTCCTCAAAATTAATATCCAGTAGTCTCGACTGGAGTTAGCGTGTTAACCGAGTGTTAACGTTAAAATAACCTGCAAAATTTGCTTTTCATTTCATTTTAAAGAATACATTTATACGAAAATTCAGTATTTACTGCTGAAATTAACAAAATCCTACTTCGACGCTAAATTCACAGAGCATTTCGGGTCCCAATCGGTAAAATGACCTGACTTTAAATTTTAAAATAAATTGAAGTGTATTTGCGGGAAGATGGAGGAACTTAATAGACTTTTTAAAAGGAGGCGTCAGTTGAAGGGAAGAATTGAGAGATCTATAAACGCGCTGAAGGCCAAAGAAAATATTCTAAAGGCCCAGCTCACTACTCATGAGCAAACGATATTTAAGTGGTTGGAAACCATGGAATCGGTTACTGACCAAATAGATGATATCTACCTCGATAGTAACATTGAAGAGTCAGAGTCGGAGGATTACTCCTTTGAACAATTTCAATGTGATACTGTGGAGGCTCTAGCTAAGATAGGTGAACGAATTACAAAAAATAATGAAAGTGATGTTGTGAAGGTAGATGAGGCTTCTAATTCCGGTACGTGTTCTTTCGCTCCCAAACTTAATTGTCCCAAATTTAGTGGTAAAAACTGTGAAGACAAGTTCGCCTTCAAAAACTTTCTTACTCAATTTCAAAACTGTATGGTAGCGGTGAAATGTAAAGCTATCAAGTTACAATACCTAAGAGGATATCTAGCAGATTATGCTCTGCAGATTATCCAACATTTAACTATTACTAACGAAAATTACGATGTCGCTATTCAGTTGCTAAAAGAAGAATATTGGGATCACGAGTATATTGTGAACGAAATTTTGAAACAAATAAGTGAAAATAAGCCTGTGCTGGACTCTGAATTTGAGGGAGTCAAACAGTATTTAACCAAGGTTAGAGCAGACTTGTTGGAGTTAAAAAACTCATTCGAATTAAATTTCCTAGAAAATAACACACCCGGAAATAAATATGTGAGCTATACTATTTTTTCTAGGTTGCCCAGTGTTTTGAAAAGGGAGATCATTCGTATTGCTGGGACTAATTATCCTTCTCTGAAGCATATTTTTGACAACTATAACGAAGTGATCAAAACTCTCGCCATAACGAGATTTAAGTATAACACTAATAAAGAAGTAAAGTGTAGATCAGATAAGGTATCAAATTTAAACAAATCTTGTTCTGCGTTGCAAAATTTCAATACCTATGTAAAACCCCCAATTATATGCAAGTTTTGTGGCACTGAAAATCATTCTAGCACTTCATGTCCAAAGTTCCCCTCTCTGGAATCTAGATTAGCGAAATGTAAGGAAAGAAGTTTATGTTTTCTTTGCATGAGTCACAGACATGGGAGCCAAGAGTGCATTGCAAAAAATGACGCCTTACCATGGGAATGTAAATTTTGTAAATCCAAAGGACGTCTGTGCCCTTTGCCCGCTAAAATTTAAGCAAACTAAAACTCCAATATGTGTTACAAAAACAGCAGTAAACAACAAGATTTAATTTTACCTATAGTAGCTATAACAGTCTTTAACGGAAACAAACCTTATAAATTCAATTGTTTGGTGGACACAGGAAGTCAGAGATCTTATTTCTCTCGATCTGTGTTAACAAAGGTGAAAGGCAAAAGGGAATTAATTCCATCTACAGAGTTTAGCGTAAAAACATTTTTAGGAACCAAGCAGAAGAAGCTAAGAGAAGTAATGTTTGATGTTGGCTTCAATGATTTTCATCGCTCCTTGCCTGTTCTAGTTGATGATGATTTTGATATTGAATTTAATCTTAATGGGTTTCATAACGTTGTGGAAAATCTCATAGGGTTGAACTACAAATTGGCGGCCAATTTTGGGGGAGGTAAAGGTCCCATTCCAATTCATGGTCTTCTGGGTGTGGATTTAATCCAGTTTATGGGACCCATGCAAATGATTAAATGCATGGATGGATTCGCTTGGCAGATTCCTGAAGGGGTAATTCCATTTGGGAGTGTACAAAACTTTTTGACTCCTAATCAAATGGCTATTTCCAAAAACCGTAAGAAAGCTACTGAAGATAATTTCTGTACGGTAATTTCTCAGTATTCTTCTTGCCCCATTACACACGTGAATTTCGTATTAAAACCTAAAGGGGGACACGTGGATCATTTTGCGGAAAATTTTAATGAAAGTTTTGTGGAACGCAACCTGGAGAAAATGTTCAGTATAGAGTCTCTGGGCTGGCCTAATGAAGACCCAGTTAGTGATTATGACAAAGAGAAGATTGAGCGGTTTGAAAAGTCTATTAAACATAAAGACAATTGTTATTATGTGAGTAACACTAAAATTGATTCATCAGCTAATGAGGATACGAAGATGTCTAAGGAAAATGTAAGATCTGTATCCAATACCTTTAAATTTGGAAGGCCTAAAAGAAAGGCTAAAATGAAAGTCGGGAAACATCGTCCTGATGATCCTTATATTTGGTATTGAAACTAAAAGTCATATACACTTTGCGTATAAAATTGTCTACAAATATGTTCCTCATATTAAAAAAAAAAAAAAAAAAATGTATTATATATTAATTTACTTTGTGTAAAAATTTTCTTGAATATATTTTTGTGTAAAGGGATCCTTTTCCATAAGGGTGTTTCTATAAATTTATATAAAACAAAGAATCTTGCAATAAACTAGATTTGTTTATTGCACATTCTCTTGAGGGGAGAGTATAAAAATTTTATTTATTTTAAAAAAGAATTTATAAAAAAAGTCAAATTAAATGTATAACCGTCTAGGTGTTGCTTTTTTTGTTTATTTACACGTCTTTTGAGAGAGGTGTATTTTTTGTAAGCCAGACGGTGTGTGTAAAAAAGAAAAAATCGTGCAATTTTTATGACCCTTTCGGATCAGGAATAGCCGTCAGAAGCAACATATTCGAAAGGCCTTTTTTTATATATTGACCAATGAAAATTAAGTTTTCGAGACCCATAGAAATTCCGGATGGCCCCAAGTGGAGCCGACTTTTTCAAATAAAAGAGACGGCTTTGAGAAACGAAAGGCTAGAAACGAAAAAAGAACGAAAGGGAGCCGAAGCAGAGATCTGAGGCGACACGCAGTTGGCAGACCACTTAACACCCTCTCTCTACTTTGACCAGCAAGTGGGCCATAAATCAGCCTTCAACAAACCAACCATTTCCAAAACCAATCCGGCCTGCTGTCAACGAAAATTCTTCAAAGGAGGTGGGTGCCTTTTGTGAGTTCTGCTAATTGAGGGTCTCTTTAAAAAACAAAAAACAAAACAAAACAAACTTTATTCCTTTCTTTTTGTATTTTGTAAAGGGTCTAAAAACTTTATCCCTTTTTTGTATTTTTGTAAAGGATTTAAAACTTTATCCTTTTGTATTTTTAAAGGGTCTAATATTTTAAAAAACCAGAGTTTGACTAAACAATTTCATAGCTTGTTTCTGTGGGTATTTCCTTTTTAGAAACCCCAGGAAAATATTGTTATCCTGCCGTGTTAGGCGCACAGAAGGAAATTTTTGTGCAACCTTTCTTGTCTGTATCTTTTGTGATTATTGTAAAATAATTGTACAATAAATGCTTTTTCCTGTTTTTAAAATTTTACGCAGTGGTTTGTCTTGTATCTTTAACTCGCGCTTACTAACGGCAGCTATCGTTTCTTCTGCCAACTAAATTGTGTCTGGCACAAGGAGTTGGTAGGAGTGAAGAAGAAAAAAAAAAGAAGCAAAATTTTTACAAATCTCGACTTCGATCATAACAAAGGAGGTAACCGGGAGCAGGTTAGGAACACACTCACTCACATTAACTAGGTACACTTAGGCATGACTCACTTAACCAGGGGGAGGGTTCCACAGGAAGCCACCCCGATGTGACTTAGGTTGACCTAGAAAAGAAAATCAAGGCTAACCCCGTTCAAACGAACCAAGCTCGCCTCTTTTACCCACCTTTCGCTGAAGACTGTCGAATGCAATCGTTTTCTATCAGTTCTAATCTTCATCCATAGCTGATGCTCAAAGAATCGGATCAGATTCTGATGCGAAAGACTATTGCCTCGCAAGACTTCCTCTATTCGCGTCGTCCATATCACCATTCGAGCCGTGGCTAGCAGCCTCAGAAACACCATTCGTTTCACCCCGGAATACGGGGGCGACACATTGTCACACGCGTATGCGCGATCAATGGACATGAGTTCTTCGGGAGCGAGACGAGCCGTCAGCTCGCCGACATGGTCCCATAAGGGGCGGATCCGGCGGCAATGGTAGAAGGCGTGCGAAGCCGTTTCCTCTAATCCAAGGCCACACCGTTCACAGTCTGGCAAATCCGCCAAGCCCCATATGAAAGCCTTGTCGTTGAGAGGCAGTCGATTCCGAGCCAATCGCCAGGTAAGTGAAAACTCAGGGTTACTGAGATAATTCGCCGCTGGCGCCCAAGACCAGTAGGAGCGATACTCCTCCTCCAAAAAGCAGAGCGTATCACGTAGGGGATCCTTCGCGCGACCCTCCACTACTCCCCGATAGAAGACCTTCCTAGGCCGTGAAAGGTCACTGGACCGCGGAATAGCCCTCAAGGCTGACCGACACTCGCTGAGGAAAAGCGATTCATCTCGAGATTTACAACGGCGCTCAACCTTCGAGATGGGGGGGACTGATGGTAAGGCTAGGGAACGCGTCCCTAACAACCCCCTCCAGAATCGGATCTCCTCTAGTCAATGCGCGGCGTAGGAAAGCCAACCGAGAGGAACGGATGTGACTCTTCAAGTGTGGCATTCCCAGCCCCCCATGATACGGACGTTTGGTGCAGACTCGTCTGTCGACCCTGTTCGTGCGTCCCCTCCATAAAATGGAGGATAGCGCTTGCTCGAGCGCCTTCATGCGGGCCTTACAGAGAGGAAGTACTGCCAATCGATAAAGAATCAGGGAGAAAATGTATGTAACACACACCTCCGCCCTGCCCTTTACGGACAACCTCCGTCGATTCCAAGTCTTACCGGCAGAAACGACCTTTGCTAGTACTTCTGACCAATTTTTCTCCAGCTGGACGTCCGGTCCAAACCACACTCCAAGAATGCGGACAGGACCGTCCGTCCAACCGAAGCGGCTCGGAAGATCACGCCCCTTCCAGGCACCTAACCGCAAGCCGGACGACTTGTCGCGGTTTATCTTGGCCCCTGTCACCTTCTCGTACCGATCAAGCGCCTTCTGTACCGCCTCAATGTCGCCACGGGACGACACGAAAGCAGAAACGTCATCGGCGTACGCGGAAACACTGGCTCGAGACCCTCCAGGGACGGCGATCCCGCGTAGGGCCTGACTGCACGTCTCGTCCTTCAGCCGGCGCAGGAGAGGCTCCAACGCCAAAGCATAAAGGAGAGGCGACAGCGGACAACCCTGACGAACCGACCTCGACAGAACAAAAGCGCCCGACAACTTTCCGTTCACCTGTACCACAGCATTGGGGGAGCGATACAGGAGGCTAATCCAGCGGCAGAAGTCGGGTGCGAATCCGGCGGCCTGCAGGACAGTAGCAAGATAGCGATGGTCGACCCTATCAAATGCCTTGGACTGATCCAAATTGATCAGCGCGGCTTCTTCGTCGTCTTTTACGCCCTCTAGGATCGTGCGGATCAAATGCAGGTTGCTCTGAATTGTACGGCCCCTCTAAGAACAAGTCTGCTCAGGTCCCAACAGAGACTCGGCAACTGACTGCAAACGCTCCTGCAGGATCTTGGCCATAACCTTTAACTCTGTGTTTAGCAGAGTTATGGGCCTATAATCATCTAGTTTCCCCCCAACACCCTTGCCCTTTGTCAACAGAGTGATCACACCCCTGGAAATGCGATTGGGGATGGACCCCGACCGAAACCAGTTGTTGAACACTGCTGTCAAAATCGGGACAAAGATGTGCGACAGCCTCAAGTACAATTCATAAGGCAAACCATCCAGACCGGGCGACTTGCCTCTGCCGACCTTCTCCAGTGCCTCGTAGACTTCGCCCTCCGTGATCTCTCCCTCGCAGCTAGCCGCTTCAGTCGGCGCAAGCCGAGGAAAGTCAGCCAAATAGCTGCGAAACTCATCCTCACGGAGACCAGGCTCCTTGGTAAAACGGCTCTCGAAATGTCGCCGAAACGCCTCGCACATGCCGTCAGTCGACCGCAGAGTACGCCCCTCCGGGGTTTCGACTTGACGAATGTAACGATCACCACCTCGACGGACTTCTTCCCGACGCCGATCTACGCCCAGGTTCACGGCTTCAGAAGATATCTTACTTAACTTATGTCTAATTAACTGACCCATGTAGCGCTCGCTATTCGAACGCTGCAGGGCCTCCCTAGCTAAGACTATCTCTAGGGGATCCCCCCCAGCCTCCGCCCGGGAAAAATTAGCCTTAAGTGTCTTCACCTTATCAGCTTTATCTAGAGCGAGCCGTTTGCTGAAATCAGTGGTGAAAGACCTAATTCTATCCTTAAGTTTTCCCCACCAACTATTCCCGATAACCGCCCCCACTAGCTCCCGCTGCACTAATCTAATTAGCTGCTCCTGGAAGTCCCGCCTGTCCAATAAGGACAGATTGAACTTCCAGTAACCAGCCATTCTAGGCTTATGTTCTAACGCCACCCGGGCACAAACGAGTTTGTGATCCGAATAGCCTACCCAGTGGAACGTGGGACAATCTAACAAGTCCACGTCGGCTCTACGAACTGACATTCTGTCAAGGTAGCTGACTACCCTGTCAGACAGCCAGCTAAGAGCCCACGTCCACATTTTCCCCCCGGGATGATCGACCCGGTATCTATCGACGACACCATAAACGCCGATCAGATCGACCAGGCTACGATCGCCCCTACTCCCGCTAGCGACCCGCCCCCCTGTCTAACTTGGGGTCCAGGACGGCATTCCAGTCCCCCATTAAAACTAGGCGCGAAGAATCGACTAGGAACGACCCCAACCGCCGAAAAAAGGAACACCGCTCCTCCCGGTCGTTGGGCGCATAAACCGCAACGACCCGAAACGAACCACTTTTCACGGCAATATCGGCCACGATCAACCGGCCGTCGGCATCGGTACGCACAAGGTCCACCTTCGCATCGAGAGTACGTCTGATGAAAAAAGAAACTCCTCTGGCAAACCGGTCCCCGTATGCTGAATAGACGACAAAGTCCTCCTCCAGCACACACGCATCGGAAGTGCAAACAAAGTGGGTCTCTTCGATCGCGGCAACATCCACACCGAACGACAAGAGATCCCGAAGCAGGCGGGCGTCCTTACTCAGATCTCTCAAGCCCCTCGCATTCAGACTGACAATCTTAATTTCCATTTCCAAGCCTGCAACGAAAAAACAGAGTTATGGCAAAAAAACCTACACACATACAGGGTGGAAATCAGCGGGTGACAGGACCCCGACGGAATGTTCCAGATTTCCAGTGCCTAATTCGGTCGTCATTCGACCTTCTGGGACAATTCCGCCGACGTCCATGGGGAAGGTTAATTTAGCTGCCCTATATACAGAGGGATGGAGAACTACTGGGACCCTCCCTGCATAAAAATGGGCAAGCTTTCTTAGTTCGGGTGTGCCCGTTTCTAGGACTCTAATGTCTGGGAACACATCCCTACATTCCTCTAGGAAGGACCAAACTTTCAAGTTCCCCCCTGAGTCTCTGATACATGTAGTTATCCCTGCGGCCTTAGGGAAGTTGCGGGGATCTTCGACCGATTTGCCGTCCACGTCTGTCAACTTGAAGAGTGGACCTAACCGTGCTCTTCTGTGTGTGGGTAGGTCCTTCTCTCGTTCATTTCTGTCCACCTTACAGATTAGGTCGGGGCCGGGGAAAAATTTCGTCCTTTTCTTTTTTTCTTTTCTTTATCTGGGTGGGGAGAGGAAGGGGTAGATGTAAGCGATGGGGTGAAGGTTAGAGGTGGGGTGGATAAAGATCCAAAGGATGAGGTGGATGGAGAGGGAGACGAAGCACGGGAGGGGGTGGAGGGAAGGCTTTTTGTTTGGGCGACAGCATAATTCGGGGATGCAGGGAAGGATTGGGACCCGGATACATCCGTATGCTCGTCCGCCCTACTTTGCGTGCTCTGTTAACTTGCTGTTCCTTCTTCCTCCTTATTCTTGGTCGATAAAGAGGATTGAGGGGGAGGCATCTGTTCCACCTCCATTTCGCCGTCAGAGTGCTGCTGCTGGTCGTGATGAGTCTTTTGTTTCTTTGACGGCTGTTTATCCAGCCGCCCCTCTTGTTGCTGTTCCTGCTGCTGTTCCTGCTGCTTGTCCTGCTGCTGCTGTGTTTGTTGTTCCTTCTGTTGTTCCTTCTGCCGCTGTTGTGTAGGCTGCTACTGTTGAGTATCCGGTTTATTTGGCAGCTCTTTTTGTTTTGGTTGCAGCTTTTCCGACTTTTTCTGCTCCTGCCCCTCTTTGGGTTGCTCCTGGGGCAGCCGTTGTTTTTGGTGGGTCGCTGTGTCTTGTTCCGGGGGCGAAGATGCCCTTTCCTTTTTCCGACCTTTCACTGTCTTCCATTCCCCTTTTGGAGCCTTCTCCTTCGCCACGACCTCAGGGGCTGCCGTTCTTTTAGCTTGGGTCGTTGCCGGTGTTGTTGCTGAGGGGGCCGTAGTTTGAGTGTCCTTTTTGGGACATGCCTTTGCCATATGACCCGGAGCATCGCACAACCAACCTCCACGACTACCGGCATCTTCCTGTCTCGGCACTTTAGCAGATTCGGTATGCGCTCGAAGGCCGGTCTATTCATGATCACCTGCAGAACCATGTCTCCAGTCGCTATTCCCGTCTTGCCCATGATGGCGGATACCTCCTCCACTTGACCGAATTTGGAGAAAAATGACCCCATCCGATCCTCACTAATGTCCGCGGGCGCTCCATGCACCGTGATCTTTGTTTTTCTGGTGCCCAAGTACTCCGTCTGGAGTCTCAGTGACCTTGTGGTCAAAGTGTTCCCTGCCAGACTTTTGGCTTCCTCCTCGCTTCCCAGCAAAATCTCCCACTTCGCACGGGATACCCTTACCAGTAACTTGGGTGAGATCTTCAGGCTTTTTAAAGCCTCCCCTATCGTTTCCCTGCTAACTCCGATAAGCGTCTTATTTTTGACATCTGAGGTCAACAGGGAAATTACTTTGACTTTTATAGCTTCCAGCACCTCAGAAATGGTAAGGAATTCGTCCCCCTGGAAGTACTGTTCATTTTGAACTCTTAATTCCGCATAATATGTAGCGTCCTTTTTAAGTCTATTTCCCGCCCAGGCCGATTTTTTCGGCGGCGACGAAATTTCGTTTTGCACCGTTGTGCACAGTTAGAGACGGCGTGGAGTCAGTATTATTTTCCGCCATGCGGATTTCTCCCCACGACGGCTCACTATTCAAAGTTTTTGTCCGATAGTATATATTTTTTCCCAATTACGAAATAAAACCAAAACAAAACAAACAAGGAAAAGGAGACAAAGAAAATAAATAAAATGTTACGCACGTGGAACAAAAACTGAGTTAAAATCAACAAAAGTAAAAAACACGGGGAGAGGGTAGAAGAAATTTATTAAACAAAAAAGAATGCACAAATAAAGTCAAAAATATTCAACAAAAGGCTAAGAAGAAGGTAAAACGGTTTGCGAACAAAAAAGGAAAATAACAGTTCAAAAAGGGAAATCTAACAGTTCACTCTTTTTTTTCGTTTTCTTTTTCTCTTTTTTTTTTTTTTTTCCTTTTTCTTTTTTTCCAAACTTTCAAAAACAACGTCCAATTGTGTAGAAAAAACTTTTACAATACCTTGGTGTACTTTCGAAGTATTATGCAGTAATCCAAAATTGCCTGGTTCCAAGAACAGATACTACACTTTGATCTTAGCCGAAAGGCCGTGGATTTACTTGACCTCCCACACGGTCAGGTTGTGACACAAGGTCGTGGTTTAACGTGGGACGGGAGGGGGAGTGGACCCGAGCTTTCACCCGGGCCGCAGTGCTTTAGCTGGTCTTAGCTTGTCCAAGCTGGTCAGAGCTGGTCTTAGCTAGTCTTAGCTGGTCATGGCTGGTCTTAGCTTGTCCAAGCTGGTCAGAGCCGGTCATAGCTAGTCAGACGCAGCCCCGATACTACCAGCGCAGGGACGAATCCCTGCGACCGGCCTGTATCAGTGATCGCTCCCGGCCTAAAGGCGATCATTCAGCGAGTAATCTGCGAACAGATACTACACTTTGATCTTAGCCAAAAGGCCGAGAAGCGATAGGGATTTACTTGACCTCCCACAGGGCCAGGTTGTGACACAAGGTCGGGGTTTAATGTGGGAAGGGAGGGGGATTGACCCGAGTCTTCACCCGGGACGCTTGTCTTTAGCTTTAGCTGGTCATAGCTTGTCCAAGCTGGTCAGAGCTGGTCATAGCTAGTCATAGCTGGTCAGAGCTGGTATAAGCAGGACATAGCCTATCCAAGCTGGTCAGAGCTGGTCAAAGCTGGTCATAGCTAGACGTAGCCGCTGTACTACCAGCGCAGGGAAACCCCGCAGACGAATCCCTGCCTGTATCAGTGATCGAATCTCAGCCAAAAGGCGATAATTCAGCGAGTAATCTGAGAACAGATACTACACGGGATTTACTTGACCTCCCACACGGTCAGGTTGTGACACAAGGTCGAGTTTAACGTGGGAAGGGAGGGGGAATGGACCCGAGTTTTCACCCGGGTCGCAGTGCTTTGGCTTTAGCTAGTCATAGCTGGTCTTGGCTGGTCATAGCTTGTCCAAGCTGGTCAGAGCTGGTCATAGCTAGTCAGACGTAGCCACGATACTACCAGCGCAGGGACCAATCCCTGCCGCCGGCCCGTATCGGAGAAGGAATCTCGGCCCCATAGGCGATCATTCAGTGAGCAATCCGCGAACAGATACTACACTTTGATCTTAGCCAAAAGGCCGAGACTTTATAAATTATTCTAATTAAAATTAAAAATATGAAAATAATTCTACGAAAAATTCAAACTTCATTCTAACATTGGGGATGAGGCATTAAATTGTAGTAAGCTTTTCCATTTGATTAGTAAATATAGATTTTACTGAATAGCAATATCATTTGACAGGTACAAATTAATACCAAATCTTTAAAGATTTAAAACTAAATATGATTGTAATTAAAATTTAATAAAATGAAAATAATTATACTAAAAACTCAAAATTCATTCTAATATTGGGGATGATGCCTTAAATTACAGTAAGATTTTCCATTTGATTAGTAAATATAGATTTTACTTAATAGGAATATCATTTGCCAGTTACAAATTATTACCAAATTTTAAAAGATTTAAAACTTTATAAAATTATTCTAATTAAAATTTAAAATATGAAAATAATTCTACGAAAAATTCGAGATTCATTCTAACGTTGGGTATGAGGCATTAAATTGCAGTAAGCTTTTCCATTTGATTAGTAAATATAGATTTTACTAAATAGCAATATCATTTTCCAGGTACAAATTAATACGAAATTTTAAAATATTAAAATTTATCAATTATTCTAATTAAATTTTTTAAAATGTAAATAATTCTACGAGAAAATTCAAAATTGATTCTAACATTGGTGATGAGGCATTAAATTGCAGTAAACTTTTCCATTTCATTAGTAAATATAGATTATACTTAATAGCAATATCATTTGCCAGGTACAAATTAATACCAAATTTTAAAAGATTTAAAACTTTATAAATTATTCTAATTAAAATTTTTAAAAAATGAAAATAATTCTACTAAAAATTCAAAATTCATTGTAACATTGGGGATGAGGCATTAAATTGCTGTAAGCTTTTCCATTTGATTAGTAAATATAGATTTTACTTAATAGGAATATCATTTGCCAGTTACAAATTATTACCAAATTTTAAAAGTTTTAAAACTTTATAAATGATTGTAATTCAAATTTTAAAAGATTTAAAACTTTATAAATTATTCTAATTAAAATTTAAAAATATGAAACTAATTCTACTAAAAATTAAAAATTCATTCTGCGATTGGTGATGAGGCATTGAATTGCAGTAACCTTGCCCATTTGATTAGTAAATATAGATTTTATTTAATAGCAATATCATTTACCAGGTACAAATAACTACCAAATTTTTAAAGATTTAAAACTTTATAAATTATTCTAATTAAAATTTTAAAATATGAAAGTAATTCTACTAAAAATTCAAAATTCATTTGAAAATTGGGCATAAGGCATGAAATTGCTGTAAGCTATTACATTTGATTAGTAAATATAGATTTTACTTAATAGCAAAATCATTTGCCAGGTACAAATTAATACCAAATTTTAAAACATTTAAACATTTATAAATTATTCTAACTTAATTTAAAAAAATGAAAATAATTCTACTAAAAATTCAAAATTCATTCTAACATTGGGTATGAGGCATTAAATTGCAGTAAGCTTTTCCATTTGATTAGTAAATATAGATTTTACTTAATAGCAATATCATTTGCCAGGTACAAATTCATACCAAATGTTAAAAGATTTAAAACTTGACAAATTGTTCTAATTAAAATTTTTCAAAATGAAAATAATTTTACTAAAAATTCAAAATTCATTCTAACATTGGGGATAAGGCATTAAATTGCTGTAAGATTTCCATTTGAATAGTAAATATAGATTTTACTTAATAGGAATATCATTTGCCAGGTACAAATTATTACCAAATTTTAAAAGGTTTAAACCTTTATAAATTAATCTAATTAAAATTTTAAAGAATGAAAATAATTCTATAAAAAATGAAAAATTCATTTTAACATTGGGTATGAGGCATTAAATCATAGTAAGCTTTTCCATTTGATTAGTGAATATAGATTTTACTTAATACGAATATCATTTGCAAGTTTCAAATTAATATCAAATTTTCAAAGATTTAAAACTTTATAAATTATTCTAATTATAATTTAAAATATGAAAATACTTCTACTAAAGATTCAAAATTTATTCTCCCATTAGGGATGAGGCATTAAATTGCAATAACCTTGCCCATTTGAATAGTAAATATAGATTTTATTTAATAGCTATATCATTTGCCAGGTAGAAATTAATACCAAATTTTAAAAGATTTAAACATTTATCAATTATTCTAGCTAAATTTAAAAAAATGAAAATAATTCTACTAAAAATTCAAAATTCATTCTAACATTGGGGATGAGGCATTAAATTGCTGTAAGATTTCCATTTGAATAGTAAATATAGATTTTACTTAATAGGAATATCATTTGCCAGGTACAAATTATTACCAAATTTTAAAAGGTTTAAACCTTTATAAATTAATCTAATTAAAATTTTAAAGAATGAAAATAATTCTATAAAAAATGAAAAAATTCATTCTAACATTGGGTATGAGGCATTAAATCGTAGGTACAAATTAATACCAAATTTAAAAAAATTCAAACTTGACATATTGTTCTAATTAAAATTTTTCAAAATGAAAATAATTTTACTAAAATTTCAAAATTCATTCTAACATTGGGTATGAGGCATTAAATCTTAGTAAGCTTTTCTATTTCATTAGTAAATATAGATTTTACTTAAGAGCAATATCATTTACCAGGTACAAATTAATACCAAATTTTAAAAGATTTAAAACTTTATAACCTATACTAATTAAATTTTGAGAAACTGAAAATAATATTACTATAAATTCAAAATTCATTCTAATATTGAGGATGCGGCATTTAATTGCAGTATGCCTTTCCATTTGATTAGTAAATGTAGATTTTACTTAATATCAATATCATTTTCAAGGTACAAATTAATACCAAATTTTAAAAGATTTAAAACATTATAAATTATTCAGATTAAAATTTAAAAAATGAAAATAATTCTACTAAAATTTCAAAATTCATTCTAATATTGGGGTTGAGGCATTAATTTGCAGTAAACTTTTCCATTTGATTAGTAAATATAGATTTAACTTAATAGCAATATCTTTTACCAGGTACAAATGAATACCAAATTTTAAAAGATTTAAAACTTGATAAATTATTCAAATTAAAATTAAAAAAAAAAAAATATTTCTACTAAAAATTCAAAATTCTGTCTTTCATTGGTGATGAGGTATTAAATTTGAAGTAAGCTTTTCCATTTGATTAGTAAATATAGATTTACTTAATAGCAATAATATTTTTCCTGGTACAAATTAATACCAAATTTTAAAAGATTTAAAACTTTATAAATTATTCTAATTAAAATTAAAAAAATGAAAATAATTCTACTAAAATTTCAAAATTCATTCTAACATTGGGTATGAGGCATTAAATTGCAGTAAGCTTTTCCATTTGATTGGTAAACTTAGATTTTACTTAATAGCAACATCATTTTCTAGGTACAAATTAATACCAAATTTTATAAGATTTAAAACTTGATAAATTATTCTAATTAAAATTAAAAAAATAAAAATAATTCTACTAACATTTCAAAATTCATTCTAACATTGGGGATGAGGCATTAATTTGCAGTAAGCTTTTGCATTTTATTAGTAAGGATAGATTTTACTTAATAGCAACATCATTTTCCAGGTACAAATTAATACCAAATTTTATAAGATTTAAAACTTGATAAATTATTCTAAATAAAATTTGAAAAAAAAATAATTCTACTAAAAATTAAAAATTCTTTCTAAAATTGGGGATGATCCATTAAATTGCAGTAAGATTTTCCATTTCATTAGTAAATATAGATTTTAGTTAATAGCAATATAATTTGCAAGGTACAAATGAATACCAAATTTTTAAAAAAATTTAAAACTTTATAAATTATTATAATTACATTTACAAAAATGGAAATAATTCTACTAAAAATTCAAAAATTAATTCTGATATAGAGGAAGAGGCATTAAAATGCAGTAAGCTTTTCCTTTTGATTAGTAAATATAGATTTTACTTGATAGCAATGACATTGCCAGGTACAAATTAATATCAAATTTTCAAAGATATAAAACTTTATAAATTATTCTAATTAAAATTTTAAAAAAAGAAAATAATTTTACTAAAATTTAAAAATTCATTCTAAAATTGGAGATAAGTCTTAAATTGTAGTAAGTGTTTCCATTTGCTTAGTAAATACAGATTATACTTATTAGCAATATCATTTTCCAGGTACAAATTTATACGAAATTTTAAAAGATTTAAAACTATATAAATTATTATAATTAACATTAAAAAAAAAAAAATAACTATAATAAAAATTCAAAAATCATTCTAACATTGGGGATGAGGCATTAAATTGCAGTAAGCTTTTCCATTTGATTAGTAAATATAGATTTTGCATAATACTAATATCATTTGCCTGGTACAAATTAATACCAAATTTTAAAAGATTTAAAATTTTATTAATTTTTATAATTTAAATTTTAAAAAATGAAAATAATTCTAGTAAAAATTCAAAATTTATTCAAAGATTGGGGATTAGGCATTAAATTGGTGTAAGATTTTCCATTTCATTAGTAAATATAGATTTTACTTAATAGCAACATCATTTGCCAGGTACAAATTACTACCAAATTTTACAAGATAAAAACTTTATAAATTATGGTAATTAAAATTTAAAAAAATGAATATAATTCTACTAAAAATTAAAAAAATTTATTCTAACATTGGGTATGATGCATTAAATTGCAGTAAGCTTTTCCATTTGATTAGTAAATATAGATTTTACTTAATAGCAATATCAATTGCCTGGTACAAATTACTACCAAATTTTAAAAGATTTATAACTTTATAAATTATTCTAATTAAAATTAAAAAAATAAAAATAATTCTACTAACATTTCAAAATTCATTCTAACATTGGGGATGAGGCATTAATTTGCAGTAAGCTTTTGCATTTTATTAGTAAGGATAGATTTTACTTAATAGCAATATCATTTGCCAGGTACAAATTAATACCAGATTTTAAAAGATTTAAAACTTTATAAATTATTCTAATTAAAATATAAAAAAACTGAAAATAATTTTAATAGAAATTCAAAATTCATTCTAACATTGGGGATGAGGCATTAAATTGCAGTAAGCTTTTCCGTTTGATTAGTTAACATAGATTTTACTTAATAGCAATATCATTTGCCAGGTATAAATTAATACCAAATTCTATAAGATTTAAATCTTTATAATTTATTCTAATTAAAATTTCAAAAATGAAAATAATTCTAAAAATTCAAAATTCATTCTAACATTGGGGATGAGGCATTAAATTGCAGTTAGCTTTTCCATTTCATTAGTAAATATAGATTTTACTTAATAGCAATATCATTTAGTAGGTAAAAATTAATACCAAATTTTAAAAGATTTAAAACTTTATAAATTATTCTAATTAAAATTTTTAAAAAATGAATATAATTCTACTAAAAATTCAAAATTCATTCTATCATTGGTGATGAGGCATTAAATTGCAGTAAGCTTTTCCATTTGATTAGTAAATATAAATTTTACTGAATAACAATATCATTTGCCAGGTACAAAATAATACCAAATTTTCAAATATTTAAAACTTTATAAATTATTCTAATTATAATTTAAAAAAATCAAAATAATTCTACTAAAAATTCAAAATTCATTCTAACATTGGAGATTAGGCATTAAATTGCAGTAATCATTTCCATTTGATTAGTATATATAGATTTTACTTAATAGCTGATCTGTCGGTTTCTGGTCCATATTTGTACGTCTTGTGTACGATGATAATCTACGTCCAGCAGCAAGGCCTGTGATCTCTTGGTTTCCGGTCAATATTTAAGTCTCTAGTATAAGAAGATAAAGTATGCCCAGCAGCATGGCCTCTGATCTGTTGGTTTGTGGTGCATATTTGAATGTCTAGTGTAAGATGATAAACTATGTCCTGCAGCCATGACTCTGATCTGTTGGTTTATAGTCAATATTTGAGCGTCGTGTGTAAGATGATAAACTACGTCCAGCAGCATGGCTTCTAATCTGTTGGTCTCCGGTCCATATTTGAACGTCTAGTGTAAGATGATAAACTATGTCCTGCAGCATGGCCTCTTATCTGTTGGTTTGTGGTCCATATTTGAGCGTCTAGTTTAAGATGATAAACTATGTCCAGCAGAAATGCCTCTGATCTGTTGGTTTCAAGTCCATATTTGAGCTTATAATGTAAGATTATAAACTACGTCCAGCATCATGACATCTGATTGGTTGGTATCTGGTCCATATTATAGTGTCTAGTGAAAGATGATAAAGTACGTCCAGCAGCAAGGCTTCTGATCTGTTGTTTTTCAGTCCATATTTGAGCATCTAGTGTAAGATGATAAACTACGTCCAGCAGTATGGCCTCTGATCTGTTGGTTTCCGGTCCATATTTTATCGTCTTGTGTAAGATGATAAACTACGTCCAGGGGCAAGACCTCCGATCTGTTGGCTTCTGGTCCATATTTGAGCGTCTTGTGTAAGAAGATGAAGTACGTCCAGCAGCATGGCCTCGGATCTGTTGGTTTCTGGTCCAAATGTGAGCATCTTGTGTAAGATGATAAACTACGCCCAGCAGCAAATCCTCTGATCTCTTGTTTTCCGGTCCATATTTGAGCGTCTAGTGTAAGAAGATAAAGTACGTCCAGCAGCATGGCCTTGGATCTGTTGGTTTCTGGTCTATATTTGAGCGTCTAGTGTAAGATGATAAACTACGTCCAGGGGCAAGGCTTCTGATCTGTTTGTTTCCTGTCCATATTTGAGCATCTAGTGTAAGATGATAAACTACGTCCAGCAGCATGGCCTCTTATCGGTTGGCTTCTGGTCCATATTTGAGCATCTTTTGTTAGATGATAAACTACGTGCAGCAGCAAGGCCTCTGATCTGGTGGCCCTTGTCTATATCAGATCGTCTTGTGTAAGATGATAAACTACTACCAGCAGCAAGGCCTCTGATCTTTTGGTTTCCGGTCCACATTTGAATGTCTAGTGTAATATGTTAAACTATGTCCTGCAGCCATGACTCTGATCTGTTGGTTTCCGGTCCATATTTGCGCGTCGTGTGTAAGATGATAAACTACGTCCAGCAGCAAGGTCTCTAATCAGTTGGTTTCTGGTCCATATTTGAGCATCTAGAGTAAGATGGTAAACTATGTCCAGGGGCAAGGCTCCTGATCTGTTTGTTTTCTTGCCAATATTTGAGCATCTAGTTTAAAATGATGAACTTCATCCACCAGCAAGGCTTCTGATCTGTTGGTTTCCGGTCCATATTTGAGCATCTTGTGTAAGATGATAAACTACGTCCAGCAGTATGGCCTCTGATCTGTTGGTTTCTGGACCATAATTGAGCGTCTTGTGTAAGATGATAAACTACGTCCAGCATCGTGGCCTATGGTTTGTAAGTTTCTGGTTCATATTTGAGCGTCTAGTGTAAGATGATAAACTAAGCCCAGCAGCATGTCCTCTGATCGTTGGGTTTCCGGTCCATATTTGAGTGTCTACTGTAAGATGATAAACTATGTCCAGCAGCATTGCCTCTGATCTGTTGGTTTCCGGTCCATTTTTGAGCGTCTAGTGTACGATGATAAAAACGTCAAGCAGCAAAGCCTTTTAACTGTTGGTTTCTGGTCCATATTTGAGCCTTTTGTGTATGATGATAAATTACGTTCAGCAGCAAGGCCTCTGATCTGTTGGTTTCTGGTCCATATTTGGCCGTCTAGTGTAAGATGATAAAGTACGTCGAGCACCAATATCTCTGATCTTTGGGTTTTTGGTACATATTTGAGCATCTTGTATAAGATAATAAACTACGTCCAGCTGCAAGACCTCTGAGCTGTTGGTTTCTGGTCCATATTTGAGCGTCTTGTATAAGATGATAAACTACATCCAGCATGAAGCCGTATGAACTGTTGTAGTCAGGTCCAAATTTGAGCTTCTTGTTTAAGATGATAAACTACGTCCACCAACATGGCCTATTCTCTTTTATTTTCTGTTTCATATTTGAGCGTCTAGTGTAATATGATGAACTACGTCCAGCAGCATGGTCTCTGATCTGCTGGTTTTCAGTCCATATTTGAGCGTCTATTTTAAGATGATAAACTACGTCCAGCAGGAGATCCACTGATCTGTTGGTTTCTGGTCAATATTTGAGGGTCTTATGTTAGATGATAAACTACGTCCAGCAGCAAGGCCTCTGGTCTTTTGCTTTCTTGTCCATATTTGAGCGTCTTCTGTGATGATAAACCACACCCAGCAGTATGGCCTCTCATCTGTTGGTTTCTGGTCCATATTTAGCGTCAGATGTATGATGTTAAATAACGTCCAGCTGCAAGACAGCTGATCGGTTGTTCTCTGGTCCACATTTAGCGTCTAGTTTAAGATGCTAAACAATGTCCTGCAGCAATGCCTCTGAACTGTTGGTTTCTGGTCCATATTAGAGCGTTTTTATGATTATAAACTACGTCCAGCAGCATGGCCTCTGATCTGTTGGTTGCCGGTCCAGATCGGGCTTCTAGTGTAAGATGATATACTACGTCCAGAATCATGGCCTCTGATCTGTTGGTTTCTGTTCCATATTTGAGTGGCTAGTGTAAGATGATAAACTACGTCCAGCAGCATGGGCTCTGATCTGTTAGATTCTGGTCCATATTTGAGCGTCTTGTGTAAGATGATAAAATACGTCCAGCAGCATGGTTTCTGATCTGTTGGATTTTGGTCAATTTTTGATAGTCTACTGTCAGATGCTATACTACGTCCAGCAGCTAGGTCTCTGATCTGTTGGTTTCTTGTCCATATTTGAGAGTCTATTGTATGATGATATACTACGTCCAGCAGATCTGTTAGTTTCTGGTCCATATTTGAGCGTCTAGTGTAAGATGATAAAATACGTCAAGCAGCAAAGCCTTTTATCCGTTGGTTTCTGGTCCATATTTGAGCCTCTTGTGTATGATGATAAATTACGTCCAGCAGCAAGCCATCTGATGTGTTGGTTTCTGGTCCATATTTGGCCGTCTAGTGTAAGATGATAAAATACGTCGAGCACCAATATCTCCGATCTTTTGGTTTTTGGTCGATATTTGAGCGTCTTGTATAAGATAATAAACTACGTCCAGCTGCAAGACCTCTGCTCTGTTGGTTTCTGGTCCATATTTGAGCGTCTTGTATAAGATGATAAACTACATCCAGCATGAAGCCATATGAACTGTTGGATTCAGGTCCAAATTTGAGCTTCTTGTTTAAGATGATAAACTACGTCCACCAGCATGGCCTATTCTCTTTTGTTTTCTGGTCCATATTTGAGCGTCTAGTGTAAGATGATGAACTACGTCCAGCAGCATGGTCTCTGATCTGTTGGTTTCCGGTCCATATTTGAGCGACTATTTTAAGATGATAAACTACGTCCATCAGGAGTTCCTCTGATCTGTTGGTTTCAGGTCAACATTTGAGCGTCTTGTATAAGATGATAAACTACATCCAACATGAAGCCATATGAACTGTTGGATTCAGGTCCAAGTTTGAGCTTCTTGTTTAAGATGATAAACTACGTCCACCAGCATGGCCTATTCTCTTTTGTTTTCTGGTCCATATTTGAGCGTCTAGTGTAAGATGATGAACTACGTCCATCAGCAAGGCTTCTGATCTGTTGGTTTCCGATCCATATTTGAGCATCTTGTGTAAGATGATAAACTACGTCCAGCAGGATGGTCTATGATCTGTTGGTTTCCTGTCCATATTTGCGCGTCGTGTGTAAGATGATAAACTACGTCCAGCAGCAAGGTCTCTAATCAGTTGGTTTCTGGTCCATATTTGAGCATCTAGAGTAAGATGGTAAACTATGTCCAGGGGCAAGGCTTCTGATCTGTTTGTTTCCTGCCAATATTTGAGCATCTAGTTTAAGATGATGAACTACGTCCATCAGCAAGGCTTCTGATCTGTTGGTTTCCGATCCATATTTGAGCATCTTGTGTAAGATGATAAACTACGTCCAGCAGCATGGCCTCTGATCTGTTGGTTTCTGGACCATAATTGAGCGTCTTGTGTAAGATGATAAACTACGTCCAGCATCGTGGCCTATGGTTTGTAAGTTTCCGGTCCATATTTGAGCGTATAGTGTAAGATCATGAACTACGACCATCAGCATGGCCACTGATCTTTTGGATTCCGGTCCATATTTGAGTGTCTTGTGTAAGATGATAAACTACGCCCAGCACCCATGACTCTGGTCGCTTGGTTTCTGGTCCATATTTGAACGTCTACTGTAAGATGATAAAATATGTCCAGCAGCATTGCCTCTGATCTGTTGGTTTCCCGTCCATTTTTGAGCGTCTAGTGTACGACGATAAAAAACGTCAAGCAGCGAAGCCTTTTAACTGTTGGTTTCTGGTCCATATTTGAGCCTCTTGTGTATGATGATAAATTACGTCCAGCAGCAAGCCATCTGATCTGTTGGTTTCTGGTCCATATTTGGCCGTCTAGTGTAAGATGATAAACTACGTCGAGCACCAATATCTCTGATCTTTGGGTTTTTGGTACATATTTGAGCGTCTTGTATAAGATAATAAACTACGTCCAGCCGCAAGACCTCTGATCTGTTGGTTTCTGGTCCATATTTGAGCGTCTTGTATAAGATGATAAACTACATCCAGCATGAAGCCATATGAACTGTTGTATTCAGGTCCAAATTTGAGCTTCTTGTTTCAGATGATAAACTACGTCCACCAGCATGGCCTATTCTCTTTTATATTCTGTTTCATATTTGAACGTCTAGTGTATGATGAACTACGTCCAGCAGTATGGTCTCTGATCTGTTGGTTTTCGGTCCATATTTGATCGTCTATTTTAAGATGATAAACTACGTCCAGCAGGAGATCCACTGATCTGTTGGTTTCTGCTCAATATTTGAGGGTCTTATGTTAGATGATAAACTACATCCAGCATGAAGCCATATGAACTGTTGGATTCAGGTCCAAGTTTGAGCTTCTTGTTTAAGATGATAAACTACGTCCACCAGCATGGCCTATTCTCTTTTGTTTTCTGGTCCATATTTGAGCGTCTAGTGCAAGATGATGAACTACGTCCAGCAGCATGGTCTCTGATCTGTTGGTTTCAGGTAAATATTTGAGCGTCTTATGTTAGATGATAAACTACGTCCAGCAGCAAGGCCTCTGGTCTTTTGCTTTCTTGTCCATATTTGAGCGTCTTCTGTGATGATAAACTACGCCCAGCAGCATAGCCTCTGATCTGTTGGTTTCTGGTCCATATTTAGCGTCAGATGTATGATGATAAATAACGTCCAGGAGCAAGGCAGCTGATCGGTTGTTCTCTGGCCCACATTTAGCATCTAGTTTAAGATGCTAAACAATGTCCTGCAGCAATGCCTCTGACCTCTTGGTTTCTTGTCCATATTTGTGCATCTAGTGTAAGATGATAAAATACCTCCAGAAGAAATGCCTCTGATCCGTTGGTTTCTGGTCCATATCTGAGCGTCTTGTATAAGATGATAAATTACGTCCAGCAGGAAGCCTTATGATCTGTTGGTTTCTGGTCCATATTTGAGCATCTTGTTTAATATGATAAACTACGTCCACCAGCATGACCTATGCTCTTTTGTTTTCTGGTCCATATTTGAGCGTCTAGTTTAAGATAACAAACTACGCCCAGCAGCATGGCCTCTTATCTTTGGTTTTTGGTCCATATTTGAGAGTCTTGTGTAAGATGATGAACTACATCCAGCAGCCATGACTCTGATCTGTTCATTTCTGGTCCATATTTGAGCGTCTTGGGTGATGATAAAGTACGTACAGTAGCATGGCCTCTGATCTGTTGTTTTCTGGTCCATATTTAGCATCTTGTGTACGATGATAATCAACGTCCAGTAGCAAGGCCTCTGATCTGTTGTTTTCTGGTCAATATTTAGCGTCTATTGTAAGATGATAAACACGGTCCATCAGCATGGCCTTTAATCTGTTGGTTTCTGGTACATATTTTAGCGTTTAGTGTAAGATGATGAACTACGTCCAGCAGCATGATCTCTGATCTCTTGGATTCTGGTCAATATTTGAGCGTCTTTTGTAAGATTATAAAATACGTACCGCAGCAAAGCCTTTGATCTGTTGGTTTCCGGTCCATATTTGAGCGTCTAGTGTAATATAATAAACTACGCCCAGCAGCATCGGATCTGATCTGTTGGTTTCCGGTCCATATTTGAGCGTCTATTTTAAGATGATAAACTACGTCCAGCATGAAGTCCACTGATCTATTGGTTTCTGGTCAATTTTTGAGCGTCTTATGTTAGATGATAAACTACATCCAGCAGGAAAGCATCAGGTCATTTGCTTTCTTGCCCATATTTGAGCGTCTTGTGTGATGATAAACTACGTCCAGCATCATGGCCTCTGATCTGTTGGTTTGTGGTCCATATTTAGCGTCAGATGTAAATAAATAACGTCCAGCAGTAAGGCCACTGATTAGTTGGTTTCTGGTCCACATTTAGCGTCTAGTGTAAGATGATAAACAACGTCCAGCAATAAGGCCTCTGAACTGTTGGTTTCTCGTCCATATTTGAGTATCTAGTGTAAGATGAGAAAATACGACCAGAAGAAATGCCTCTGAACTGATAGTTTCTGGTCCATATTTGATGGTCTTGTGTGAGATCATAAACTACGTCCAGCAGGAATGCCTCTGATCCGTTGGTTTCTGGTCCATATTTGAGCGTCTTGTTTAAGATGATAAACTACGTCCACCAGCATGACCTATGCACTTTTGTATTCTGGTCCGTATTTGAGCGTTTAGTTTTAGATGACAAACTACGACCAGCAGCATGGCCTCCGATATTTTGGTTTCTGGTCCATATTTGAGAGTCTTGTGTAAGATGATGAACTACACCCACCAGCCCTGCCTCTCATCTGTTCGTTTCTGGTCCATATTTCAGCGTCTAGTGTAAGATGATAAACAAGATACAGCAGCATGGCCTCTAATCTGTTGGTTTCTGGTCCATATTTGAACAGTTTAGGGTAAGATGATAAAGTACGTCCGGCAGCATGGCCTCTGATCTCGTGGTATCTGGTCGATATTTGAGCGTCTTTCTTAAGATTATAAACTACGTCCCGGAGCAAGGCCTTTGATCTGTTGGGTTTCGGTCCATATTTAGAGTCTACTGTAAGATGATAAACTACGTCCAGCAGCATGGCCTCTGAATTGATGGTCTCCGGTCCATATTTGAGCGTCTATTGTAATATAATAAAATACTTCTAGCAGCATGGGCTCTGATCTGTTGGTTTACAGTCCATATTTGAGCTTCTAATTTAAAATGATAAACTACGTCCAGCTGAATGGCCTCTGATCTGTTTGTTTCTGGTCCATATTTGAGCTTTTAGTGTAAGATGATCAACTACGTCCAGCAGCAAGGCCTCTGATCTGTTGGTTTCCGGTCCCTATTTTAGCGTCAGTTTTAAAATGATAAACAATGTCCAGCTGAAGGGCCTCAGATCTGTTGGTTTATGTTAGATGATAAATTACGTCCAGCAGCAAGGCCTCTGATCTTTTGATTTCTGGTCCATGTTTGATCATCTTGTGTGATGATATACTACGTTCAGCAGCACAGCCTCTGATATGTTGGTTTCTGGTCTACATTTAGCGTCTAGTGTAAGATGATAAACAACGTCCAGCAACAAGGCCTCTGAACTATTGGTTTCTTGTCCATATTTGAGAATCTAGTGTAAGATGATAAAATACGACCAGAAGAAATGCCTCTGAACTGAGGGTTTCTGGTCCATACTTGAGCGTCTAGTGTAAGATGATAAACTACGTCCATCAGCATGGGCTCTGATCTGTTGGTTTCTTGTCCATATTTGAGCATCTAGTGTAAGATGATAAAATACGACCAGAAGAAATGCCTCTGAACTGAGGGTTTCTGGTCCATACTTGAGCGTCTTGTGTAAGATGATAAACTACGTCCAGCGGCATGGCGTCTTGTGTAAGATGATAAATTACACCCAGCAGCAAGGCCTCTGATCTTTTGGTTTCTGGTCTATATTTCAGCGTCTTGATAAACTACGTCCAGCAGTATGGCCTATGATCTGCTGTTTTCCGGTCCATATTTCAGGGTCTAGTGTAAGATATAAACGACGTCAAGCAGCAAGGCGTCTGCTCTGTTGGTTTCTGGTCCATATTTGAGCGTCCTTTGTAAGATGATTAACTACGTCCAGCGGCATGGCGTCTGCTCTGTTGGTTTCTGTCACATATTTGATCGTCCTTTCTAAGATGATAAAATACGTCCAGCAGCATGGCCTCTGATCTGTTGGTTTCAGGTCAATATTTGAGCGTTTTGTGTAAGATGATAAAGTAAGTCCAGCATCAAGGCCTCTGATCTGTTGGTTTCGGGTCCATACTTGATCGTTTTTTGTAAGTTGATAAACTCCGTCCAGCAGCAACGCCTCTGATCTGATGGTTTCCGTTCCATATTTGAGCGTCTTGAGTAAGATGATAAACTACGTCCAGCAGCAAGCCCTCTGATCTGTTGGTTTCCGGTCCATATTTGATCGGCATGTGCAAGAAGATAAACTACGTCCAGCAGCATGGCCTCTGATCTGTGGTTTTTGGTCCATATTTTGAGCGTCTTGTATAAGATGATTAACTAACACCAGCAGCAAGTCCTCTGATCTGTTGGCTTCTGGTCCATATTTGAGCGTCTTATGTAATACAATAAACCACGTCAAGCAGAAGGGCCTCTGATCAGCTGCTTTGTGGTTCGTATTTGAGCGTCTTGTGTAAGATGATGTATTACTTCTGGTAGTATTTCCTCTGATCTGTTTGTTTTTGGTCCATCTTTTAGCGTCTAATGTAAGAGGATATACTACGTCCAGCTGTAAGACCTCTGATCTATTGTTTTCTGGTCCATAAGTGAGCCTCTTGTGCAAGTTGATAAACTACGCCCAGCAGCAATGCCTCTGATCTGTTGGTTTCTGGTCCATATTTGAGCGTCTAGTGTGAGATGATAAACTACGTAGGCAGCAAGGCTTCTGATGAGTTGGTTTCTCGTCCATATTTGAGCGTCTTGTGTAAGATGATAAATTACGTTCAGCAGCAAGGACTCTGATCTGTTGGTTTCTTGTCCATATTAGAGCGTGTACTGTAAGATGTTAAACTACCACCAGCAGCAGGGCCTCTGATCTGTTGGTTACTTATTTGAGGGTCTTGCGTAATATGATAAACTACGTCCACCAGTAAATCATCTGATCTGTCGGATTCCGGTTCATATTTGAGCGTATAGTGTAAGATGATAAATGACTTCCAGCACCTGTTGTTTTCTGGACCATATTAGAGCGTCTTGTGTAACATGTTAAATTACGTCCAGCTGCAAGGCCTCTGATCTGTTGGTTTCTGGTCAGTATTTGAGCGTCTAGTGTAAGATGATGAACTACGTCCAGCAGCATGGCCTCTGATCAGTAGGGTTCTGGTGCATATTTGAGCATCTAGTGTAATATGATACAATACGTTCCGCAGCATAGCCTTTGATCAGTACGTTTCTAGTCCATATTTGAGCGTCTAGTGTAAGGTGATAAACTAGGTCCAGCAGCAAGACCTCTGATCTGTTTGTTTCTGGTCCATATTTGATCGTCTTGTATGAGATGATAATCTACGTCAATCAGCAAGAAATCTGATCTGTTTGTTTCTGGTGCATATTTGCGCGTCTACAGTAAGATGATAAGCTATGTCCACCAGTGAAGCCTTTGATCTGTTCGATTCGGGTCCAAATTTTAGCCTCTAGTGTAAGATGATAAACTAGGTTCTGCAGCAAGACCGCTGATCTGTTGTTTTCTGGTCCATATTTAAGCGTCTTCTGTAAGATGATAAATTACCTCCAGCAGCAAGGACACTGATCTGTTGGTTTCTGGTACATATTTGAGCGTCATGTGTAAGATTATAAATTACGTCCAGCAGTAAGGAATCTGTCTGTTCCATATAAGTGCGTCTACTGTAAGATGATAAACTACTTCCAGAAACATGGCCTCTGATCTGTTGGTTAGTAGTCTATATTTGAACGTCTAGTGTAAGATGATAAACTACGTCCAGCATCATGGCCTCTGATCTGTTGGTTACAGGTCCATATTAGAGCGTCTAGTTTTAGATGATAAACTACATCCAGCAGCAAGGCCTCTGATCTGTTGGTATCCGATCCATATTTGAGCCTCTAATGTAAGATGTTTAACTACGTGCAGTAGCATCTCCTCTGGTCTGTTGGTTTCTGGTCTATATTAGATCGTCTAGTGTAAGATGATAAAATACGTCCAGCAACAAGGCCAATGATCTGTTGTTTCTCGTCCATATTTGAGCGTCGACTGTAAGATGATAAACTACGTCCACCAGTAAAGTCTCTGATCTTTTGGATTCCGGTACAAATTTGAGCTTCTAGTGTAAGATTATAAACTACGTCCAGCAGCAAGGCCGCTGATATGTTGTTTTCTGGTACATATTTGAGCGTCTTGTATAAGATGATGAATTATAGTCCAGCAGCAAGGCCTCTGACCTGTTGGTTTCACGTCCATATTTGAGTGTCTTGTATAAGATGATATACTACGTCCAGAAGAAAGGCCTGATCTGTTGGTTTCTGGTCCATATTTTAACGTCTATGTAAGATGATAAATTACGACCAGCAGCAAGGCTTCTTTTCTGTTGGTTTCTGGTCCATATTTAAGCGTCTTGTGTAAGATGATAAACTACGTCCATCAGCATGGCCTCTGATCTGTTGCTTTCTTGTCCATATTTGAACATCTAGTGTGAGATGATAAACTACGTAGGCAACAAGGCTTCTGATGTGTTGGTTTCTGGTCCATATTTGAGCGTATTTTGTAAGTTGATAAAGTATGTCCAGAAGCATGGCATCTGATCTGTTGGCTTCTGGTAAATATTTGAGCCTCTAGTGTAAGATGATGAAGTATGTCCAGCAGAATGGCCTCTGATCTGTTGGTTTCTGGTCCATATTTCAGCGTCTTGTTTAATATGATATACTACAACCAGCAGCATGGCCTCAGATCTGTATTTTTCTGGTCCATATTTGAGCGTCTAGTGCAAGATGATAAACTACGTCCAGCAGCATGGCCACTGATCTCTTGGTTTCCTGTCCATATTTGAGCGTCTAGTGCAAGATGATTAACTATGTCCAGCAGCATGGCTTCTGATCTCTTGGTTTCCTGTCCATATTTGAGCGTCTTGTGTAAGCTGATAAATTACGTCCATCAGCATGGCCTCTGATCTGTTGCTTTCCGGTCCATATTAAAGCGTCCAGCAGCAGGGCCTCAGATCTGTTCGTTTCTGGTCCATATATGATCGTCTAGTCTAAGATAAGAAACTACTTCCAGCTGCAAGGACTCAGATCTGTTGGTTCCTGGTCCATATTTGAGCGTCTAGTGAAATATGGTGAACTACGTCCAGCAGCATGGCCTCTGATCTCTTGGTTTCTGGTCCGTATTTGAGCATCTAGTGTAGGATGATAAACTATGGCCATCAGCATGACCTCTGATCTGATGGTTTCTGGTCCATATTTAAGCGTCATATGTGACGATAAACTACGTACAACATCATTGCATTTGATCTTTTGTTTTCTGGTCCACATTTAGCGTCAAGTGTGAGATGATAAACTACGCCTATCAGCATGGCCTATTTCTGGTCCATATTTGTGCATCTACTGTAAGATGATAAACTACGTCTAGCAGCAAGGCCTCTGATCTTTTTGTTTCTGGTCCATATATGAGAGTCTAGTGTAAGATGATAAACTACCTCCAGGAGCAAGTTCTCTGAAACTATTGGTTTCTGATCCATATTTGAGCCTCTTATGTAAGATGATAAACTACGTCTAGCAGCAAGGCCTCTGATCTTTTGGTTTCTGGTCCATATATGAGAGTCTAGTGTAAGATGATAAACTACCTCCAGGAGCAAGTCCTCTGAAACTGTTGGTTTATGGTCCATATTTGAGCGTCTTGTGTGATGATAAACTATGTCTATGGACAAGATCAGAGGGCTTGCTTCTGGACGTAGTTTATCATCTGATACAAGACGCTCAAATATAGATCAGTAACCAAAAGATCAGAGCCCATGCTGATGGACGTAGTTCATCATCTTACACTAGACTCTCAAATATGGACCAGAAATCAATAGATCAGAGGCCATGCTGCTAGAAGCAGTTTATCAGCTGACACTAGATGCTCAAACATGGACCGGAAACCAACTGACCAGATGCCGTGCTGCTAGACGTAGTTTATCATCTTACACCAGACGCTCAAATATGAACCAGAAACCAACAGATCATAGGCCATGCAGCTGGACGTACTTTATCATCTTAGACTAGACGCCCAAATATGGACCGGAAACAAGATATCAGAGGCGTGGTTGCTGGACGTAGTATATAATCTTAAACAAGACGCTCAAATATGGACCAGAAACCAACAAATCGGAGGCCATGCTGCTGGACGTAGTTTAACATCTTAATCTTGATTCTTATCTTACAGAAGACGCTCAAATATGGACCAGAAACCAATAGATCAGAGGCTATGGTTCTGGACGTAGTTTATAATCTTACACAAGACGATCAAATATAGATCAGAAACCAACAGATCAGAGGCCATGATGCTGGACGTAGTTTATCATCTGACAGAAGACGCTCAAATATGGACCGGAAATCAACAGATATGAGGCCATGCATCCGGACGTATTTCTTCATCTAATAGACGCTCAAATATGGACCGGAAACCAACAGATCAGAGGTCATGCTGCCGGACGTAGTTTATCATCTTACATTAGTCGCTCAAATATGGACCGGCAACCAACAGGCCAGAGGTCATGCTGCCGGACGTAGTTTATCATCTTACACTAGAGGCTCAAATATGGTCCTGAAACCAACAGATCAGAGTATTTGGTGCCGGATGTAGTTTATCATCATGAACAAGACCATATAATATGGAACAGAAACCTAGAGATCAGAAATCATCCTGCTGGACTTACACTAGATGGTCAAATATGGACCAGAAATCAACAGATCAGAGGCCATGCTGCTGGACTTATTTTATAATCTGACATATACGCTCAAATATCGACCCGAAAAAAATACATGACAGTCCATTCTGCTGGACGTAGTTTATTATCTTACACAAGACGCTCAAATATGGACCAGAATTAAACAGATCAGAGGCCATGATGCTGGACGTAGTTTATCATCTGACACTAGACGCTCAAATATGGATCAGAAACCAAAAGATCAGAGGCCATGCTGATGGACGTAGTTCATCATCTTACACTAGACCCTCAAATATGGACCAGAAATCAACAGATCAGAGGCAATGCAGCTGGACGTACTTTATCATCTTAGACTAGACGCTCAAATATGGACCGGAACCATGAGATCAGATTCGTGGCTGCTGGACGTAGTATATCATCTTACACAAGAGGCTCAAATATGGACCAGAAACCAAGAGATCAGAGGCTATGATTCTGGACGTAGTTTAACATCTTACACTAGTCGCTCAAATATGGACCAGAAAGCAACACATCAGAGGCCCTGCTGCTGGACGTAGTTTAACATCTGACACTACACGCTCAAATATAGACTGGAAACCAACAGATCACAGTCCTTGCTGCTGAACGTAGTTCATCATCTGACACTAGACGCTCAAATATGGACCGGAAACCAACAGATCAGAGTCCTTTTTGCTGGGCGTAGTTTATCATCTTACACAAAACGTTCAAATATCTACCAGAAATCACTCGATCAGTAGGCATACTGCTGGTCGTAGTTTATCATCTTAAACTAGATGCTCAAATATGGTCCGGAAACCAACAGATCTGAAGCCTTGCTGCTGGACGTAGTTTATCTTCTTACACTAGATGCTCAAATATGGACCAGATAAGAAAAGATCAGAGGCCATGCTACTGGACGGAGATTATCATCTTACACAAGACGCTAAATGATGGACCAGAACCCAACCGATCGGAGGCCATCCTTCTCGACGTATTTTATCATCTTACACTAGATTCTCAAATATTGACTGGAAACCAACAAATCAGAAGCATTGCTGCAAAGCGTAGTTCATCATCTTACACTAGACGCTCATATATGGACCAGAAACTAACAGATCAGAGGACATGCGGCTGGACATAGTATATCATCTTACACAAGACGTTCAAATATGGAGCAGAAACCAACAGATCAGAGGCCATTCTGTTGTACGTAATTTATCATCTTACACGAGATGCTCAAGTATAGACCAGAATCCAACAGATCTGAGGCCTGCTGCTGGAGGTATTTTATCATCTTACACAAGACGCTTAAATATGGAACAGAAACCTACCGATGTCCATACTGCTGGACGTAGATTATCATCTTACACTAGACTCTCAAATATGGACCAGAAATCAACAGATCAGAGTCCTTTTGCTGGACGTAGTTTATCATCTTACACAAAACGTTCAAATATCTACCAGAAATCAACCGATAAGTAGGCATACTGCTGGTCGTAGTTTATCAGCTGACACTAGATGCTCAAATATGGACCGGAAACCAACTGATCAGATGCCTTGCTGCTAGACGTAGTTTATCATCTTACACCAGACGTTCAAATATGAACCAGAAACCAACAGATCATAGGCCAATTCAGCTGGACGTACTTTATCATCTTAAACAAGACCCTCAAATATGGACTAGAAACCAACAAATCGGAGGCCATGCTGTTGGACGTAGTTTAACATCTCAAACTTGATTATCATCTTACAGAAGACGATCAAATATAGATCAGAAACCAACAGATCAGAGGCCGTGCTGCTGGACGTAGTTTATCATCTGACAGAAGACGCTCAAATATGGACCGGAAATCAACAGATCAGAGGCCATGCATCCGGACGTATTTTATCATCTATTAGACGCTCAAATATGGACCGGAAACCAACAGATCAGATGTCATGCTGCTGGACGTAGTTTATCATCTTACATAGACGCTCAAATATGGGCCGGAAACGAACAGATGAGAGGCATTGCTGCTGGACTTAGTTTATCATCTGACACTAGATGCTCAAATATGGACCGGAAACCAACAGATCAGAGACCATTCTGCTGGACGCAGTTTATCATCTTATACAAGACGCTAAAATATGGACCTGAATTCAACAGGTCAGAGGCCATGCTGCTGGATGTAGTTTATCATCTGACACTAGACGCTCAAATATGGACCGGAAACCAACAGATCAGAGGCCTTCCTGCTGGACGTATTTTATCATCTTACATTAGTCGCTCAAATATGGACCGGGAACCAACAGATCAGAGGTCATGCTGCCGGACGTAGTTTATCATCTTACACTAGACGCTCAAATATGGTCCTGAAACCAACAGATCAGAGTCTTTGGTGCTGGATGTAGTTTATCATCATGATCAAGACCATAAAATATGGACCAGAAACCTAGAGATCAGAAATCATCCTGCTGGACGTAGTTTATCATCTTACACTAGACGGTCAAATATGGACCTGAAATCAACACATCAGAGGCCATGCTGCTGGACGTAGTTTATCATCTTAAACTAGACGCTCAAATATGGACCGGAAACAAACACATGGCAGTCCTTCCTGCTGGACGTAGTTTATCATCTTACACAAGACGCTCAAATATCGACCAGAATTCAACAGATCAGAGGCCATGATGCTGGACGTAGTTTATCATCTGACACTAGACGCTCATATATGTACCGGAAACCAAAAGATCAGATGCTTTTCTGCTGGACGTAGTTTATCTTCTTACTTTAGACGCTCAAATATGGACCAGAAACCAAAAGATCAAAGGCCATGCTGCTGGACGTAGTTCATCATCTTACACTAGACCCTCAAATATGGACCAGAAATCAATAGATCTGAGGCCATGCTGCTGGACGTAGTTTATCATCTTACACAAGGCGCTGAAATATGGTCTGTAAACCAACAGATCAGAGGCAATGCTGATGAACGTAGTTTATCATTTTACATTAAACGCTCAAATATGGACCATAAACCAAGAGATCAGATGCCATGCTGCCGGACGTAATTTTTCATCTTACACTAGACTCTCAAATATGGACCGTAAACCAACAGATCAGAGGTCTTGTTGCTGGACGTAGTTTATCATCTTACACAAGACGCTCAGATATGGACATGAAACCAACAGATCAGAGGCCTTTCTGCTGGAATTAGTTTACCATTTGACACTAGACGCTCTAATATGAACCGGAAATCAACAGATTAGAGGCTTTGCTGCTGGACGTAGTTTATCATCTTGAACAAGACTATAAAATATGGACCTGAAACCAGGAGATCAGAGGCCATGCTACCGGTCGTAATTTGTCATCTTACACTAGACTCTCAAATATGGACCGTAATCCAACAGATCAGAGGTCTTGCTGCTGGAAGTAGTTTATCATCTTACACAAGACGCTCAAATGTGGACCAGAAACCAACAGATCAGAGGCCTTTCTGCTGGAATTAGACGCTCAAATATGGACCGGAAATCAACAGATTTGAGGCTTTGCTGCTGGACGTTGTTTATCATCTTGAACAAGAAGCTCAAATATGGACCAGAAACCAAGAGATCAGAGGCCATGATGCTGGACGAGGTTTTTCATCTTACACTAGACGCTGAAATTTTTTTTTTGAGCGTATCACCCCAATCAAGGCTGGAGACCACTATCACGCATGTGGTTATAGAAGGGTTGGAGGAAAAGCAGATAGGAGTGGTAAAGGAGAGGATGTGGAGAAAGAGAAAGACAGTGGGTTGATCAAGGCCAGAGGGTTACAGAAGATTTGGAGCGAGAGCAGATAGGAATGAAACATGAAGGATGTGGTGAATGGAAGTGGATAGATCAAGGCAATTGGAGATGTACATTGACGCTACACTTAAACCGTTGGAGATTGTATTTGTCAGGGAAACAGTAATAGGGAAGGGATTTCCATAGGCGAGATGTGCGCGACATGAAGCTATTGGAGTAAAAGAGACGTCTACATCTAACAGTTTCAACGGTGAAGGTGTGGGAACGGGATGTCAGCCTCGTAGGACGTTTAAATTCACGAGGCCTAGGGACAAGCGAAAGCAGCTCCTCGGAGCAATTACCGTGAAAGTACTTGTAAAAAAGGCAGAGCGAGGCAACATCGCGTCTGTGAGAGAGCGACTGCAGACGAGATGATAGATCAGGGCCAATCATATTGCATATCCGTCTCTGGATCTTATCAAGAACTCTGAGGCAAACAGCAGGGGCTCCAGGCCATATATGGTAGCAATACTCCATGCAAGTGCGAATGGTCGATTTATAGACATAGAGGATCGATTCCGGGGAGAAAAATTTCCTGGCTCGGCACAGGGAACCAACTTTTCTTGCGGTGGATGATGCAACTGACTCGATGTATTTGTTCCATCTCAGATCAGCGGACAGCGTGAGACCGAGCAGCCGCAGAGAGGAGCTCTCGAGAAGTTGGTCTTCAGACATTCTAATGGGATGCAGGGATGGATCCTTGCGATGGTTAATAGAGAGCAGTTTTGTTTTAGAGGCGTTAAAGTTAACCATCCATTTCTCGCCCCAGTTCACAACCGATTGGAGGTCCTTTTCAATTTTAGCTGCCATGTTAACTTTGTCAGCATCACTAGATTTGTGTTTGAGGCAGGAGTAACTTGTGGTGTCGTCAGCGTAGATGCCGACTTGGGAGCCTATGGCGTCAGGAAGGTCGTTTATAAATATGAGGAACAGAGTAGGGCCTAGGATGGAGCCTTGAGGAACACCTGCGTTAGTGGGATAGGAGCTGGAGATGAATCCACTCAGAACGACCTTCAATTCTCGGTTTGACAGGAAAGATTGTATCAGGTCAAACAATCGACCTGTGATACCATAACCCTGGAGCTTGCGAAGAAGGCCGGCATGCCAAACTCTATCAAATGCTTTGGAGATGTCAAGGGCCACGGCACGAGCTTCACTGTTATTATGGATAGCTTGGTAGACAACTTCAGTGATGGCCGTAAGCACAACGGCAGTAGATCTTGCAAAGCGGAAACCATACTTGTTTGAGAGCAGATCATGGGATATCAGATGATTAATCACTTCGGTGTTGATAATGGCCTCGAAGACTTTGCCGAAGAGGGGTAGGAGACTGATAGGACGGTAATTGGAAGGGTAGGAGGGGTCACCAGAGGTCTTAAAGACAGGAACAATGGTTGAGGACTTCTAGCAGTCAGGAAAACAGGACTCCTTGAGGCAGCGGTTGTATAATTTAGAGAGGGAAAGCGCCAGTTCAGGAGCGCATTTCTTCAGGACAATGGCTGGTATCCCGTCACCACCAGTAGCCTTGTGGTGATCTAAGTTAGAAATAATGCCCAATACCGACGACGGGTTTATGTGCAATCCGTCCAAGAGGGCCTCAGTTCTGGGAGGGAAATCGGGCAAGGGTACCCCGGAAGAGTATAGCGTAGAATTGGAAGAAAACTTCCGAGCAAAGCATTCGGCCTTGTCGGCAGAGGTGATCAGGATCTCAAACTGATTGAACAGGGGAGGAATGGAGGGTTTGTTATTGTTCAGAACGCTCTTGCAGAGGCGCCAATAATCTTTGGAGCCAAATTTGCGGGATGCAATACGTTCCTTCATCCGAGCAGCAAATAGTGACTTGGCATCGTCGAGGATACGCTTACACTCGTTACGGGCAGAGGTAAATAGACGTCTATTGGAGTCGGACATATCACTACGAAAACGGTGGAAGAAGTGGTTCCTATGGGCAATGGCGGCTGAGCAAGCAGCTGTGAACCAGGGGGAGGAGTGCGGTTTGACCTTGAATTTCCTGGAGGGGATGAAAGCGTCGATTTCAGCTTTAACCCAGGAAGAGAACTCTGAAGCACAATCTTGAATGGGGAGCTTAAATACAGCATCCCAGGGGTCATCGCGGAGGAAGTCACGAAACGAGTCCCAGTCAGCCCGTTGGTAGCAGAATGTGGTTCTGGTGGTAGGAAGCTCCTTGCAGGGGGTGGGGCTGAAGGAGATGCTAACAGACACTACAGCAGGATCGGAGTTACCGATAGGATAGAGCTGCGTGGCACTATAAGATTCAGGAATGGAGGTAAAACACAGGGCGAGGAGTGAGGCCTTACAGTCCCGGTTGTAAGCAAAACGCGTGGGGAAATCGATTATCTGTGTGAGGGATTGAGAGACTGAGAAGTTGAGAGTATGAATGCCTGCGAGGTCGGTATTAGCATTCTTAAGCCACTTTTTGTGATGGGTGTTAAAATCGCCAAACACAAATATGTGAGCGAACGGAGGGAGAGAGAGGGCCTTGTCGATACTGTCAGAAATGACATCGAGTATACCACAGTTCTGAGAGGATAGAGAGCGATAGAGGAAGAAACGATAGCTCACAGCATTGAGAAGAGATAGCCGAAGACATAAGTACGAATGGTCCAGCGATTCAAGAGAGCACTCTCTAGACAGAGGGAGATGGTCCTTGACGTAGACACCAAGGCCATGCATGTGGGTTAGAGAGTCTTTTCTGAGGAGAGGAAGGTATCCAGGGATCGAGAGATCAGAGGAAGGGATAGAAGAGTCAATATTGGTCTCAAACAGGGCCAGTATATCCGGGCACTTAGCAATGAGGAAAGACTCAACCCTGCAGAAGTTGGTTCTGATGCCACGGATGTTGGAGAAGGATATATTTAAAGGTTTGGGTGATTTTTGGAAGGCTGGTTTAGGTTTATATTTCTGGTTTTTGTAATTCATGTGGGTAATTGGTTTTGGAAAAAGAGAAGGCCTGAGTTAAAGGAAGCCGACGGTTATCACCCATGACGCGGGCAGAGAGGGGGTTTGGCACAGCCTGATTCATAATGTGGCCTCAGGGTTGCCCACCGGAGATGACTGCAGGGACATCTATCCATGCGCGACATGGCACTACAGACACCCCGATATTATGCAACTGTTGATCAGAGCGGCCGCTCAAGACGCTACGCAAGAGTTAGGGCTCCTAACTACCAGTCGGAAACAGCAACCAGGGAACTGCCAACCGTGTACCCTCAGAATGAACAGGCAATGCCACAGACTACACGCATCACGGGAGAAACACAGCGGCACCAGTACAGAGGCCAGAGAGAGAGAGAGAGAGATCCGGGAACCCCTTTCTAAACACGAAACAAGGTTTGGGCCTCTACTCGTGTCCAATAGAGGGGGAGGGGTGTAGACCGGGCGGTAGGAAAGCCTACCTGCTCCTATTACATATAACATATACAACGACGACAAAACAAAAGGGGGGATGTAGTTGGGACAGTCGCAGGGCTTACACTAGTTGAGGGTACTGGTGGATAGGAATGACATACTATTGTGAATGTGTACGGTACTAAGTTTTAATTTAGTATAAGACCCATTGAACTATATTTAAAAAAAAACAAAAAACAACAACAAAATGAATAGAAAATATGGTTAGCAAGCTTTGTGCTTAAGAAAAACCAGGTAAGTCAATGCCGGCTACCCATTTCATAGAGAAACACTAGAGAAAATTTTGGCGTGCCCTCGAGCGCCGGGCTTCAAGTTACAATGAAAGCAGTGCTGGTGGGGGGCACATAACCATTCTACACTCCCGTCCACAACCAGCAGTGGGCCTGGGATCGCATGCTTTTAGTAAGAGAATGTTCAAATCAACAGGAGAAAGAAATGGTCAGCCGACTCCTGGTAAAAAAATATCTCAGACGAGCACGTTTTCGAGAGCCAGTTAGGTTTCCGGAGAAGGAGACGACAAACAAACTAAAATCTCAGAGACTGTCTATTCTATGGACTAAGATATGTTAGTCCCATTGACGTATATTAGAAAAGAAACAAAAAACAAAAGCAAAAAACAAAATGAATAGAAAATATGGTTAGCAAGCTTTGTCGTCAAGAAAAACCAGGTAAAAAAAAGAAAAAAAGTAAAAAAAAGAAAAGAAATATGGACTGGAAACCAACAGATCAGAGGCATTTCTGCAGGGCGGAGTTCATCATTTTACACTAGACGCTCATATATGGACCAGAAACCAACAGATCAGAGGCCATGCTGGTGGACGTAGTTTATCATCTTACAAAAGACGCTCAAATATGGACCAGAAAACAACCGATCAGAGGCCATACTGTTGGGCGTAGTTTATCATCTTACACTAAATGCTCAAATATGGAACGGAAACCAACAGATCAGAAGCCTTGCTGCTGGACGTACTTTATCATCTTACACTAGACGATCAAATATGATCCAGAAACCAACAGATCAGAGGCCATTCTGCTGTACATAATTTATCATCTTACACAAGACGCTCAAATATAGACCAGAAGCCAACAGATCTGAGGTTTTGCTGCTGGACGTAGTTTATCATCTTACACAAGACGCTCATATATGGACTAGAATTCAACAGATCAGAGGATATGCTGCTGGACGTAGTTTACTATCTGACACTAGACGCTCAAATATGGAATGGAAACCAACAGATCAGATTCCTTGCTGCTAGACCTAGTTTACCATCTTACACAAAATGTTCAAATATGGACCAGAAACCAAGAGATCAGAGGTCATGCTGCTGGACGTAGTTTATCATCTTACACAAGACGCTCATATATGGACAGGAAACCCACAGATCAGATGCCTTGGTGCTGGACGTAATTTATAATCTTACACTACACGTTCAAATATGGTCCAGAAACAAACAGATCAGAGACCATTCTGCTGTACGTAATTTATCATCTGATACTAGACGCATAAATATGGACCAGAAACCTACCGATCAGAGTCCATACTGCTGGACGTACTTTATCATCATACACTAAACTCTGAAATATGGACCGGAAACCAAGAGATCAGAGGTGTAGCTGCTGGACGTAGTTTAGCATCTTACACAATACGCTCAAATATGGACCAGAAACCAACAGATCAGAGGCCATATTGCTGGACGTACTTCATCATCTTAGACTAGACGCTCGAATATGTAACGGAACCAAGAAATGAGAGGCCATTCTGCTGGACGTTGTTTATCATCTTACAACATACACACCAATATGGACCAGAAACCAAGAGATCAGAGGCTTTGCTTCTGGACGTAGTTTATCATCTTACACAAGACGATCAAATATAGATCAGAAACCAACAGATCAGAGGCCATGATGCTGGACGTAGTTTATCATCTTACACTAGACTCTCAAATATGGACCAGAAGTCAACAGATCAGAGGCCATGCTGCTGCACATAGTTTGTCATCTTACACAAAACGCTCCAATATGGACCGGAAACAAACAGATCAGAGGCTATGCTGCTGGACGTAGTTTATCATCTTACATTACACGCTCAAATATGGACCGGAAACCAGCAGATCAGAGGTCATGCTGCCGGACGTAGCTTATCATCTTACACTAGTCGCTCAAATATGGACCGTAAACCAACAGATCAGAGGCCTTTCTGCTGGACGTATTTTATAATATTACACAAGAAGCTCAAATATAGACCAGGAACAATCACAGCAGAGGCCATGCTGCTGGACGTAGTTTATCATCTTAAACTAGATTCTCAAATATGGACCGGAAACCAACAGATCACAGTCCATACTGCTGGACGTAGTTTATCATCTTACACAAGACGCTCATTTATGGACCAGAATGCAACAGTTCAGAGGACATGCTGCTGGACATAGTTTATCATCTGACACTAGACGCTCAAATATGGAATGGAAACCAACAGATCAGATTCCTTGCTGCTGCATCTAGTTTATCATCTTACACAAAATGTTCAAATATGGACCAGAAACCAAGAGATCAGAGGTCATGCTGCTGGACGTAGTTTATCATCATACACAAGACGCTCATATATGGACCAGAAACCAACAGATCAGAGGCCATACTGCTGGACGTAGTTTATCATCTCACACTAGATGCTCAAATATGGACCGGAAACCAACAGATCAGATGCCTTGGTGCTGGACGTAATTTATAATCTTACACTAGACGGTCAAATATGGTCCAGAAACCAACAGATCAGAAGCCATTCTGCTGTACGTAATTTATCAACTTACACCAGACGCTCAAATATAGACCAGAAGCTAACAGATCTGAGGTCTTGCTGCTGGACGTACTTTATCATCTTACACAAGACTGTCAAATATGGACCGTAAAGCAAGAGATCAGAGACGTGGCTGCTGGACGTAGTTTATTATCTTACACAATACTCTCAAATATGGACCAGAAACCAACAGATCTGAGGTCTTGCTGCTGGACGTATTTTATAATATTACACAAGAAGCTCAAATATAGACCAGAAACAAAGACAGCAGAGGCCCCTTTGCTGGACGTAGTTTATCATCTGACACTAGCCGCTCAAATATGGACCGGAAACCAACAGATAAGAGGCCTTTCTGTTAGACGTAGTTTATCATCTTGAACAAGACTATAAAATATGGACCAGAAACCAAGAGATCAGTGGTCATGCTGCTGGACGAAGTTTATCATCTTACACTAGACGAACAAATATGGACCAGAAGCCAACAGATCAGAGGCCTGACTCCTGGACAAAGTTTATCATCTTACACAAGACGCTCAATTATGGACCAGAAACAACCAGATCAGAGGCCTTGCTGCTGGACCTAATACATAATCTTACACACGGCGCTCAAATATGGACCAGAAACCAACAGATCTGAGGACATGCTGCTGGACCTAACATATAATCTTTGACATGACGCCCAAATATGGACGAGAAACCAACAGATCAGCACCCATGATGCTGGACGTAGTTTATCATCTTGCGTAAGAAACTCAAATATGGACCAGAAACCAGGAGATCTGAAGCTTGCAGCTGGATGTAGTTTATCTTCTTACACAAGACGCTCAGATATGGACCAGAATCCAACAGACCAGAGGCCATGCTACTTGACGTAGTTTATCATCTTACACAAGACCGTCAAATATGGAACAGAAACCAAAAGATCAGAGGCATTTCCCTTGGACTTTGTATATTATCTTACACAAGATGCCCAAATATGGACCAGAAACCAACATATCAGATGATTGCTATTATACGTAGTATAACATCTTAAACACGACGCTCAAATATGGACCGGAAACCAACAGATCAGAGACATGGCTGCTGGAAGTAGTTCATCAACTTACACACGAGGCTCAAATATGGACAGGAAACCAACAAATCAGAGACCTTGCTGAAGGACGTATTTTATCATCTTACACTAGACGTTCAATTATGGACCGGAAACCAACAGATCAGAGTCCTTGCTGCTGGACGTAGTTTATCATCTTGCACAAGACGGTCAAATATGGACAAGAATCCAACAGATCAGATGCCATGCTGCTGGACGTAGTTTATCATCTTACACAAGACGATTAACTATGGACTACAAATCCAACAAATCAGAGGCCTTGCTGCAGGACGTAGTTTCCCATCTTACACAAGACGCGCAAATATGGACCAGAAATCAACAGATCTGCAGACATGCTGCCGGACGTATATTATTATCTTATACTAGACTCTCAAATATGGACCAGAAAACAACAGATAAGAGCCCATGCTGCTGGACGTAGTTTATCATCTAACTCTAAACGCTCAAATATTGACCGGAAACCAACAGTTCAGAGTCAGTGCTGCAGGTCGTATTTTATCATCTTACACAAGACGCTCAAATATGGACCAGAAACCAAGAAATCATAGGCAGTGCTGCTGGACGTAGTTTATCATCACATAAGACACCGAAATATGGAAAAGAATGCAACAGGTCAGAGGCCTTGGTGCTGGACGTAATTTATCATCTAACACAAGACGCTCAAATATTGGCCAGAAACCAAATGACCAGAGGCTTTTCTGCTGGGCGTAGTTTATCATCTTACACTAGATGCTCAAATATGACCGGAAACGAAAAGATCAGAATCATTGCTGCAGGTCGTATTTAATCATCTTACACAAGTCGCTCAAATATAGACAAGAAACCAACGGGTCAGAGGCCTTGCTGCTGGACGTAGTTTATCATCTTACACAAGATGCTCAAATATGGACCAGAAAACAACAGTTCAGAGGTTTGGCTGGTGGACCTAGTTTATCATCTTACACATGACATTCAAATATGGACCAGGAACCAACAGATGCGAGGCCATGCTGCTGGACCTAATATATAATCTTACACTCGACGCTCAAATATGGACGGGAAATCAAGAGATCAACAGCCATGCTGCTGGAATTAGTTTATAATCTTACACAAGACGCTCAAATATGGAACAGAAACCAAGGGATCTGAAGTTTGCTGCTGGACGTAGTTTATCATCTTACACTAGACGCTCAAATATTGACCAGAAACCTGCAGATCAGAGGCTTGGCTGCTGGACGTAGTTTATCATCTAACACAAGACGCTGAAATATGGACCAGAATCCAACAGATCACAATCCATGCTGCTGGACGTAGTTTACCATCACACAAGACGCCCAAATATGGACTAGAAACAAACAGATAAGAGGCCATGCTGCTGGTCACAGTTTATAATCTTACACTAGACGCTCAAATATAGACCAGAAACCAAGAGCTCAGAGGCTTTGCTGCTGGACGTAGTTTATCATCTTACACTAGAAGCACAAATATGGACAAGAATCCAACAGATCAGAGGCCATGCCGCTGGACATAGATTATCATCTTAAACTAGACGCTCAAATATGGCCCAGAAACCAACAGATGTGAGGCCATCCGGTTCGACGTAGTTTATTATCTTACAGAAGATGTTCAAATATAGACCAGAAACCAACAGATCAGAGGTCTTTCTGCTGGACATAGTTGATCATGTTACACAAAACGCTCAAATATGGACCAGAAACCAACAGATCAGACGTTTTGCTGCTGGTCATAGTTTATCATCTTACACAAGACGCTCAAATATGGACCGGAAGAATAGTTCATTTGGGTAAATTTTCATGCGGCCCGAAACCGGGAGATCGGTCATATTTCACATCTTTATAAATTTTTCCAGTAAAAGAAATATTTTCAAAATTGGTATCAAATTGTGTGTAATTCATTCATTCGTCCATGTTTAGAAGGATTTTTCATTTGGTCAGATAAGGAGAAGTACAGCTTTCACCCTGCGCGCGGTGTGTCGTTTTACAATTTATGGTGTCCGAAAACCAGTTCACAAAATATGCCTTCATTTCTACTTTTTCCTTTCTATCGAATCCTCATAATATAGGTGTCAAATTGTCATTAATTTCTTGCCTTATCGATAATTACAAAGGTTTTTTTTCCAACTCGATTCGAGACGTGGCGGCATTCAACGATATGGGGACAGGTGTTAGTTCATTTGGGGAAATTTTCATGCGGCCCGAAACTGGGGGATCAGTCATATTTCACTTCTTTATAACTTTCTTCCAGTAAAAGGAATATTTTCAAAATTGGTATCAAATTGTGTGCAATTTATTCATTTGTCCATGTTTAGAAGAATTTTTCATTTGGACAGATAGTGAAAAGTACAGCTTTCACCATGCGTGCCCTGTGTTGGTTGACAATTTTCGGTGACCGAAAACCAGTTCGCAAAATAAGCCTTCATTTCTACTTATTCGTTTCTATCGAATCCTCATAATATAGGTGTAAAATTGTCATGAATTTCTTGCCTTATCCATATTTACAAAAGTTTTCTGTCCTCCTTGACTAGAGACGAGGCGGCATTCAACGATATGGGGAATATTGTTAGCTCATTTGTGGAAATTTTCATGATGCCCGAAACTGGGGGATTAGACATAATTCACTTCTTTATAACTTTTTTTCTAGTAAAAGATATATTTTCAAAATTGGTATCTAATTGTGTGCAATCTATTCATTCGTCCATGTCTAGAAGGATTTTTCATTTGGTCAGATAGTGAAAAGTATAGCTTTTAACCATGAGCGCAGTGTGTCGTTGGGCAATTTACGGTGTCCGAAAACCATTTCGCAAAATAAGCCTTCATTTCTACCTTTCCCTTTCTTTCGAATCCTCATAATATAAGTGACAAATTATCATGCGGCCCGAAACTGAGGGATCGGTCATATTTCACTTCTTTATAACTTTTTTCCAGTAAAAGAAATATTTTCAAAATTGGTATCAAATTCTTTGCAATTCATTCATTCGTCCATGTCTAGAAAAAGTTTTCATTTGGTCAGATAGTGAAAAGAACAGCTTTCATCATGCTCTCGGTGTGTCGTTTGACAATTTTCAGTGTCCGAAAACCAGTTCGCAAAATAAGCCTTCTATCGAATCCTCATAATATACGTGTCAAATTGTCATGAATTTGTTGCCATATCCATAATTACAAAAGTTTTTTCTCCAACTTGACTAGAGACGAGGCTGCATTCAACGATATGGGGACTTGTGTTAGTTCATCTGGGGAAATTTTGATGCGGCCCGAATCTGGGGGATCAGTCATATTTCACTTTGATAGCAATACAATTTGCCAGGTACAAATTAATACCAAATTTTAGAAATTTAAAACCTTATAAATTATTATAATTAAAATTTAAAAAATAAAAATATTTCTACTAAAATTTAAAAATTCATTCTAACATTGGGAATGAGGCATTATATTGCAGTAAGCTTTTCCATTTGATAAGTAAATATAGATTTTACTTAATAGCAATATCATTTGCCAGGTACAAATTTATACAAATTTTAAAAGATTTAAAACTTTATAAATTATTCTAATTAAAATTTAAATAGATGAAAATAATTCTCGTATAAATTCAATATTCATTCTAACATTGGTGATGAGGCATTAAATTGCAGTAAGCTTTTCCATTATATTAGTAAATATAGATTTTAATTAATAGCAAAATCATTTGCCAGGTACAAATTAATACCAAATTGTAAAAGATTTAAAACTTTATAAATTACTCTAATTAAAATTTAAAAAAATGCAAATACTTCTAGTATAAATAGAAAATTCATTCTAACATTGGTGATGAGGCATTAAATTGCAGTAAGATTTTCCATTTGATTGTAAATATAGATTTTATTTTATAGCAATAACATTTACCAGGTACAAATAAATAGCAAATTTTAAAAATTTAAAACTTTATAAATTATTCTAATTAAAATTTAAAAAATGAAATTAATTCTACTAAAAATTCAAAATTCATTCTAACATTGGGGATGAGGCATTAAATAGCAGTAAGCTTTTAAATTTGATTAGTAAATATAGATTTTACTTAATAGCAATATCAATTTCCAGGTACAAATTAATACGAAATTTTTAAAAGATTTTAAACATTATAAATTATTCTAATTAAAATTTAAAAATATTATTCCATTTGATTAGTAAATATAGATTTTACTTAATAGCAATATCATTTGTAAGGTCCAAATCAATAGAAATTTTTGAAAGTTTTAAAAACTTTATAAATTATTATAATTGAAATTTAAAAAGTGAAAATAATTCTACTAAAAATTCAAAATTCATTCTAACATTGGGGATGAGGCATTAAACTGCAGTTATAGCTTTTCCATTTCATTAGTAAATATAGATTTTACTGAATAACAATATCATTTCCCAGGTACAAATTAATACAAAATTTTAAATATTTAAAACCTTAATAATTATTCTAATTAAAATTGAAAAAAAGAAAATAATTCTACTAAAAATTCAAAATTCATTCTACCATTGGGAATGAGGGATTAAATTGCAGTAATCTTTTCCATTTGATTATTAATATAAGTTTTACTGAATAGCAATTTCATTTGCCAGTTAAAATAATTCAACTATAAATTCAAAATTCATTCTAATATTGGTGACAAGGCATTAAATTGCAGTAACCTTTTCCATTTGATTAATAAATATAGATTTTACTTAATAGCTGATCTGTTGGTTTCCTGTCCATATTTGAATGTCTAGTGTAAGATGATAAACTACGTCCAGCAGTATGGCTTCTAAACTGTTGGTTTCCGGTCCACATTGGAACGTCTTGTGTAAGATGATAAACTATGACCTGCAGGATTGCCTCTGATCTGTTGGTTTGTTGACCATATTTGAGCGTCTTGTGTAAGATTATAAATTACGTCCAGCAGCATGGCCTCTTATTTGTTAGTTTCTGGTCCATCTTTGTGCGTCTAGTGTAAGATGATAAACTACGTCCAGCAGCATGGCCTGTAATCTGTTGGTTTCTGGTCCCTATTTGAGCGTCTTGTGTAAGTTGATAAACTACTTTAATCAGCAAAGCCTCTGATCGGTTGGTTTCTGGTCCATATTTAAGCATGTTGTGTAAGATGATAAACTACGTCCAGCAGAAACGCCTCTGATCTGTTGGTTTACGGTCCATATTTAGCATCTAGTGTAAGATGATAAACTACGTCCCTCAGAATGGCCTCTGATCTGTTGGTTTCCAGTCCATATTTGAGCGTCTAGTGTCAGATGATAAACTACATCCATCACCATGGCCTATGATCTACAGCTTTCCGGTCCATATTAGAGCGTCTAGTTTAAGATGATGAACTACGTACAGCAGCATGGTCTCTGATCTGTTGGTTTCTCTCGATATTTGAGTATCTTGTGTAAGATGATGAACTACGTCCAGGAGCAAAGCCTCTGATCTGTTGGCTTCTGGTCCATATTTAAGCGTCTTGTGTAAGATGATAAACTACGTCCGTGAGAATGGCCTCTGATCTGTTGGTTTCCTGTCAACATTTGAGCTTATAATGTAAGATTATAAACTACGTCGTGCAGCATGGCCTCTGATTTTTTAGTTTCTGGTCCATATTTGTTCGTCTAGTGTAAGATGATAAAATAAGCCCAGCAGCAAGGTCTGTGATCTGTTGTTTTCCGGTCCACATTTGAGCGTGTAGTTTAAGATGATGAACTACGTCCAGGAGCAAGGCCTCTAATCTGTTGGTTTCTGGTACATATTTGAGCGACTTGTGTAATTTGATAAACTACTTCCAGCAGCAAGGCTTCTGATCTGTTGGTTTCTGGTCCATATTTGAGCGTCTTGTGTAAGTTGATGAACTACTTCCAGGCGCAAGGCCTCTGATCTGTTGGTTTCCGGTCCATATTTGAATGTCTAGTGTAAGATGATAAACTACATCCAGGGGCAAGGCTTCTGATCTGTTTGTTTCCTGTCCATATTTGAGCGACTTGTGTAATTTGATAAACTACTTCCAGCAGCAAGGCTTCTGATCTGTTGGTTTCTGGTCCATATTTGAGCGTCTTGTGTAAGATGATGAAATAAGTTCTGCAGCATGGCCATCTGATTGTTAGATTCTGGTCCATATTTGAGCGTCTAGTGTATAATGATAAACTACGTCCAGCAGCAAGATCACTGATGTGTTAGTTTCCGCACCATATTTGAGCGTCTAGTCTAAGCTGATAAACTACGTCCAGCAGCATTGCCTCTGATCTGTTGGTTTCCTGTTCATTTCTGAGCGTCTAGTGCAAGATGATACACTTCGTCCAGCAGCATGGCCTCTGATCTGTTGGTTTCTCTCTGTATGATGAACTACGTCCAACAGCAAGTAATCTGATCTGTTGGATTCTGGGCTATATTTAAGCGTATTGTGTAAGATGATAAACTACGTCTAGCAGCAATGCCTCTGATCTGTTTGTTTAAGGACCATATTTGAGCGTCTAGTTTAAGATGAGAAACTACGACCAGCAGCAAAAATTCGGATCTGTTGTTTACGGTCCATATTTGAGCGTCTAGTGTAAGATGATAAACTACGTACAGCAGCATGGCCTCTGATCTGTTGTTTTCACTCCATATTTGAATGTCTTGTTTAAGATGATTAACAACGTCCAGGAGCAACGCCTCTGATCTGTTGGTTTCTGATCCATATTTATGTGTCTTGTGTAAGATGATAATTGTTGTGGTAGGATCCACCTAATCTGCATAGGTGACTACCAACTATATAAATAATGGTTGGTACCGGAAGACGAGGAGGAAATCACGAGATCCAACTAGAGACTCTGATCGACTGCGACTAGTCAAACACATTCTCCAGGAACGTCTTCCCAGAAATATACAGAAATACTATATGTACTTATTGTGTACACTTTCTTGTTATAATACATTCTTGTTCTAAGTACATTTTGTGTTGCATTATTATTCCATGCATTAGGCGAGATTCAACAATGAGTCAAGACTCAACAATGGCGACGAAGTAGAACGAACCATACGTCAAGTTTCAACAATGGCCACAAAGTAGAACGGACCATACGCCAAGTTTCAACAATGGAACGAAGTAGAACGAACCATACGGAAAGAAGAAAGAATTAATAGTGAGAGTTTTCAACAATTGGGACAAGTCATTGAAGAACCCAGCCTGAAAAAAAAAACTATTAATTCAAAGTCCAACGTTAACGTAACGACGAAGGATTCTGAACTTCGGGATATGTAAAACTCGTTAAAAGACGACTAAGCATAAAGGAACGTTCACTCAGAAAGATTGGAAAGGTGTCGTAAACGAATAACGGTAATTTTAAATTAAAAAAAAAAAATTATCGACAAAGAGACACCCGATAAAAAGAAAAATTGGCCGACTACAAAAACATGCATGGATTAAAAGGAGCACAAATACACCGTGTCGACTTTGAAAGGTAACAAACTTTAAAAAATTATTTTTTTAAAATTATTTGTTCAACAATATAGTGACGAATTACCTCTGATAAGAAAATCAGACGTTGTCATTGAAATACGCGAACAGAAGTCGAAAACGAAAAAAAAAAAGTCCGACGCTCTCTGTTCACGAAAAACGAAAAAAAAATACCAAAGTTGATTAGCACGGGCGTGAATGTAAAAGCAAGACATAAAATATAAAAGTCGTACGTTGTTTCGATTTTTTTGGTCAGCTTATATGATATTCGTGGATACACAAATTAAAAGTATATTCCTTGTTGCATGAACACTATCAGCTAAAGATGGAGGAACTATCCAAAATCATATCTGAATTATTCAAATTCCAACAGATAGCACAGCAAAAATATCAAGAACAACAGATAGCACAGCAAAAATATCAAGAAAAAATACAGCAAGAACAACTGATAGCAATGCAAAAATATCAAGAACGTCAAGAGGAAAGACTTTTGGAAATTCAAAAGTTAACACTGGAGAAATTAAACAACTATCAGGCAAATGAGGGAAATTCTTCATATTCTAATAACACCATATTTAATTCGCTGGAAACTTTCAACTATGTGCCAGACGAAGAAAAAACGTTTGAAGCGTACTTTAAACGATATGAAGATATTTTCTACACAGACTGTGAAAACTGGTCGAATTCAAGAAAAGTCAGTCTATTACTAAGAAAGCTAGGTACAGCAGAACATAGCAAATTTGTAGATTTTATTCTACCGAGAAAAACAACTGAATTGGAATTCTCGGAAACAGTGAAATTGCTAAAAGAGCTGTTTGGAGCAAATATGTCGCTTTGGCATAAGCGATGGTTATGCATGAATGTCTCTAAATCCGACGATCAGGATTACTTAACATATGCATCTATAGTGCATAGACATTGTGACAATTTCAGATTGGCAGAGATTACGGTTGAAGAATTCAAGTGTTTAATTTTTGTTCAGGGACTGGTATCCAGTAAGAGTGCCGAAATAAGACGTAGAGTTTTGTCTAAACTCGAATCTGAACAAGGCCTTACCCTGCAAAAGTTAGCAGAGGAGTGTCAACGGGCCGTAAGTTTAAAGAAAGAGTCGCAAAAAATCGAAGAAGCGGGTATTGCTTATATTTAAAAAATAAAAAAACAGTCAAATTACCCATCAGAGAAAAATTGGAGAAAAATTTCGGCGTATTTTAATAATAGACAAAAAAATAAAAAGACCGAAGAAAATAAAAAGGTCCCACCATATAATTGCAGACGTTGTAACGAAAGACATTGGGAGATAAATTGCCCATATAGAAATAAGAAATATTTCGTGTGCCAAAAGAATGGTCACAAAGGATCGTGTTGTAAAACGAAAAAAGTCAATAGCCGAATTAGACAAACATATTCGAATATCAAATCAGATAAAGATTTGAGGAAATATGTGACGACTGAAATATTCAAAAAGAATATCAAATTACAACTCGATTCGGGGTCAGATTTAACAATAATGAACGATAAAACATGGAAAATTTTAAAAAGGCCTACAATAATGAAGTCAACGAAACTCGCTCGAACGGTAACTGGAAAGGAAATTAACTTCGAAGGCGAGGTTGTACTTCCCATGAAATTGAACGGGATCGTTAAAAAAATAAAAGTTTTCATTCTGAAAAATGGAGAAAACTTGTTGGGTACAGATTTTATTGAAACATTCGAATTGTGGGATAAACCGTTAAACTCATTCTGCAGAAAAGTAGAAAGTAATACGCAAACAAGACAGGACATTAAAGATGAATTAAAGAAAACGTTTCCGGAAACCTTCACACCTGGTCTTGGAAGATGTAACAAGTTTGAAGCTAAATTTGAATTAAAGGAAAATACTATGCCAATTTTTAAAAAGAAACGTAACGTGCCTTTCGCAAGTGTAGAGAAAGTTAACGAAGAACTTGATAGGTTGGAAAAAATGGGAATTATTTCAAAAGTAGAATCTAATTCATGGGCTGCGCCGATTGTGTGCATACAAAAGAAATCAAACCAAATCAGAGTCTGCCTTTCGCAAGTGTAGAGAAAGTAGTAGTACCAAAAAAGTTGCAGAAAAGAATCCTACGGGACTTTCATATGGGTCACCCGGGGATTAATAGAACAAAAAGCTTAATGCGAAGCTTTGTATATTGGAAAGGAATGGATGTGGATATCGAAAACATGGTTCATCGATGTAATGGGTGTGCGTTAGCAGCTAAGGCACCACCTATAGTACACAAACCATGGCCAAAGACGGATCATCCGTGGGAAAGATTACACATTGATTTCGCTGGTCCAGTAGAAGATTATTACTACTTAATAGTAGTAGATAGCTTTACAAAATGGCCGGAAGTACTACGCTGCAAAAAGCCTACGTCCAATACCACAACAACTTTTTTGCATGAACTATTTGCACGGTTCGGTGTGCCAGGAGTGTATTGTGAGTGACAATGGTACACAATTCACTTCTGACGAATTTAAGGAATTTTGTGAGTTATATCAAATTAACCACATAACGACGCCGCCGTATCATCCGAGATCCAATGGACTCTCAGAAAGATTTGTAGATACTTTAAAGCGCGCTCTGAAGAAAGCCTCAGGAGTTCCAACGGAAAAGGCGCTTCAGCAATTCCTACAAGTATACAGAATCACGCCTAACCAGAGAACACCATCAAACATGGCACCAGCTGAACTAATGTTCGCTAGGAAAGTTAAGTCAGTGTTTGACAAGCTTTTGCCAGGAAGAAATAGAATAAAGAATACTATGTATACAGCTAGAAAAAGATACACCCCCGGAGAGAAGGTGTTTTTCAAGTGCTATAGGAACAACATTGAGGCATAATGGATAAGAGAATCGGTGACCTGATTTACATAATAAAAGGGCAGAAGAATACTCATAAGAGGCACCAGAACCAACTCAAAAAATGCTACGTGCTAGAGCATGAAGAGAGTATACCGGATGAGGAGGAAGATCCCATTGATGTAATGTATGATACTTTTCAAGTAGAACCTCCGCAGAGTGCTCCTGAACCGAGAAGATCCGGTAGGAAACGAAAGTTCACGGACCCATTGGACGTGAATCCAAAACGAAAAAGATATTGAAAAAAAAACAAACAGATATACATATGAACTATGCAAAGGGGATCTACAAAGAAATAACCATAATCATCATCCCATATAGAAGCCAGTTTGAAATCCAAAAGGATTCCAAGGCTTGGGAGGGGGGTGTTGTAGTAGGATCCACCTAATCTGCATAGGTGACTACCAACTATATAAATAATGGTTGGTACCGGAAGACGAGGAGGAAATCACGAGATCCAACTAGAGACTCTGATCGACTGCGACTAGTCAAACACATTCTCCAGGAACGTCTTCCCAGAAATATACAGAAATACTATATGTACTTATTGTGTACACTTTCTTGTTATAATACATTCTTGTTCTAAGTACATTTTGTGTTGCATTATTATTCCATGCATTAGGCGAGATTCAACAATGAGTCAAGACTCAACAATAATCTACATCCAGTAGCAAAGCTTCTCATCTGTTGGTTTCCGGTCCATATTTAAGCGACTTGTGTAAGATGACAAACTATGTCCTGCAGCAATGCCTCAGACCTGTTGGTTTAGGGTCCATATTTTGCGTCTAGTGTAAGATGATAAACTATATCCTTCAGAATGGCCTCTGATCTGTTGGATTCCAGTCCATATTTGAGCTTATAATGTAAGATTATAAACTACGTCCAGCAGCATGACATCTGATCGATTGGTTTCCCGTCCATATAGCGTCTAGTGTAAGATGATAAACTACGTCCAGCCACAAGGCTTCTGATCTGTTGAATTCCGGTCCATATTTGAGCATCTAGTGTAAGATGATAAACTACGTCTAGCAGCACGACCTCTGATCTGTTGGCTTCTGGTCCATATTTGAGCGTCTTGTGTAAGAAGATAAAGTACGTCCAGCAGCATGACCTCTGATATGTTGGCTTCTGGTCCACATTTGAGCGTCGTGTGTAAGATTATAAAGTAGGTTTAATAACATGGCCTCTGATCTGTGGGATTCTGATCCATATTTGAGCGACTTGTGTAAGGTGATAAACTACGTCCACGAGGAAGGACTGTGATCTGTTGGTTTACGGACCATGTTTGTGCGTCTACTGTGAGATGATAAACTACGTCCATCAGCAAGGCTTCTGATCTGTTGGTTTGTGGTCCATATTTGAGCGTCTTGTGTAAGTTGATAATCTACATCTAGCAGCAAAGCTTCTCATCTGTTGGTTTCCGGTCCATATTTAAGCGACTTGTGTAAGATGACAATCTATGTCCTGCAGCAATGCCTCAGACCTGTTGGTTTTCGGTCCATATTTAGCGTCTAGTGTAAGATTATATACTACGTCCGTCAGAATGGCCTCTGATCAGTTGGTTTCCGGTCCATATTTGAGCGTCTTGTGTAAGATGATATACTACGTCAAGCAGACATGATTCTGATCTGTTGGTTACTGGCTCATATTTGAGCGTCTAGTGTAAGATGATAAACCACGTACAGCAGCAAGGCCTCTGATCTGTTGGTATACGGTCCATATTTGACCCTCTAGTGTAAGATGATAAACTACGTCCAGCAGCATGGACTCTGATCTGTTGGTTTCGGGTCCATATTTGAGCGTCTAATGTCAGATGATAAAATACGTCCAGCACCATGGCCTGTTATCTCTTTGTTTCTGTTCCATATTTAACGTCTTGTGCAAGATGCTAAACTACGTCAAGGAGCAAGGTCTCTGACATGTTGGTTTACGGATCATATTTGAGTGTCTAGTTTAAATAGATGAACTACGTCCAACAACATGGCCTCTGATCTGTTGGTTCTTTTCACTATTTGAGCGTCTTGTGTAAGATGATAAACTATGTCCAGAAGAATAGCCTCTGATCTGTCGGTTTACGGATCATATTTGAGCGTCTAGTGTAAGATGATAACCTACGTCACGGAGAACTTCGTCTGATCTGTTGGTTTCTTGTCCATATTTGAGCGTCTTATGTAATATGATATAATACCTGCCGCAGCAAACCACTGATCTGTTGGTTACTGGTCCATATTTTAGCGTCTTGTGTAAAATGATATACTACGTTTAGCAGGATCGCCTCTGATCCGTTAGTTTCTGGATCTTTATTTGAGCGTCTAGTGTAAGCTGATAAACTACGTCCAGCAGCATGGCCTCTGATATGTTGGTGTTTTGTACATATTTGAGCGTCTAGTGTAAGATGATAAACTACGTCCAGCATGATGGCCTCTGATCTCTTGGTTTCTGGTCCATATTTGAGCGGCTTGTGCAGGATGATAATCTACGTCCAGCAGCAAGGCCTCTGATTTTTGGTTTCCGGTAAATATTTGAGCGTCTAGTGTGGTCTCTGATCTGTTGGTTCCTGGTCCATATTTGAGCGTCGTGTCTAATATTATAAACTAGGTACAGCAGCATGGCCTCTGATCTCTTGGTTTCTGGTCCATATTTGAGCGTCTTGTGTAAGATGATAAACTACGTCCAGGAGCTAGGCTTCTGATCTGTTGGTTTACGGATCATATTTGAGCGTCTAGTGTAAGATGATAATCTACGTCCGGCAGCATCTCATCGGATATGTTGGTTTCCGGTCCATATTTGAGCGTCTAGTGTAAGATGATAAACTACATCCAGCATCATGGCCTCTTATATCTTGGTTTCTGTTCCATATTTAACGTCTTGTGCAAGATGCTAAACTACGTCCTAGAGCAAGGTATCTGATCTGTTGGTTTCCTGTCTATTTGAGCGTCTAGGGTAAGATAAAAAACTACGTCTATCAGCATGGTGTCTGATCTGTTGGTTTCTGGTCCACACTTGAGCGTCTTGTATGAGATGATAAACTATTTCCAAGAGCAAGGCCTCTGATTTGTTGGTTTACGGATCATATTTTAGCGTCTAGTGTAAATAGATAAACTACGTCCAGCAGCATGTCCTCTGATCTGTTAAGCAGTCACGACTCTGATTTGTTGGTATCTGGTCCATATTTGAGCGTCTAATGTAAGATGATAAATTACGTCCAGCAGCAAGGCCTCTGACCTCTTGGTTTCTGGTCCATATGTTTGAATCTTGTGCAGGATGATAAACTACGTCCGGCAGCAAGGCCTCTGATCTGTTGGTTTCCGGTCCATATTTGTGCCTCTAATGTATGATGGTAAAATACTTCAAGCAGCATGGCCTCTGATCTGTTGGTTTCTGTTCCATATTTGTGCGACATTTGTGAGATGATAAACTACGTCCAGCATCATGTCCTCTGATCTTTTGGTGTCTGGTATATATTTGAGCGTCTAGTGTAAGTTGATAAACTACGTGCGGCAGCATGGCATGTGATCTCAACCAACATATCAGAAGCCAGTCTGCTGTACGTAATTTATCTTCTTACACAAGGCACTCAAATATGGATTAGAAACCAACAGAGAAGAGACCATGCTGCTGGGCCTAGTTTATCATCTTACACAAGACGCTTAAATATGGAACAAAAACCAACAGATCAGTGGCCATGCTGCTGGACCTAGTTTATCAGCTTACACAAGACGCTCAAATATAGAACAGAAACCAACAGATCAGTGGCCATGCTGCAGGACATAGTATATCATCTTACACTAGACGCTCAAATTTGGACCAGAATCGAAGTGATCAGAGGTCATGCTGCTGGCGTAGTTTATCATGTTACACTAGACGCTCAAACATGGACCGAAAACCAACAGATCAGAACCCTTGCTGCTGGATGTAATTTATCATATTACAGTAGACGCTAAAATATGGGCCAGAAACCAACAGATCAGAGGCTTTACTGGTGGACGTAGATTATCATATTACACTAGACGCTCAAATATGGAACGGACACCAACAGTTCAGAGGCCTTGCTGCTGGACATATTTTATCATCTTACACAAGACGGTCAAAGATGGACCAGAATCCAAAAGATAATAAGACTTGCTGCTGGACGCAGTTGATCATCTTACATAAGACGCTCAAATATGTACGGGAATCCAACAGATCAGAGGCCATGCTGCTGGACTTAGATTATCATCTTTCATTAGACTCTCAAATATTGGCCAGAAACCAACAGATCAGAGGCGATGCTGCTGGGCGTATTTTATCATCTTGCACAAGAGAATCAAATATGGACCAGAAACGAAAAGATCAGATGCCATGATGCTGGAAGTTGTTCATCATCTTACACAAGAAGGTCAAATATGCACCAGAAACCAACAGATCAGAGACCTTGCTGCTGGACGTAATTTATAATCCTAAACTAGACGCTCAAATATGGACCAGAAACCAACAGATCGGAAGAGTTGCTGCTGGACGTAGTTTATCATCTTACAAATGTCGCTCAAATATGGACCAGAAACCAACATGTTGTGTCGTGTCACAATAGTGAAAAGAAGAAAATCAAGTCGAGGTTGGTTTAAGGAACAAGTGTATTTAATATCACAGATACAAAGGTAGGAAACGGGTACTACTCAGCTAGGCAGTTGTAGTACTGCCGCTGCTTACACCCCGGGTACTATATATGGTGAAAACCGGTGTAATTCCCTTGTGTTAGAAAGGCCGGTGTAACACAACATATCAGAGGCTTGCTGCTGGACGTAGTTTATCATCTTACACCAGACGCTCAAATATGGACTAGAAACCAACAGATCAGTGGCCTTGCTGCTGGACGTAGATTCTCATCTTACATATGACGCTCAAATATGGACCAGAAAACAACAGATCAGAGGCCTTGCTGCTGTACGTACTTCAAAATATTACAGGAGACGCAAAAATATGCACCAGTAACAAACAGATCAGAGGCTTTGCTGTTGGACGTAGTTTATCATTTGTACACAAGACGCTCAAATATTGACCAGAAACCAACAGATCAGAGGCCATGCGTCTGGACGTAGTATATCATCTTACACTAGACGCTCAAATATGGACCAGAAACCAACAAATCAGAGGCCATGCTGCTGGACGTAGTTTATCATCTTACACTAGAACCTCAAATATGGACCAACAACCAACAGATGCGAGGCCATGCTGCTGGGCGTAGTTTATCATCTTACCCTACAATCGCAAATATGGACAAGAAACCAAAAGATCAGAGGCCATGTTGCAGGACCTAGTTTATAATCTTACACAAGAGGCTGAAATATGGACCAGAAATCTACAGATCAGGAGCCATGCTGCTGGACGTGGTTTATCATCTCACACTAGACGCTCAAATATGGACCACCAACCAACAGATCAGAGGTCACGCTGCTGGGCGTAGTGTATCATCTTACACTACAATCGCAAATATGGATCTGAAACCAACAGATAAGATGCCATTCTGCTGTACGTAATTTATCTTCTTACACAAGACACTCAAATATGGACCAGAAGCCAACAGAGCAGAGGCCATGCTGCTCGGCGTAGATTATCATCTTACATAAGACGCTCAAATATAGACCAGAAACCAACAGACCAGAGGCCTAGCTGCGGCACGTAGTTTATGATCTTAAACAAGACTCTCATAATGGACCAGAAACCAACAGATCAGAAGACATGCTGCTGGACGTAATTTATCATCTTACACAAGACGCTTAAATATGGAACAGAAACCAACAGATCAGTGGTCATGCTGCTGGACCTAGTTTATCAGCTTACACAAAACTCTCAAATATGGACAATAAACCAACAGATCAGTGGCCATGCTGCTGGACGTAGTTTATCATCTTACACTGGACGCTCAAATATTGAACAGAAACCAACAGATCAGTGGTCATGCTGCAGGACATAGTATATCATCTTACACTAGACGGTCAAATTTTGACCAGAATGGAAGTGATCAGAGGCCATGCTGGTGGACGAGGTTTACATCTAAAAGTAGACGCTCAAATATGAACCAGAAACCAACAGATCAGAAGTCATGCTGCTGGACGTAGTTTATCATCTTACACAAGAATATCAAATATGGACCAGAAACGAAAAGATCAGAGGCCCTCCTGCTGGCCCTATTTTATCATCTTACACAAGATAAATCAGAGGCCATGTTCCTGTGCGTAGTTTATCATCTTACACAAGACACTCAAATATGGACCAGAAACGAAATGATCAGAGGACATGCTGCTGGATGTTTTATCGTCTTACACAAGACGCTCAAATATGGACTGGCAACCAAGAGATCAGATGCCTTGCTGCTGGACGTAGTTTATCAACATACACAAGACGCTCAAATATGAACCAGAAACCAACAGATCAATGGCCTTGCTGCTGGACGTAGTTTTTATCATCTTACACTAGACACTCAAATATGGACCAGAAAACCACAGATCAAATGGCATGCTGCTGGGCGTAGTTTATCATGTTAAACCAGACGCTCAAATATGAATCGGAAACCAGAAGATCAGATGTTTATCATCTTACCAAAGAAGCTCAAATATTGACAGGTCAGAAGCCTTGCTGCTGGACGTAGTTTATCATCTTAACTAGACGCTCAAATATGGAAAGTTATACAACAGGTCAGAAGAGTTCCTGCAGGGCGGAGTTTATCATATTACACAAGCCGCTAAAATATGGTATAGAAAACAACAGATCAGAGGCCTTGCTGATGATGTAGTTTATCATCTTACACAAGACGCTAAACTAGGGAACGGTATCAAACAGATCAGAGGCATTGCTGCTGGACGTAGTTTATCATCTTACACTAGACGCTCAAATATGGATAGGAAACCAAGTTCCTTTTGGGGAAGTTTTCATGCAGCCTGAAACCGAGGGTTCAGGGATAATTCACTTCTTTATAACTTTTTTCCAGTAAAAGAAATATTTTCAAAATTGGTATCAAATTATGTGCAATTTATACATTCGTCCATGTCTAGAAGCATTCTTCAGTTGGTCAGACAGTGAAAAGTACAGCTTTCACCATGCGCGCGGTGTGTCGTTTGACAATTTACGGTGTCCGAAAACCAATTCGCTAAATAAGCGAAGTACACAAAATAAGCCATCATTTCTCCTTTTTCCTTTCTATCGAATCCTCATAATATAGGTGTCAAATTGTCATGGATTTCTTGTCTTATCCATAATTACAAAAGTTTTTTTCTCGAATTTGACTAGAGACGAGGTGGCATTCAACAACATGGGGAATTGTGTTACTTCATTTGGGGAAATTTTCATGCCACCCGATACTGGGGGATCAAACATAACACTTGTTTATAACTTTTTTCCAGTAAAAGAAATATTTTCAAAATTAGTATCAAATTGTGTGCAATCTATTCATTCGTCCATGTCTTAAAGGATTTTTCATTTGGTCAGATAGTGAAAAGTACAGCTTTCACCATGCGCGCTGTGTGTCGTTTGACAGTTTACGGTGTCCGAAAACCATTTCGAAAAGTAAGCATTCATTTCTACTTGTTCCTTTCTATCGAATCCTCATAATATAGGTGTCAAATTGTCATGAATTTCTTGCCAATTTACGGTGACCGAAAACCAGTTGGCAAAAAAAGCCTTCCTTTCTACTTTTTCCTTTCTATCGAATCCTCATAATATAGGTGTCAAATTGTCATGAATTTCTTGCCTTATCCATAATTACGAAAGTTTTTTCTCCAACTTGACTAGAGACAAGGCGGCATTCAACGATATGGGGACTTGTGTTAGTTCATTCAGGGAAATTTTAATGCGCCGCCTAACAGGGGCATCAGTCATATTTGACTTCTTTATAAATTTTTTCTGGTAAAAGAAATATTTTCAAAATTGGTATCAAATTGTTTGCAATTTATTCATTCGTCCATGCCTAAAAGGATTTTTCATTTGGTCAGATAGTGAAAAGTACAGCTTTCACCATGCGCGCTGTGTGTCCGTTGATAATTTACGGTGTCCGAAAACCATTTCGCAAAATAAGCCTTCATTTCTACTTTTTCCTTTCTATCGAATTCTCATAATACAGATGTCAAATTGTCATGAATTTCTTGCCATATCCATAATTACAAAAGTTTTTTCTCCAACTTGAATAGAGAGGAAGCGGCATTCAACAATATGGGGACTTGTGTTAATTCATTTGGTGAAATTTTCATGCGGCCCAAAAATGGGGGATCAGTCATATTTCACTTCTTTATAACTTTTTTCCAGTAAAAGAAATATTTTCAAAATTGCTATCAAATTGTGTCCAATTTATTCATTTGTCCATGTCTAGAAGGATAAAAATGAAAATAATTCTACTAAAAATTCAAAATTAATTCTAGCTTTGGGGATGAGGCATTAAATTGCAGTAAGCTTTTCCATTTGATTAGTAGATTTAGATTTTACTTAATAGCAATATCATTTGTCAGGTTCAAATTAATACCAAATTTTAAAAGATTTAAAACTTTATAAATTATTCTAATTAAAATTTTAAAAAATGAAAAAAATCCTAATAAAAATTCAAAATTCATTCTAACATTTAGGAAAGACATTAAATTGCGTTAAGATATTCCATTTGATTAGTAAATATAGATTTTACTTAATAGCAATATAATTTGCCAGGTACAAATTAATACCAAATTTTAAAAGATTTAAAACTTTATAAATTATTCTAATTCAAATTTTAAAAAATGAAAATAATTCTACTAAAAATTCTAAATTCATTCTAACATTGGAGATGAGGCATTAAATTGCAGTAAGCTTTTCCATTTGATTAGTAAATATATATTTTACTTAAATAGCAATATCATTTGCCAGGTACAAATTAATACCAAATTTTAAAATATATAAAACTTTATAGATTATTCTAATTAAAATTTAAAAAATTAAAAATAATTCAACTAAAAATTCAGAATTCATTCTAACATTGGAGATGAGGCATTAAATTACAGTAAGCTTTTCCATTTGATTAGTAAATGTTGAGATGTTGAGTGTTTCCACGTGAGTATATGGTAATAACGAACAAACACAGTTGTAGGGAAAAATACTGGTATATTCAGAGAGGTATTTACATCAGAGAGATTAGTAGTAGAACGAACGTAGGTTAGTAGTAACAATAAGTAATAGTAATAAAGTCCTTGTGTTCTGTCTGCAGCGTAAAATATCGTCCATGTATGTAACGATGGAACTTTGTTACGGCGAAAATAATTGCCAATATCCCTTTTTCTAGTTGAGAATAATTCCGTTCAGCAGGTAGTAACGATCTGCTAGCATGAGCGATCGGTCGAACTTTATCATCCTTCCACTTGTGCAATATGCACGCTCATACACCATGAGTACTGGCATCTCTTGCCACGATGATATCTAGTTTTGGATTAAAATGTACTAGAAATAGATCTGGTGTTAGTTTTTCTTTTATTTTCTTGGATGCTTGCTCGCATTCTTTTGTCTATAACCACGGTTTTTCTTTTTTTAGTAGATCGTTAAGGGGAGCTCGTAGAATGTGGAGGTCTGGGATAAAATCCTGGTAATATGATACCAAGCCTAAGAAACTTTGTAGAGATTTAATATCCATTGGCTCAGGCATATCCTTTATTGCTGATGCTCGATTTTTGCCTGGCTTTTTCCCATCTTTATTCACAATACGTCCCAGATACTTGATTTCTTCCAGGAGAAAATCGCATTTGTTTTCTTTTACTTTAAAACCATAGCTTCTTAATCTTTCAAAAACTTTGCGTAAATGGTGTTTGTGTTCATTCACTGATTCACTTTTCACGAGTATATCGTCGAGATATGCTATCGTGTAGTCTAAATCGGATAACATAGTGTCTATGATTTGTTGGAATATTGCGGGTGCTGTCTTCACTCCAAACGGTAAACGTTCGTATCTGAACAAGCCTTTATGCGTGTTAATGCATAACAACTTTGCGCTTTCCTTATCCATGGGCACTTGCAAGTATGCCTCGCTAAGGTCTATTTTAGACAATATTTTTCCGCCATTTAATTTTGCGAATACTTCTTCGGGACTTGGTAGTGGGTAGTGATACTCTTCTATTGCGTCGTTTAGACCGGTTGAAAAATCGGCGCAGACGCGAATTTCGCCCGACTTCTTCTTTACGTAGACAGCTGGAGCTGCCCAGTCGCTGTATTCAGTTTTCGAAATCACACCAATTCTCGTTAGTCTTTCGAGTGCTTGGTAAATTTTTTCTGCTGCAAACGGAATACTCCGTTTTTTCTTAAAAATTGGTTGAACATTTTTCTTCAGCTGTATTTTTGCTGATGATTTCGTACAACGTCCAAGTCCTTCAGCGAAAACTTCGGGGAATTCTATTTTCAATTCTGTTTGCAAATCTTTTATATTATTTTTGCTTTCAGTAATGTTGTTACAAAATGAACTAATGGGCACGTCCCATAGATTGAACTTAGTGATTGCGTCAGTCCCAAACAGGTTGTTCGTGTTTTTCATCACGAAAATTTTCATTTTTATTGTTTTGTTGTTAAAATGAATATTCACCCATATTTCACCTACAAAATTAATCCTTTTTCCCGTTACACTCCTGGCTATTTTGTTGGACTTTAATAGAGTTGGTTTTCCTAGATTTTTCCATGTTTGTGTGTTAATAATAGAAATGTCGGATCCTGAATCCAGTTGCATTTTAACCTTCTTGTTGTACATTTTTACATGTAAATATTTCCGAATATTTCGGTCTTGGTCTTCATCTGACTTAGTAACTTTTACTCGACTACTGTTTAATTTTCTACACTTGGACATTTTATGTCCTACTTTCTTGCAATTTCTGCAAGCTTTATTTTTATATGGACAGTCATTATACCAGTGCCACTGGCTGCATCCATAACATGCACTCGGAGGGTTTTTTTTCCTTATATTCTCTGTTCCTTCTTGTAGTAGGATACCACTTCCGTTCAGGCGATGGAGAACGGAAACGCGTCTTTCTATTTACTTTCTTCACATTTGCGATAGCAGTTTCTTCAATTTTCTCTGAATCTTGCTTAATGCTTACGCATTGTTGACAGTACTCTGCTAGCTTTTGTAACGTCGTGTTTTGCTCATTTTCGAGCTTTGCTAAAATGTGTCTTCGCATTTCACTGTCTTTCTTAGACACTAAGCCTAGCACGAATATTAGACACTTAAAGTTGTCGGCCGATAATTCGGACAAGCGAAAATCGTCACACGTCTTATTTACGATTGACGCAAAAGTTGTGTAGTCTTCCTGCTCGCTTTTTTTAATATTAAGGCATTTCCACCTTTTGTGAAATAATGATAATCTGGGGTTGAAGAGCTCCTTTAATAATTCAATCGCTTCGTTGAATTTTAACTCTCTTGTTTTTTTAGGTAAGATAAAATCTGTAAACTTATTATGCTCTGCCGTTCCCAGTTTTCGTAATAATAATCTTATTTTTTTCTCATCTGACCATGTTTGGCAATCGACTTCATAAAAGTCCTGATATCTGTGATAATATCTTTCGAAAGTCTTTTCTTCTTCTGGGTTATAGGTAAAACCTTCGATCGTCGACCATATTGTGTCTTGAGAAAAAATATTTTCATCCGAGTTTTTCTGCTTAGACAGTATAGCTTTGTGTATAAGTTCAGTCATTGCTAACTGTTTCATTTCATTTTCTTCTTGCTTTTTATTTTGTTTTTCCAGTAAATGAAGTAGTTCCTTCTGAAAACGTTCTTCACTCTCCTGTTGTCTCTGAATCTGACACTTAATGAGTTCCAGCATAGTTGATTGAAATTGTTGCATGATTATTTGTATAGAAAAGAAAAAGAAAACAAAATTATGTGTGTTTTTTTTTGTTTTTTTCTGAGGGGGGCCAAAAAATAATTTAACAAATTCTCTGGCACGACAAAATTTTTTTTTTTTTAATTTTTTTTTTATATGTTCCAATACATGAATAAGTTAATGTCTAACTTACAGTTTTTTTTCTTTTGTCGATAAATTTTTCAATCCTTTGCTTTGAAAAAACGCTTGAACTCTTTGAATTTTCCCGTGTTGAAATCGTTTCTCTTCGCTATTGCGATATTTATTTTTCAACGTAAGTCACTCTTGGGATCAATAAGACATCCTTCGTTGTCACTGTTGGGATCAATAAGACATCCTTCGTTGAGATCAATGAAACATCCTTCGTCGCCACTGTTGAGATGTTGAGTGTTTCCACGTGAGTATATGGTAATAACGAACAAACACAGTTGTAGGGAAACATACTGGTATATTCAGAGAGGTATTTACATCAGAGAGATTAGTAGCAGAAAGAACGTAGGTTAGTAGTAACAATAACTAATAGTAATAAAGTCCAACGGTATCTTCCGGTCGAGAAACGGAAGTGTAACTGATCACTACAGAAGTCTCACTCTGCACTGCACTACACTGCTCTGCTAGTCTGCTCACTAGAACTACTGTTCTATTTATAATAATAGGATCAGTCTATTATGGTTGTGAAGGTGGGTGCGCCCCCCCCCATTCTAATTAAAATTTCAAAAAATGAAAATAATTCTACTAAAAATTCAAAATTCATTCTAACATTAGGGATGAGACATTAAATTGCAGTAAACTTTTCCATTTGGTTAGTAAATATAGATTTTACTTAATAGCAAAATCATTTTCCAGGTACAAATCAATACCAAATTTTAAAAGATTTTAAACTTTATAAATTATTCTAATTTAAATTTAAAAATATGAAAATAATACTACTAAAAATTAAAAATTCATTCTAACATTGGGGATAAGGCATTAAATTGCAGTTACCTTTTCCATTTCATTAGTAAATATATATTTTACTTAAGCGCAATATCATTTGCCAGGTAATAATTAATACCAAATTTTAAAAGATTTAAAACTTTATAAATTATTCTAATTAAAATTTAAAAAATGAAAATAATTCTACTAAAAATTAAAAATTCATTCTAACATTGGGGATCAGCCATTAAATTGCTGTAAGCTCTTCCATTTGATTAGTAAATATAGATTTCACTTAATAGCAATATCATTTGCCAGGTACAAATTAATACCAAATTTTAAAAGAATTTAAAACTTCATAAATTATTCTAATTGAAATTTATAAAATGAAAATAATTCCACTAAAAATTCAAAATTCATTCTAACAATGGAGATGAGGCATTAAATTGCAGTAAGCTTTTCCATTTGACTAGTAAATATAGATTTTACTTAATAGCAATATTATTTGTCAGGTACAAATTAAAACCAACTTTTAAAAGATTTTAAACTTTATAAATTATTGGAATTAAAATTTGAAAAAATGAAAATAATTCTAGTAAACATTCAAAATTCATTCTAACATTGGGGATGAGACATTAAATTGCAGTAAGCTTTTCCATTTGATTAGTAAATATAGATTTTACTTAAATAGCAATATCATTTGCCAGGTACAAATTAATAGCAAATTTTAAAAGATTTCAAACTTTATAAATTATTCTAATTAAAATTTGAAAAAATGAAAATAATTCTAGTAAACATTCAAAATTCAATTTAACAATAGGCATAAGGCATAAAAATACCGTAATCTTTTCCATTTGATTAGCAAATATACGTATTTACTTAATAGCAATATCATTTGCCAGGTACAAATTAATACCAAATTTCAAAAGATTTAAATCTTTATAAATTATTCTAATTGAATTTATAAAATGAAAATAATTCTACTAAAAATTCAAAATTCATTTTAACATTGGAGATGAGACATTAAATTGCAGTAAGATTTGCCATTTGATTAGTAAATATAGATTTTACTTAATAGCAATATTATTTGTCAGGTACAATTTAATACCAAATTTTAAAAGATTTAAAACTTTATAAATTATTGTAATTAAATTTGAAAAAATAAAATAATTCTAGTAAACATTCAAAATTCATTCTAACATTGGAGATGAGGAATTAAATTGCAGTAAGATTTTCCATTTATTAGTAAATATAGATTGTACTTAATAGAAATATCATTTGCCAGGTACAAATCAATACCAAATTATAAAAGATTTTAAACATTATAAATTCTTCTAAGTAAAATTTTAAAATATGAAAATAATTCTAGTAAAAATTCAAAAATCATTCTAAAAATGCGGATGAAGCATAAAACTGCAGTAAGGTTTTCCAATTGATTAGTCAATATAGATTTTACTTAATAGCAATATAATTTTTCAGGTACAAATTAATACCAAATTTTAAATGATTCAAAACTTATTCTAATTAAAATTTGAAAAAATGAAAATCATTCTAATAAAAATTCAAAATTCATTCTAACATTGGGGATGAGGCATTAAATTGCATAAAGCTTTTACATTTGACTTGTAAATATAGGTTTTACTTAATAGCAATATCATTTGCCAGGTACAAATTAATACCAAATTTTTAATGATTTAAAACTTTATAAACTATTCTCATTAAGATTTTTAAAAATGAATGTAATTCTACTAAAAATTCAAAATTCATTATAAAATGGGGGAAGAGGCAATACATTGGTATAAGATTTTCCATTTGATTAGTAAATATAAATTTTACTTAATAGGAATATCATTTGCCAGCTACAAATTAATACCAAATTTTAAAAGATTTAAAACTTTATAAATTATTCTAATTAAATTTTAAATAAAAAGTAAATTATTCTACGAAAAATTCAAAATTCTTTCTAACATTGGGGATGAGGCATTAAACTGCAGTAAGGTTTTCCAATTGATTAGTAAATATAGATTTAACTTAATAGCAATACAATTTGTCAGGTACAAATTAATACCAAATTTTAAAAGATTTAAAACTTTATAAATTATTCTAATTAAAATTTAAAAAATGAAAATAAATCTACAAAAAATTAAAAATTCATTCGAACATTGGGTAAGAGGCATCAAATTGCAGTATGATTTTTCATTTGATTAGTAAATATAAATTTTACTTAAATAGCAATATCATTTGCCAGGTACAAATTAATACCAAATTTTAAAAGATTTAAAACTTTATAAATTATTCTAATTAAAATTTCAAGAAATGAAAATAATTCTACTAAAAATTAAAAATTCATTCTAACATTGGGGATCAGCCATTAAATTGCAGTAAGCTCTTCCATTTGATTAGTAAATATAGATTTCACTTAATAGCAATATCATTTGCCAGGTACAAATTAATACCAAATTTTAAAAGATTTAAAACTTCATAAATTATTCTAATTGAAATTTATAAAATGAAAATAATTCCACCAAAAATTCAAAATTCATTCTAACAATGGAGATGAGGCATTAAATTGCAGTAAGCTTTTCCATTTGACTAGTAAATATAGATTTTACTTAGTAGCAATATTATTTGTCATGTACAATTTAACACCAAATTTTAAAAGATTTTAAACTTTATAAATTATTGGAATTAAAATTTGAAAAAATGAAAATAATTCTAGTAAACATTCAAAATTCATTCTAACATTGGGGATGAGACATTAAATTGCAGTAAGTTTTTCCATTTGATTAGTAAATATAGATTTTACTTAATAGCAATATCATTTGCCAGATACAAATTAATACCAAATTTTAAAAGATTTAAAACTCTATAAATTATTCTAATTAAAATTTCAAAAAATGAAAATAATTCTTCTAAAATTCAGAATTCATTCTAACATTGAAAATGAGGATTTAAATTGCAGTAAGATTTTCCATTTGATTAGTAAATATAGATTATACTTAATAGCAATACCATTTGACAGGTACAAATCAATACCAAATTTTAAATGATTTTAAACTTTATAAATTATTCTAATTTAAATTTAAAAATACGAAAATAATTCTACTAAAAATTAAAAATTCATTCTAACATTGTGGATGAGGCATTAAATTGCAGTTACCTTCTCCATTTCATTAGTAAATATAGATTTTACTTAATAGCAATATCATTTGCCAGGAACAAATTAATACCAAATTTTACAAGATTTAAAACTTCATAAATTATTCTAATTAGATTTTTTAAAAAAGAAAATTATTCCATGAAAAATTCAAAATTCTTTCTAACATTGGAGATGAGGCATTAAATTGAAGTAAGATTTTCCATTTGATTAGTAAATATAGATTGTACTTAATAGAAATATCATTTGCCAGGTACAAATCAATACCAAATTATAAAAGATTTTAAACATTATAAATTCTTCTAAGTAAAATTTTAAAATATGAAAATAATTCTAGTAAAAATTTAAAAATCATTCTAAAAATGCGGATGAAGCATAAAACTGCAGTAAGGTTTTCCAATTGATTAGTAAATATAGATTTTACTTAATAGCAATACAATTTGTCAGGTACAAATTAATACCAAATTTTAAATGATTCAAAACTTATGCTAATTAAAATTTGAAAAAATGAAAATCATTCTAATAAAAATTCAAAATTCATTCTAACATTGGGGATGAGGCATTAAATTGCATAAAGCTTTTACATTTGACTTGTAAATATAGGTTTTACTTAATAGCAATATCATTTGCCAGGTACAAATTAATACCAAATTTTTAATGATTTAAAACTTTATAAACTATTCTCATTAAGATTTTTAAAAATGACTGTAATTCTACTAAAAATTCAAAATTCATTCTAAAATGGGGGATGAGGCAATACATAAGATTTTCCATTTGATTAGTAAATATAAATTTTACTTAATAGGAATATCATTTGCCAGCTACAAATTAATACCAAATTTTAAAAGATTTAAAACTTTATAAATTATTCTAATTAAAATTTAAACAAATGAAAATAATTCTACTAAAAATTCAAAATTCATTCTACCATTGGGGATGAGGCATTAAATTGCAGTTAGCTTTTCCATTTGACTTGTAAATATAGGTTTTACTTAATAGCAATATCATTTGCCAGGAACAAATTAATACCAAATTTTAATAGATTTAAAATTTTATAAATTATTCTAATTAACATTTAAAAAAATGATAATAATTCTACTAAAAATTCAAAATTCATTCTAACGTTGTGATAAGGCCTTAAATTGCAGTAAGCTTTTTTATTTTATTAGTAAATATAGATTTTACTTATGTGACTCCATTTAGGTTTGCGAGAAGAAAGAAAGGAAAGAAAAGGAGAGGCGAGGGCTAAACTTAGATGATAAGGGAAACCCCCCACAAAGGGATATTTAGCTATATTATTTTGATAATGGGAATGGTGAAAATTCTGTTGGCCATTGTCGTAAAAATTAGTTGATGAATCCCAGAGTTTTTAAATAGATAAACATTAACTGTGTCATGGTGACAACAATATTATCAGAGAATGATGAAAATTCTCTGCGAGGAAAAAGGAAGGAAAAAGAGAAAGAAAAGAAAGAAAGGGAGGGACGAGACTTAACAACTTAGATTATAAGGGAAAACCACCCACAAAGGGATATTTAGCAATGTTATTTTGATAATGGGAATGGTGAAAATTCTGATGGCCATGGTCATAAAAATTAGTTGATGAATCCCAGAGTTTTTAAACAGATAAGCATTAACTGTGTCATGATGGCGAACTAATATTATTGGGAAAGGATTTAATAAGTCATCTGTCGACCGCACACAAAGCCCAACCCTGAGTTAAGAAGACATCTGTGTTCTGTTGAAATTCGCCTATGATAACAAAGCTATGTTATTGGATTTTTAATTAACTCAATTTCACCAAAATTCCATCCACTTAATGTTGGCGAAAACTTGATTGAAGAATTCCATATGCCGTGACGTTGGATAAAAATTGAGATTATCACACCCACACTATTGGATGCCCATTGGCTGAATAGTAACGATAGCCAAGCGGAGGTGATCATGTGATGCATGGGGGGAGGCCTGCCACCGCCCATAGGAGAGGATAGGTATGAGATGTTACTGCGAGGAAGTGGGAAAACCGTTGACGCCCTCTAAAGTATGGTGAGATACCCATATGAGAACAGAAGAAGGTGGGAGTGGAAGAAGACTTCCAAAAAATGGAAAATTCCTGACAGAAAATATGGAAATGGACCGTGGATTTGGAATTATCAAGGAACCTCAACCCTGACGGGACCCCACCCCGGTTCTGGTTGACCTTCATATAAACAACGCCGCAGCGAGCGAAAATCAGTTTCCCGTTCGAGTTCGAGTTTTCCAGTTCCAGTTGGAGACAGACAGTTAGAGCCAGACACATCACAGAACGCTGACAAAGATTTGCGTAAATTCCGAACTCATATTCAAATCAAGAACAATTTATTTTTGAAGAACGACTTAGACTCACGCCACCAAAACAAGTTTTACAAATTTCGCCGAAGACACATCAAGAACCAGTTTCTTAAAGAACAGACAATTTAGATGTTAAAACTCACCTAAAAAAAACAACGTGTCACAAAACCACATAGCGGTTGGGGAAATAGACGTAGCCCTGTATCCAGCAACAAGATATAAAATATTGTTATCCTTTTTTTAATACTTTTGAATTTTCGAGTTGTTATTTTATTTTCGTTTACATCTATTTGTGCGATACCACCCTTATTCGAACCCGACTTGCATTACGGCCCCGACGACTGATTGATTTTCTTCTGCCTAAGATCAATTCACAACGTGGGTAGGCAGGCTGAGGGTCAAAGTAGTTACTTCGGTAACCAGGTGCTGGAGGCGAGTTGGGAACAATGAGGCAGTTATCGGATCTAACCCGAATCACCAAAAGATTAGAACGTCACACTTGGGTGCCGCGACCAATACCATGCCAGTTGGCCGTCACAGGACGGGATAGCACGACTGATGCAGACAGGCGGACATCACGTTTGGAGCGTCGACAGCCGAACGAACGAACCAGCGGGGAGGTGGACGTCACACGTAATAGCAATATCATTTGCCAGGTACAAATTAATACCAAATTTAAAAAGATTTTAAACTTTATAAATTATTCTAATTAAAATTTAAAAAATTAAAATAATTCTACTACAAATTCAAAATTCATTCTAACATTGGGGATGAGGCATTAAATTGCAGTAAGATTTTGCATTTCATCAGTAAATATAGATTTTACTTAATAGCAATATCATTTGCCAGGTACAAATTAATACCAAATTTTAAAAGAGTTAAAACTTTAAAAATTATTCTAATTAAAATTAAAAAATTAAAATACTTCTACTAAAAATTCAAAATTCATTCTAACATTGGATATAAGGAATTAAATTGCAGTAAGCTTTTCCATTTGAATAGTATTATAGATTGTACTTAATAGCAATATCATTTGCCAGGTACAAATTAATACCAAATTTTAAAAGATTATAAACTTTATAAATTATTCTAATTAAAATTTAAATATATGAAAATAATTCTACTAAAAATACAAAATTCATTCTACCATTAGGGATGAGGCATTAAAGTGCAGTTAGCTTTTCCATTTAATTAGTAAATATGGATTTCACTTAATAGCAATATAATTAGCCAGGAACAAATTAATACCAAATTTTAAGACATTTAAAACTTTATAAATTATTTTAATTAAAATTAAGAAATGAAAATACTTCTACTAAAAATTCAAAATTCATTCTACCAAAGGTGAAGAGGTATTAAATTGCAGTAAGCTTTTCCATTTGATTAGTAAATATTGATTTTACTTAATAGCAATATCATTTGCTAGTTGCAAATTAATACCAAATTTTGAAGGATTTCAAGCTTTATAAGTTATTCTTGTTAAAGTTTTAAAAATTGTGAAAAATTCTACTAAATATTCAAAATTCATTCTAACATTGGGCATTAGACATTAAATTACAGTAAGCTTTTCCATTTGATTAATAAATATAGATTTGAATTAATTCAAAGATTTAAAACTTGATAAATTATTCTAATTAAAATTTAAAAAATGAAAATGATTCTACTAAAAATTCAAAATTAATTCTAACGTTGGAAATGAGGCATTAAATTGCAGTAAGCTTTTCCATTTGATTAGTAAATATAGATTTTACTTAATAGCAATATCTTTTGCCAGGTACAAATTAATCCCAACTGTTAAAATATTTAAAACTTTATAAATAATTCCAGTTAAAATTTAAAAATGTGAAAATAATTCTAAGGATTCAAAATTCATTCTACCATTGGGGATGAGGAATTAAATTGCAGTTAGATTTTCCATTGAATTAGTTAATATAGATTTTACTTAATAGCTATATCATTTGCCAAGAACAAATTAATACCAAATTTTAATAGATTTAAAACTTTATAAATTATTGGAATTAAAATTTAAAAAATGAAAATAATTCTACTACAAATTCAAAATTCATTCTAACATTGGGGATGAGGCATTAAATTGCAGTAAGACTGTCCATTTGATTAGTAAACATAGATTTTACTTAATAGCAATATCATTTGACAGGTACAAATTAATACCAAATTTTAAAGATTTAAAACTTTATAAATTATTCTAATTAAAATTTAAAAAACGAAAATCATTCTACTAAAAATTCAGAATTCATTCTAACGTAGGAGATGAGGCATTAAATTGCAGTAAGATTTCCCATTTGATTAGTAAATATAGATTTTACTTAATAGCAATATCATTTGCCAGGTGGAAATTAATACCAAATTTTGAAGGAATTCAAAATTTATAAATTATTCTTGTTAAAATTTCAAAAATTGCAAATAATTCTACTAAATATTCAAAATTCATTCTAACATTGGGCATTAGGCATTAAATAAGAGTAAGCTTTTCCATTTGGTTAGTAAATATAGATTTGACTTAATAGCATATCATTTGCCAGGTAAAAATTAATACCAAATTTTAAAAGATTTAAAACTATATAAATTATTCTAATTAAAATTTTGAAAAAATGCAAATAATTCTACTGAAAATTCAAAATTCATTCTAACATTGGGGATGAGGCATAAATATGCAGTAATCTTTTTCATTTGATTAGTAAATATAGATTTTACTTATTAGCATATCATTTGCCAGGTACTAATTAATACCAATATTTTAAAGATTTAAATCTTTATAAATTATTCTAAGTAAAGATTTTTAAAAATGAAAATAATTCTACTGAAAATTCAAAATTCATTCTAACATTGGGGATGAGGCATTAAACTGCAGTAAGCTTCTCCATTTGATTAGTAAATAGAAGTTTTACTTAATAGCAATGTCATTTGCCGTGTAAAAATTAATGCCAAATTTTAAAATATTTAAAACTTTATAAATTATTCTACAAAAAATTCAAAATTCATTCTAACATTGGAGATGAGGCATTAAATTGCAGTAAGTACTTCCATTTCATTAGCAAATATAGTCTCTTCTTAATAGCAAAATCCTTTACCAGGTACAAATTAATACAAAATTTTAAAAGATTTCTCACATTATAAATTATTCTGTTTGAAATTTCAAAAAATAAAATAATTCTAGTAAACCTTCAAAATTTATTCTAACAATGGTGGTGAGACATTAAACTGCAGTATAATTTTCCATTTAATTAGTAAATATAGATTTTACTTAATAGCAATATAATTTGCCAGGAACAATTTAATACCAAATTTTAATAGATTTAAAACTTTATAAATTATTCTAATTAACATTTAAAAAAATGAAAATAATTCTACTAAAAATTCAAAATTCATTCTAACATTGGGGGATGAGACATTATATTGCATTAAGCTTTTCCATTTGATTTGTAAATATAGATTTAATTGATAGCAATATCATTTGCCAGGTACAAATTAATACCAAATTTTAAAAGATTTATACTTTATAAATTATTCAAATTAAAATTTAAAACAATTAAAATAATACTACTACAAATTCAAAATTCATACTAACATTAGTGAGGAGGCATTAAATTGCATTAATCTGTTCCATTTTATTTGTAAATATAGATTTTACTTACATAGCAATAACATTTGCCAAGTACAAACCAATACCAAATTTTAAAAGATTTCAAACTTCATAAATTTTTCAAGTTAAAATTTTAAAAAAGGAAAGTAAACTTTCAAAATTCATTCTAACTTTGGGGATGAGCTATTAAATTGCTGTAATCTTTTCCATTTCATTTGTAAATATAGATTTTACTTAATCGCAATATCATTTGGCAGGTACTAATTAATACTAAATTTTAAAAGATTTCAAACTTTATAAATTATTCTAATTAAAATTAAAAAATGAAAATACATATACTAGAAATTCAAAATTCATTCTAACATTGGATATAAGGCATTAAATTGCAGTAAGATTTTCCATTTGATTAGTAAATATAGATTTTACTTAATAGCAATATCATTTGCCAGGTACAAATTAATACCAAATTTTAAAAGATTTCAAACTTTATAAATTATTCAAGTTAAAATTTAAAAAAATGAAAATAATTATAGTAAACTTTCAAATTCATTCTAACATTTGGGATGAGGCATTTAATTGCTGTAATCTTTTCATTTCATTTGTACATATTGATTTTACTTAATAGCAATATCATTTGTCAGGTACAAATTAATACCAACTTTTAAAACATTTAAAACTTTAAAAATTATTCTAATTAAAATTTAAGAAATGAAAATAATTCTAATAAAAATTCAAAATTCATTCTAACATTGGCGATGAAGCATTAAATTGCAGTAATTTTTCCATTTCATTAGTAAATATAGGTTTTACTTAATAGCAATAACATTTGCCAGGTACATATTAATACCAATTTTAAAAGATTTAAAACTTTATAAATTATTGTAGTTAAATTTTTCAAAACTGAAAATATTCTACTAAATATTCAGAATTGATTCTAAGATTGGGCATTAGGCATTAAATAACAGCAAGCTTTTCCATTTGATTAGTAAATATAGGTTTACTTAATAGCAATATCATTTGCAAGGTACACATTAACACCAAATTATAAAAGATTTAAAACTTTATAAATTATTCTAATAGAAATATTAAAATAATGAAAATAATTCTACTGAAAAAACAAAATTCATTCTAAAATTGGGGATGAGGCATGAAACTGCAGTAAGCATTTCCATTTGATTAGTAAATATAGATTTGACTTAATAGCAATATCATCAGCCAGGTACAAATGAATACCAAATTTTAAAAGACCTAAAACTTTGTAAATTATTCTAATTAAATTTTAAAAATATTAAAATAATTATACTAAAAATTCAAAATTCATTCTAACATTGAGGATGAGGCTTTAAATTGCAGTAATATTTTCCATTTGATTAGTAAATATAGATTTTACTTAGTAGCAATATCATTTATCAGGTACAAATTAATACCAAATTTTAAAAGATTTAAAACTTTAAAGATTATTTTAATTAAAATTTTCAAAAAATGAAAATAATTTGACTAAAATTCAAAATTCATTCTAACATTGAGGATGAGGATTTAAATTGCAGTAATATTTACTATTTGATTAGTAAATATAGGTTTGACTTAATAGCAATATCATTTTACAGGTACAAATTAATACCAAATTTTAAAAGATTTAAAACTTTATAAATTATTCTAATTAAAATTTAAAATGATGAAAATAATTCTACTACAAATTCTAAAGTCATTCTAAAATTGGGGATGAGGCATTAAATCGAGATAAGATTTTCAATTTGATTAGTAAATATAGATTTTACTTAATAGCAATATTATTTGCCAGGTGCACATTAATACCAAATTTTAAAAGATTTAAAACTCTATAAATTATTCTAATTAAAATTTCAAATAATGAAAATAATTCTTCTAAAATTCAGAATTCATTCTAACATTGAAAATGAGGATTTAAATTGCAATAAGCTTTTCCATTTGATTAGTAAATATAGATTTTACTTAATATCAATATCATTTGACAGGTACAAATTAATACTAAATTTTAAAAGATTTAAAGTTTATAAATTATTCTAATTAAATTTAAAAAATGAAAATAATTTTACTAAATAATCAAAATTTATTCTAACATTGGAAATGAGGCATTTTAATTGCAGTAAGCTTTTCCATTTGATTAGTAAATATAGATTTTAATTAATAACAATATCATGTGGCAGGTACAAATTAATACCAAATTTTAAAACATTTAATCTTTATAAATGATTCTAATTAAAATTTAATAAAATGAAAATAATTCTACTAAAAATTAAAAATTCATTCTAACATTGGTGATGTGGCATGAAATTGCAGTAAGCTTTTCCATTTGATTAGTAAATATAGATTTTACTTAATAGCACTATGATTTCCCAGGGACAAATAAATACCAAATTTTAATAGATTTAAAACTTTTTTAATTTTTCTAATTCAAATTTAAAAAATGAAAAGAATTCTACTGAAAATTCAAAATTCATTCTAACATTGGAGATGAGGTATTAAATTTCAGTAAGCCTTTCCATTTGATTAGTAAATATAGATGTTAATTAATAGCAATATCATTTACCAGCTACAAATAAATACCAAATATTAAAAGATTTAAAACTTTATAAATTATTGTAATAAGAATTTTAAAAATTAAAAAAATTCTACTAAATATTCAAAGTTCATTCTAACATTGGAAATGAGGCATTGAATTGCAGTAAGCTTTTCCATTTGATTAGTAAATGTAGATATTACTTAGTAGCAATATCATTTGCCAGGTAAAATTAATACCAAATTTTAAAATATTTAAATTTTTATATAAATTATTCTAATTAAAATTTGAAAAATGAAAATAATACTACTAAATATCCAGAATTTATGTTAAAATTTGGCTTGAGGCATTAAATATCAGTAAACTCTTCCATTTGATTAGTAAATATAGATTTTACTTTATAGCAATAACATTTGCCAGGTACAAATTAATACCAAAATTTAAAATATTTAACTCTTTATATAAATTATTCCAGTTAAAATTTAAAAAATGAAAATAATTCTACTAAAAATTCAAAATTCATTCTAACATTTGAAATGAGACATTAAATTGCAGTAAGATTTTCCATTTGATTAGTAAATAGAGATTTTACTTAATAACAATATCAAGTGCCAGGTACAAATTAATACCAAATTTTAAAACATTTAAAACTTTATAAATGATTCTAAGTAAAATTTAAAAATATTTCTACTTAAAATTCATCCTAACAAAGCTTATTGCAATTTAATGGCTCATCCCGAGCCATTAAATTGCAATAAGCTTTCCAATTTGATATGTAAATATACATTTTACATAAGAGCAATATCATTTGCCAGGTACAAATACACAATTTTAATAAATTTAAAACTTTAAAAATTATTACAATTAAAATTGAAATAAAAGAAAATAATTCTACTAAAAATTCAAAATTCATTTAAATATTGGGCATGAGGCATTAAATTGCTGTAAGCTTTTCCATTTGATTAGTAAACATAGATTTTACTTAATAGCAATATCATTTGCCAGGTACAAATTAATACATAATTTTAAATGATTTAAAACTTTATCAATTATTGTAATTAAAATTTCTAAAAATGAAAATAATTCTACTGAAATTCAAAATTCTTTCTAACATTGGGGATGAGGCATTAAATTGTAGTAAGCTTTTCCATTTGATTAGTAAACATAGAATTTACTTAATAGCAATATCATTTGCCAGGTATAAATTAATACCAAATTTTAAAAGTTTTAAAACTTTATAAATTATGTTAATTAAAATTTAAATAAACGAAAATATTTCTAATAAAATTTCAAAATTCATTCTAACATTGGTGATGAGGAAATTAAATTGAATTAAGCTTTTCCATTTGATTAGCAAATCTAGATTTTACATAATAGCAATTTCATTTGCCAGGTAATAATTAATTTCAAATTTTAAAAGATTTAAAACTTTATAAATAATTCTTATTAAAACTTTATAAATTATTCTTATTAAAACTTCACTAGAGACGAGGCGGCGTTGAACGATAAGAGGACTTGTGTTAGTTCATTTGGGGAAATTTTCATGCTGTCCGAAACTGGGTGATCAGTGATAATTCACTTCTTTATAACTTTTTTCTAGTAAAAGAAATATTTTCAAAATTGGTATCATATTGTGTGCAATTTATTCTTTCGTCCATGTCTATAAGGATTTTTCATTTGGTCAGATATTGAAAAGTACAGCTTTCACCATGTGCACGGTCTGTCGTTTGACAATTTACGGTGTCCGAAAACCAGTTCACACAATAAGCCTTCATTTCTACTTTTTCCTTTCTATCGAATCCTCAGAATATAGGTGTCAAATTGTCATGAATTTCTTGCCTTCTCCATAACATTAATGAATGCATTTTTATTAATATCAAGCGTCTGCTAAGTAACTGTAGGTTATTTGGCGAAAAGTGACAAAACATCCAAGTCGGGTTTGATTGATTCATTTTCATCATTAAAATGCAGATTTTCTTCTGGAATATATTACATTTTACATCATCTAAACCATATGCTCATAGAAATCTGGCACTAGTATCAGAAAATAACATAAATGACTGCATTTTTTGTTAATATCTAGTGACAGCTAAGTAACTGTCGGTTATACGGCGAAAACCGAAAAAACATTGTAGTCTTTTTTGATCGCAGCATATTCATCATGAGAGTTCAGATTTTCTTCCGGATTATATTACATTTTACATCATCTATGCCCTGTGTTCATTGAATTCTGGCACTAGTTTAAGAAAATAACATAAAAGAATGCGTTTTTATTAATATCAAGCGTCTGCTAAGAGAGTGAAAAGTACAGCTTTCACAATGCGATGTGTGTCGTTTGACAATTTACGGTGTCTGAAAACCAGTTCGCAAAATAAGCCTTCATTTCTACTTTTTCCTTTCTATCGAATCCTCAGAATATAGGTGTCAAATTGTCATGAATTTCTTGCCTTCTCCATAACATTAATGAATGCATTTTTATTAATATAATGTGTTTGCTAAGTAACTGTCTGTTTTACGGCGAAAAGCGAAAAAACGTAGAAGTTGGGTTTGATCGCATCATATTCTTCATTAGAATTCAGATTTTCTTCCGGATTATATTACATTTTGCATCATATATCCCTTATCTTCATAGAATGCTGACACTTATTAAGAAAATAACCCTAATGAATGCATTTTTATTAATGTCACGCGTCTGCTATATATCTGTCGGTTATACGGCGAAAAGCGACAAAACATCCAAGTCGGGTTGGATCGCTTCATATTCATCTTTAGAATTAAGATTTTCATCCGGATTATATTATATTTTGCATCATCTAAGCCTTATGTTTATAGTATTCTGACACTAGATTAAAAAATAACATTAATGTTTGCATTTGTATTAATATCAAGCGTCTTCTAAGTAACTATATGTTATACGGCGAAGAACGACAAATCATGAATGTCGGGTTTGATCGCATCATATTCATCATTAGAATTCAGATTTTCTTCCGGAGTATATTACATTTTGCATCATCTAAGACATATGTCCATAGAATGCTGACACTAGTTTAAGAAAGAAAAAAATGAATCAATGCATTTTTATTAATATCAAGCGTCTGCTAAATAACTCTCGGTTATACGGCGAAAAGCGACAAAACATCCAAGTCGAGTTTGATCGCATCATATTCATCATTAGAATTTAGATTTTCTTACGGATTATATTACATTTTGCATCATCTAAGCCTTGTCTTTATAGAATGTTGACACTATGTTAAGAAAATAACATTAATGTATGCATTTTAATTAATATCATGCGTCTGCTAAGTAACTGTCAGTCATACGGCGAAATGCGACAAAACATCCACGTCGGGTTTGATCGCCTCATATTCATCATTAGAATTCACATTTTCTTCCGGATTATATTAGATTTTGCATCATCTAAGACTTTTGTTTATAGAATGCTGACACTAGTATGAGAAAATATCATTAATGAATCCATTTTTATTAATATCAACCGTCTGCTAAATAACTTTCGGTGGTACGGCGAAAACGAGAAAACATCCAAGTCGGGTTTGATCGCATCATATTCATGATTACAATTCATATTTTCCTTCGGATTATATTACATTATGTATCATCTAAGTCTCATATTTATAGAATGGTGAGGCTAGTTCAAGAAAATAACATTAATGAATTCATTTTTTAATATCAAACATCTGCTAAATAACTGTCGGTTATTCTGCAAAAAGCGACAAAACATCAAAGTCGTGTTTGATCGCATCATATTCATCATTAGAATTTATTAATATCAAGCGTATGCTAAGTAACTGTCGGTTATACGGCGAAAAGCGACAAAACATCCAACTTGCGTAATAGTGGCCACCGGCCTTGCTTGGGGCGATACGCCTTAAAAAAAAGAAAAAAAAAAAAGTCGGGTTTGATCGCACCATATTCATCATTAGAATTCAGATTTTCTTCAGGATTATATTTCATTTTTCATCAACTAAGCCTTATTTATGTTCATAGAAGTCTGACACTTATTTAAGAAATAACACAAATCAATGTATTTTTATTAATATCAAGCGTCTGCTAATTTACAACCGTTTATACGGCGAAAAGCGACAAAATATCCAAGTCGCGTTTGTTCGCATCATATTCAGCATAAGATTTCTGATTTTCTTCCGGATGATATTACAGTTTGCATCATCTAAGCCTTATGTTCATAAAATGCTGACAATATTTTGGGAAAATAACATTAATGAATGCATTTTTATTAATATCACGGATATTCAGCGTCTGTTAAGTAACTGTCGGTTATACGGCGAATAGCGACAAAGCATCCAAGTCAGGGTTGATCGCATCATATTCATCATTAGAATTCAAATTTTCTTCCACATTATATTTCATTTGCATCATCAAATACTTATGTATATGGAATGCCTACACTAGTTTAAGAAAATAATATTAATGAATGCATTTTTTATTAATATAAAAGCCTCTGCTAAGTAACTGTCGGTTATACAGCGAAAAGCGACAAAACATCCAAGTCGGTTTAGATCGCATCATATTTATCATTAGAATGCAGATTTTCTTCCGGATTATATTTCGTTTTGCATAATCTAAGCATTATGTCTATTGAATGCTGACACTAGTTTAAGAAAATAATATAAATGAACGCATTTTTGTTAATATCACGCGTCTACAAATAACTGTCGGTTATAAGGCGAAAAACGACAAAACATGCAAGTCTGGTTTGATGGCCTCAATTTTCATCATTAGAATTTTGACTTTCTTGCGGATAATATCACATTTTGCATCGACTAAGCCTTGTCTTTATAAAATGCTGACACTATCTTAAGAAAATAACAATAATGTATGCATTTTTATTAATTTCAAACGTCTGCTAAGTAACTGTCGGTTATACGGCTAAAAGCGACAAAACATCCAAGTCGGTTTAGATCGCATCATATTTATCATTAGAATTCAGATTTTCTTCCGCATTATATTCTATTTTGCATAATCTAAGCCTTATGTTTATTGAATGCTGAGACTAGTTTAAGAAAATAACATTAATCAATGCATTTTTGTTAATATCACGCGTCTACAAATAACTGTCGGTTATACGGTGAAAATCGACAAAACATCCAAGTCGGTTTTGATCGGATCATATTCATCATTGGAATTCAGATTCTCTTCCGGATTATATTACATTTTGTATCATGCCAGCCTTATGTTTATAGAATGCTTACACTAGGTTTAGAAAATAACATTAATGTATGCATTTTTAATAATATCAATGTTCTGCTAAGTAACTGTCGGTAATACGGCGAAAAGCGACAAAACATCCAAGTCGGGTTTGATCGCATCATATTCATCATTAGAATTCAGATTTTCTTCCGGATTATATTACATTTTGTATTAGGTAAGCCTTATCATTATAGAACGCTGACACTAGTTTAACAAAATAACATTAAGTTACTGTCGGTTATACGGCCGATAGCGACAAAACATCCAAGTCGGGTTTGATCGCATCATATTCATCATTAGAATTGTGTTGTGGTAGGATCCACCTATCTGCATAGGTGACTACCGACTATATAAATATGGTTGGTACCGGAGGACAGGAGGGGGGAATCACGAGATCCAACTAGAGACTCTGCCCGACTGCGACTTAGTCAACACATTCTCCAGGAACGTCTTCCCAGAAATATACAGAAATACTATATGTAAATATTGTGTACACTTTCTTTTTTATAATACATTCTTGTTCTAAGTACATTTTGTGTTGCATTATTATTCCATGCATTAGTCGAGATTCAACAATGAGTCAAGACTCAACAATGGCGACGAAGTAGAACGAACCATACGCCAAGTTTCAACAATGGCCACGAAGTAGAACGAACCATACGCCAAGTTTCAACAATGGCGACGAAGTAGAACGAACCATACGGAAAAAAGAAAGAATTAATAGTGAGAGTTTCAACAATTGGGACAAGTCATTGATGATCCCAGGCTGAAAGAAAAAAAAACTATTAATTCAAAGTCCAACGTTAACGTAACGACGAAGGATTCTGAACTTCTGGATATGTAGAACTTGTTAAAAGACGACTAAGCATAAAGGAACGTTCACTCAGAAAAAATTGAAAGGTGTCGTAAACGAATAACGGTAATTTTAAATTAAAAAATTATCTACAAGGAGACACCCGCTAACAAGAAAAATTGGCCGACTACAAAAACATGCATGGATTTAAAAGGAGCACAAATACACCGTGTCGACTTTTGAAAGGTAACGAACTTTAAAAAATTATTTTTTTATTTTTTGTTCAACAATATAGTGACGAATTACCTCTGATAAGAAAATCAGACGTTGTCATTGAAATACGCGAACAGAAGTCGAAAACGAAAAAAAATGTCCGACGGTCTCTGTTCACAGAAAAAATAATAATAAAAAATAAAAATACCAAAGTTGATTAGCACGGGCGTGAATGTAAAAGCAAGTCATAAAATTTAAAAGTCGTACCTTGTTTCGATTTTTTGGTCAGCTTATATGATATTCGTGGATACACAAATTAAAAGTATATTCCTTGTTGCATGAACACTATCAGCTAAAAATGGAGGAACTATCCAAAGTCATATCTGAATTATTCAAAAGACAGCAAGAACAACAGATAGCGCTGCAAAAACATCAAGAACGGCAAGAGGAAAGACTTTTAGAAATTCAAAAGTTAACACTGGAGAAATTAAAAAACTATCAGGCAAATGAGAGAAATTCTTCATATTCTTATAACATCATATTTAATTCGTTGGAAACTTTCAACTATGTGCCAGACGAAGAAAAAACGTTTGAAGCGTACTTTAAACGATATGAAGATATTTTCTACACAGACTGTGAAAACTGGTCGAATTCAAGAAAAGTCAGTCTATTACTAAGAAAGCTAGGTACAGCAGAACATAGCAAATTTGTAGATTTTATTCTACCGAGAAAAACAACTGAATTGGAATTCTCGGAAACAGTGAAATTGCTAAAAGAGCTGTTTGGAGCAAATATGTCGCTTTGGCATAAGCGATGGTTATGCATGAATGTCTCTAAATCCGACGATCAGGATTACTTAACATATGCATCTATAGTGCATAGACATTATGACAATTTCAGATTGGCAGAGATTACGGTTGAAGAATTCAAGTGTTTAATTTTTGCTCAGGGACTGGTATCCAGTAAGAGTGCCGAAATAAGACGTAGAGTTTTGTCTAAACTCGAATCTGAACAAGGCCTTACCCTGCAAAAGTTAGCAGAGGAGTGTCAACGGGCCGTAAGTTTAAAGAAAGAGTCGCAAAAAATCGAAGAAGCGGGTATTGCTTATATTTAAAAAATAAAAAAACAGTCAAATTACCCATCAGAGAAAAATTGGAGAAAAAATTCGGCGTATTTTAATAATAGACAAAAAAATAAAAAGACCGAAGAAAATAAAAAGGTCCCACCATATAATTGCAGACGTTGTAACGAAAGACATTGGGAGATAAATTGCCCATATAGAAATAAGAAATGTTTCGTGTGCCAAAAGAATGGTCACAAAGGATCGTGTTGTAAAACGAAAAAAGTCAATAGCCGAATTAGACAAACAAATTCGAATATCAAATCAGATAGAGATTTGAGGAAATATGTGACGACTGAAATATTCAAAAAGAATATCAAATTACAACTCGATTCGGGGTCAGATTTAACAATAATGAACGATAAAACATGGAAAATTTTAAAAAGGCCTACAATAATGAAGTCAACGAAACTCGCTCGAACGGTAACTGGAAAGGAAATTAACTTCGAAGGCGAGGTTGTACTTCCCATGAAATTGAACGGGATCGTTAAAAAAATAAAAGTTTTCATTCTGAAAAATGGAGAAAACTTGTTGGGTACAGATTTTATTGAAACATTCGAATTGTGGGATAAACCGTTAAACTCATTCTGCAGAAAAGTAGAAAGTAATACGCAAACAAGACAGGACATTAAAGATGAATTAAAGAAAAAGTTTCCGGAAACCTTCACACCTGGTCTTGGAAGATGTAACAAGTTTGAAGCTAAATTTGAATTAAAGGAAAATACTATGCCTATTTTTAAAAAGAAACGTAACGTGCCTTTCGCAAGTGTAGAGAAAGTTAACGAAGAACTTGATAGGTTGGAAAAAATGGGAATTATTTCAAAAGTAGAATCTAATTCATGGGCTGCGCCGATTGTGTGCATACAAAAGAAATCAAACCAAATCAGAGTCTGCGTTGATTTTTCGACAGGGTTGAACTCGGTAATTAAAGACTACCATTACCCGTTACCGAGTCCTGAGGAGATCTTTAACAAGCTAAATGGCGGAGTGATTTTTTCAAAAATCGACTTATCAGATGCCTATCTCCAAATTCCCGTCGAAGAAGAATGTTCGAAGTTACTAGGGATAAACACGCATAGGGGTTTATTCAAGTACAACAGGCTTCCTTTTGGTATTAAAATGGCACCAGCAATTTTTCAACAAGCCATGGACGTCATGTTGAATGATGTAGCCTTTGCGTGTGCCTACTTAGATGACATTATAGTAAGGAGTGCAAACGTCGACGAACATCGAGAGCACCTCAATCAAGTATTTAAAAAGATTCAGGATTTTGGATTTAAAATCAAAGAATCAAAGTGCGAATTTGGTTTGGAGGAAATTAAATATTTAGGTCACATAATCAACAAAAATGGCAGATTTCCAGATCCGGAAAGGTCCATTGCGATTAGAGACATGCCGACGCCCACTAACGTGGCGACACTACAGAGTTTTCTGGGGCTCGCAAACTATTATCAAGCGTTCATTAAAGGAATGTACAATCTAAGAGCTCCGTTGAATGAACTATATAAAAAAAACCCAAAAAAAAACATTAAAATTAAGCAGATTTACATATACATATGAAGTATGCAAAGGGGATCTACAAAGAAATAACCATAATCACCATCTTATATACGAAGCCAGTTGAAATCCAAAAAGGATTCCAAGGCTTGGGAGAGGGGTGTTGTGGTAGGATCCACCTAATCTGCATTGGTGACTACCGACTATATAAATATGGTTGGTACCGGAAGACAGGAGGGGGGAATCACGAGATCCAACTAGAGACTCTGCCCGAATGCGACTTAGTCAACACATTCTCCAGGAACGTCTTCCCAGAAATATACAGAAATACTATATGTAAATATTGTGTACACTTTCTTGTTATAATACATTCTTGTTCTAAGTACATTTTGTGTTGCATTATTATTCCATGCATTAGTCGAGATTCAACAATAATGAGTCAAGACTCAACAAATTGAAACTTTCTTCTGGATTATATGATATATTTTGCATCATCTAAGCATTATGTTCATAGAATGCTGACACTAGGTTAAGAAAATAACATTAATGAATGCATTTTTGTTAATATCACGCGTCTACAAATAACTGTCGGTTATAAGGCGAAAAGCGACAAAACATGCAAGTCTGGTTTGATGGCCTCAAATTTCATCATTAGAATTTTGACTTTCTTGCGGATAATATCACATTTTGCATCGACTAAGCCTTGTCTTTATAAAATGCTGACACTAGCTTAAGAAAATAACAATAATGTATGCATTTTTATTAATTTCAAGCGTCTGCTAAGTAACTGTCGGTTATACGGCTAAAAGCGACAAAACATCCAAGTCGGTTTAGATCGCATCATATTTATCATTAGAATTCAGATTTTCTTCCGCATTATATTCTATTTTGCATAATCTAAGCCTTATGTTTATTGAATGCTGAGACTAGTTTAAGAAAATAACATTAATCAATGCATTTTTGTTAAATATCACGCGTCTACAAATAACTGTCGGTTATACGGCGAAAATCGACAAAACATCCAAGTCGGTTTTGATCGCATCATATTCATCATTGGAATTCAGATTCTCTTCCGGATTATATTACATTTTGTATCATGCCAGCCTTATGTTTATAGAATGCTGACACTAGGTTTAGAAAATAACATTAATGTATGCATTTTTAATAATATCAATGTTCTGCTAAGTAACTGTCGGTAATACGGCGAAAAGCGACAAAACATACAAGTCGGGTTTGATCGCATCATATTCATCATTAGAATTCAGATTTTCTTCCGGATTATATTACATTTTCCATCATCTAAGACTTATATTCATAGAATGTTGACATCAGTTTAAGAAAATAACATAATGAATGCATTTTTATTAATATCAAGCGACTGCTAAGTAACTGTCGGTTATTCGGCGAAACTCAACAGAACATACAAATCGGGCTTGATCGCATCGTATTCATCATTAGACTTCAATTTTTCATTCCGGATAATATTCCATGTTGCATCATCAATGCCTTATGTTTATAGAATGCTGACACTACTTTAAGAAAATAACATTAATGAATGCATTTTTATTAATATCATGCTTCTTCTAAGTAACTGTTGGTTATACGGCACAAAAGAAACAAAAGATCCACTTCGAGTTGGATCGCATCTTATTCGTCTTTAGAATTCAGATTTCCATCCAGATTATATTACATTTTGCATCATCTAAGACTTATTTTCATAGAATGCTGACACTAGGTTAAGAAAATAACATTAATGAATGCATTTTTATTAATATCAAGCGTCTGCTAAATAACTGTCGGTAATAGGGCGAAAAGCGACAAAACAAACAAGTCGGGTTTGAACGCATCATATAACATTAATGAATGCATTTTTATTAAGTCGGGTTTGATCGTATCATATTCATCATTAGAATTCAGATGTTCTTCCGGATTATTTTACATTTTGCATCATCTAAGCCTAATCTTTATAAAATGCTGACACTATGTTAAGAAAATAACATTAATGAATGCATTTTATTAATATGAAGCGTCTGCTAAGTAACTGTTGTTTATACGGCGAAAAGCGACAAAACTTTAATGTCGGGTTTGATCGCATCATATTCATCATTAGAATTCAGATTTTCTTCAGGATTATATTTTCATTTTGCATCAACTAAGCCTTATGTTCATAGAATACTGACACTACTTTAAGAAAATAACACAAATCAAGGCATTTTTATTAATATCAAGTGTCTGCTAAATAACTGTCGGTTATAGGGCGAAAAGCGACAAAACATCCAAGTATGATCGCATCATATTCATCTTTAGAATTCAGATTTTCATCCGGATTATATTTCATTTTTCTTCATCATCTAAGACTTATGTTTATAGAATGCTGAGATTGATTAAGAAAATAACATTAATGAATGCATTTTTATTAATATCAAGCCTCTGAAAAATTACTGTCGCTTATACTGCGAAAAGCTACAAAACATACAAGTCGGGATGATCGCATTATATTCATCATTAGAATTCAGATTTTCATCCGGATTATATTACATTTTACAACATCTAAGCCTTATTTTCATAGAATGCTGACACTAGTTTAACAAAATAACATTAATGAATGCATTTTTGTTAATATCAAGCGTCTGCTAAATAACTGTCGGTTATACGGCGAAAAGCGACAAAACATCCAAGTCGGGATGATCGCATTATATTCATGATTAGAATTGAGATTTTCTTCCCGATTATATTACATTTTCCTTCATCTAAGGCTTATATTCATAGAATGCTGACATCAGTTTAAGAAAATAACATTAATGAACACATTTTTATTAATACCAAGCGTCTGTTAAGTAACTGTCGGTTATACGTGGAAAAGCGACAAAACATCCAAGTCGGGATGATCGCATCATATTCATCTTTAGAATTCAGATTTTCATCCGGATTATATTACATTTAGCATAATCTAAGCCTAATGTTTATCGAATGCTGACACTGGTTTAAGAAAATAACATTAATAAATGCATTTTTATTAATACCAATCGTATGTTAAATAAGAGTCGGTTATACGTCGAAAATCGACAACACATCCATGTTGGGTTTGATCGCATCACATTCATCATTAAAATTCAGATTTTCTTCCGGATTATATTACATTTTGCAACATATAAGCATAATTTTTATAGAATGCTGACACTAGTTTAAAAAAATAACATTAATGAATGCTTTTTTATTAATTTCAAGCGTCTGCTAAGTTACTGTCGGTTATTGATCGCATCATATTCATCATTGGAATTCAGATTTTCATCCGGATTATATTACACTTTGCATCATCTAAGCGTTATGTTCATAGAATTCCTAAACTAGTTTAAGAAAGTAACATTAATGAATGCATTTTTATTAATATCAAGCGTCTGCTAAGTAACTGTCGGTTATACGGCGAAAAGCGAGAAAACATCCAAGTCGGTTTTGATCGCATCATATTCATCATTGGAATTCAGATTCTCTTCCGGAGTATATTAAATTTTGCATCAACTAAACCTTGTATTCATAGAATGCTGACACTTGTTTAAGAAAATAACATTAATTCATGCATTTTTATTAATATCAAGCGTCTGCTAAGGAACTGTCGTTCATACGGCGAAAAGCGACAAAACATCCATGTCGGTTTTGATCGCATCATATTCATTATTAGAGTTAAGATTTTCTGTCGGATTATATTATAATTTGCATCAGTTATGACTTATGCTCATAGAATGATGAGACTCTTTTCAGAAAATAACATTAATGAATTCATTCGTATTGATGTCAAGCGTCTCCTAAGTACCTGTCGGTTATACGAAATGCGACAAAACAAACCAATTCGGGATTGACCGCATAATATTCGTGATTAGTATTCAGATTTTTTTCCGGATTATATTATATTTTGCATCATCTCAACCTTCTGTTAATGGAATGCTGATATTAATTTAAGAAATTAAAACTAATGAATGTTTTTTTATTAATATCATGCGTCTACTAAGTAACTGTCGGTTAAATGGCGAAAAGCCACAAAACATACAAGTCGGGGTTGATCGCATCTTATTCATCATTGGAATACAGATTTTCTTCAGGATTATATTACATTTTGCATCATCTAAGCCATATGTTCATAGAATGCTGTGACGAGTTTAAGAAAATAACATTAATGAATGCATTTTTATTAATATCAATCGTCTGAAAAATTACTGTCGCTTATACTGCGAAAAGCAACGAAACATACAAGTCTGGATGATCGCATTATATTCATCTTTAGTATTCAGATTTTCATCCGGGTTATATTACATTTTACAACATCTAAGCCTTATTTTCATAGAATGCTGACACTAGTTTAAGAAAATAACATTATTGAATGCATTTTTATTAATACCAATCGTACGTTAAGTAAGAGTCGATTATACGACGAAAATCGACAAAACATCTAAGTCGGATTTGATTGCATAATATTCTCGATTAGATTTCAGATTTTCTTCCAGATTATATTATATTTTGCATCATATAAAGCCTTATGTTCATAGAATGCTGACACTATTTTAAGAAAATAATATTAATGAATGCATATTTATTAATAACAAGCGTCTGCTAAGTAACTGTTGGTTATACGGCCAAAAACTACAAAACATCCAAGTCGGGTTTGATCGCATCATATTCATAATTAGAATTCCGATTTTCTTCAGGATTTAATACATTTTGCATCATTTAAGCCTTATGTTCATAGAATGCTGTCACTAGTTTAAGAAAATAACATTAATGAATGCATTTTTATTAAAATGAAGTGTCTGCTAAGTAACTGTGGTTTATACGGGCGAAAGCAACAAAACGTGGGTTTCATTGCATCGTATTCATCATTAGCATTCAGATTATCTTACGGATTATTTTACATTTTGCATCATCTAAGGCTTAGGTTCATGGAATGTTGACACTAGTATAAGAATATAACATTAATGAATGCATTTTTGTTAATATCAAGCCTCTGCTATGCAACTGTCGGTTATACGGCGAAAAGCGACAAAAAATACAAGTCAGTTTTGATCGCGTCATATTCATCATTAGAATTCAGATTTTCTTTCGGATTATATTACATTTTGCATCGTCTAAGACTTATGTATATAGAATGCTGACACTAGTTCAAGAAAGTAACATTAATGAATGCATTTCTATTAATATCAAGCGTCTACTAAGTAACTGTCGGTTATACAGCGAAAAGCGACAAAATATCCAATGGGGTTTGATCGCATCATATTCCTCATTAGTATTCAGATTTCCTTCCGGATTTATTACATTTTGCATAATCTAAGCTTTATGTTCATAGAATGCTGTCACTAGTATAAGAAAATAACATTAATGAATGCATTTCTATTAATATCAAGCGTCTGCTAAGTAACTGTCAGTTATACGGACGAAAGCAACAAAACAACCAAGTCGGGTTTCATAGCATCGTATTCATCTTTGCATTCAGATTCTCTTTCGGATTATATTACATTTTGCATCATCTAAGCATTAGGTACATAGAATGCTGACACTAGTGTCAGAAATTAACATTAATGAATTCATTTTTATTAATAACAAGTGTCTGCTAACTAACTGTCGGTTATACGGCGAAAAGCTACAAAACATGCAAGTCGGTTTTGATCGCTTCATATTCATCATTAAAATTCAGATTTTCTCCCGGATTATCTGACATTTTGCATAATCTAAGGCTTAGTTTCCCAGAATGCTTACACTAGTGACAGAAAATAACATTAATGAAATCATTTTTATTAATATCAAGCGTCTACTAAGTAACTGTAAGTTATACGGCGAAAAGCGACAAAATATCAAAGTCGTGTTTAATCGCATCATATTCGTCATTAGAATTGAGATTTTCTTCCGAATTATATTACATTTTGCATCAACGATATGGGGACTTGTGTTAGTTCATTTCGGCAAATTTTCATGCGGCCCGAGACTGGGGGATCAATCATATTTCACTTCATTATAACATTTTTCCAATAAAAGAAATATTTTCAAAATTGGTATCGAATTGTGTGCAATTTATTCATTCGTCCATGTCTAGAAGGATTTTTCATTTGATCAGATAGTAAAAAAGTACAGCTTGCACAATGCCCGCGGTGTGTCGTTTGAGAATTTACGGTGTCCGAAAACCTGTTCGCAACATAAGCCTTTATTTCTACTATTTCTTTCTATCGTATCCTCACAATGTCGGTGTCATATTGTCATGAATTTCTTGCCTTATTCATAATTACAAAAGTTTTTTCTTCAACTTGACTAGAGACGAGGCTGCATTCAACGATATGTGGACTTCTGTTAGTTCATTTGGGGAAATTTTCATGCGGCCCGAAACTGGAGGATCAGTCATATATCACTTCTTTATAACTTTTTTCAAGTAAAAGAAATATTTTCAAAATTGGTATCAAATTGTGTACAATCTATTCATTCGTCCATATCTAGAAGGATTTTTCATTTGGTCAGATAGTGAAGATTACATCTTTCACCATGCGCGCGGTGTGTCGTTTGACAATTTACGGTGTCCGAAAACCAGTTCGCAAAATAAGCCTTCATTTCTCCTTTTTCCTTTCTATGGAATACTCATAATATAGGTGTCAAATTGTCAAGAATTTCTTGACTTATCTATAATTACAAAAGGTTTTCTCCAACTTGACTAGAGACGAGGCGACATTAAACGATATAGGGACTTGTGTTAGTTTATTTGGGGAAATTTTCATGTGGTCCGAAAGTGGGAGATAAGTCATATTTAATTTCTTTATAACTTTCTTCGAGAAAAAGAAATATTTTCAAAATTTGTATCAAATTGTGTGGAATCTATACATTCGTCCATGTCTGGAATGATTTTTCTTCTGGTCAGATAGTGAAAAGTACAGCTTTCACCGTGCGCACGGCGTGTCATTTGACAATTTGTGGTGTGCGATAACCAGTTCGTAAAATAAGCCTTCATTTCTAGTTTTTCCTTTCTATGGAATCCTCATAATATAGATGTCAAATTGTCACGAATTTCTTACCTTATCCATAATTACAAAATTTTTTTCTCCAACTTGACTAGAGATCAGGCGGAATTCAACGATATGGGTTATTTTGTTAGGTCATTTGGGGAAATTTTCATGCCTTCATTTCTGCTTTTTCCTTTCTATTGAATCCTCATAATATAGGTGTCAAATTGACATGAAGTTCTTGCCTTATCCATAATTACAAACGTTTTGTCTCCAACTTGACTAGAGACGTGGCGGCATTCAACGATATTTGGACTTTAGTAGGTTCTTTTTCTGGAAATTTTCATGCGGCCCGATTCATTATAAATTTTTTCCCGTGAATTTTTTCATAATTGGTATCAAATTGTGTGCAATTTATTCATTCGTCCATGTCTAGAAGGATTTTTTCATTTGGTCAGACAGTGAAAAGTACAGCTTTCACCATGCGCGCGGTGTCTCGTTTGACAATTTACGGTGTCCAAAAACCAGTTCGCAAAATAAGACTTCATTTCTCCTTTTTCCTTTCTATCAAATCCTCATAATATATGTGTCAAAGTGTCATGAATTTCTTGCCTTATCCATAATTAGAAAAGTTTTTTCTCCATCTTGACTAGAGACGATGCGGCGTTCAATGATATGGGGATTTGTGTTAGTTCATTTGGTGAAATTTTCATGCGGCCCGAAACTGGTGGATCAGTCATATTTCAATTCTTTATAACCTTTTTTCCAGTAAAAGAAATATGTTCAAAATTCGTATCAAATTGTGTGCAATTTATCCATGTCTTGAAGGATTTTTCATTTGGTCAGATAGTGAAAAGTACAGGTTTCACCGTGTGCGCAGTGGGTCGTTTGACAATTTAGGGTGTCTGAAAACCAGTTCGCAAAATAACCCTTCATTTCTACAATATCACTTGCCAGGTACACATTAATACCAAATTTAAAAAGATTTAAAACTGTAAATCTTTCTACTTAAAATTTAATAATATGAAAATAATTCTACTAACATTGAGAATGAGGCATTAAATTGCAGTAAGCTATTCTATTTGATTAGTAAATATAGATTTTAATTCATAGCAATATCATTTGCCAGGTACAAATTAATACCAAATTTAAAAAATTTAAAACTTTATAAATTATTGTTATTAAAATTAAAAAAATGATAACAATTCTACTAGAATTTCAAAATTCAATCTAACATTAGGGATGAGGCATTAAATTGCAGTATGTTCTTCCATTTGATTATAAATATAGATTTGACCTATTAGCAATATTATTTTGTCAGGTACAAATTAATACCAAATTTTATATGATATAAAACTTTATAAATTATTTTAATTAAAATTTTTCAAAATGAAAATATTTCTACTAAAAATTCAAAATTCATTCTAACATTGGTGAATTACAGTAGGATTTTACATTTGATTAGTAAATATAGATTTTACTTAATAGCAATATCATTTGCCAGGTACAAATTAATACCAAAATTTAAAAGATTTAAAACTTTATAAATTATTGTAATTAAAATTTAAATATACGTAAATAATTCTACTAAAAATTCAAAATTCATTTAAATATTGGGCATGAGGCATTAAATTGCAGTATGCTATTCCCTTTGTTTAGTAAACATAGATTTAACTTAATAGCAATAACATTTGCCAGGTACAAATTAATACCAAATTTTAAAAGATTGAAAAGTTTATGAATTATACTAAAATTTAAAAAATGAAAAAATTTCGCTAAAGTTTAAAAATTCATTTTAACATTGGTGATGAGGCATTAAATTGCAGTAAGCTTTTCATTTGAGTAGTAAATATAGATTTCACTTAATAGAAATATCGTTTGCCAAGTACAAATTAATACCAAATTTGAATAGTTTTATAATTTTATAAATTAATATTATTAAAATTGAAAAAATGAAAATAATTCCACTAAAAATTCAAAATTCATTCTAACATTGGGTATGAGGCATTAAATTGCACTAAGCTTTTCACTTTGCTTAGGAAACATAGATTTTACTTAATAGCAATAACATTTGCCAGGTACAAATTAATACCAAATATTAAAAGATTTAAAATTTCATGAATTATTTTAATTAAGATTTAAAAAAAGGAAAATATTACTACTAAAATTCAAAATTCATTCTAACATTGGGGATGAGGCATAAAATTGCATTATGGTTTTCCCTTGATTAGTAAACATAGATTTTGATTAATAGCAATATCATTTGCCAGGTACAAATTAATACCAAATTTTAAAAGATTTAAAACTTTAAAATTATTCTAATTAATATTAAAAAAATGAGAATAATTCTACTAAAAATTCAAAATTCATTCTAACATTGGGGATGAGGCATGAAATTGCAGTAAGCTTTTCCATTATATTAGTAAATATAGATTTTACTTAATAGCAATATCATTTGTCAGGTACAAATTTAGACCAAATTTTAAAAGATTTAAAACTTTATAAATTATTCTAATTAAAATTTTTAAAAAATGAAAATAATTCTACTAAAAATTCAAAATTCATTCTACCAAAGGTGAAGAGGTATTAAATTGCAGTAAGATTTTCCATTTGATAAGTAAATATTGATTTAACTTAATAGCAATATCATTTAACAGGTATAAATTAATACGAACTTTAAAAACATTAAAAACTTTATAAATCATTCTACTTAAATTTATAAAAAGTGAAAATAATCCTATTAAATATTCAAAATTCATTGTAACGTTGGGCATTAGGAAATAAATAACAGTAAGGTTTTCCAATTGATTAGTAAATATAGATTTTACTTAGTAGCAATATCATTTGCCAGGTACAAATTAATACCAAATTTTAAAAGATTTAAAACTATATAAATTATTATAATTAAATTTAAAAAATTGAAAATGATTATACTAAAAATTCAAAATTCATTCTAACATGGGGTATTAGGCATTAAATTGCAGTATTTGATTAGTAAATGTAGCCTTTACTTATTAGCAATATCATTTGACCGGTAAAAATTAATTCCAAACTTTAAAAATTTAAAACTTCATAAATTATTCTTATTAAGATTTAAAAAAAGGAAAATAATTCTACTAAATATTCAAAATTCATTCTAACATTGGGCATGAGGCATTAAATTGCTGTAAGCTTTTCCATTTGATTTGTAAATATAAATTTTAATTAATAGGAATATCATTTGCCAGTTACAAATTATTAGCAAATTTTAAAAGATTTAAAACTTTATTAATTATTTTAATTAAAATTTTACAAAATGAAAATAATTCTACTAAATATTCAAAATTCATTCTTACATTGGGGATGAGGCATTAAATTGCAGAAAGCTTTTCCATTTGGTTAGTAAATATAGATTTTACTTAATAGCAATATCATTTGCGAGGTACAATTTCATACCATATTTTAAAAGATTTAAAACTTTATAGATATTATAATTAAAATTTAAAAAAATGAAAATAATTCTACTAAAAATTCGAAATTCATTCTAACAATGGGGATGAGGCATTAAATTACAGTAAGCTTTTCCATTTGATTAGTAAATATAGATTAAACTGAATAACAATATCATTTGCCAGGTAAAACTTAATACAAAATTTTAAAACATTTTAAACTATATAAATTATCGAAATAAAAATTTGAAAATATGAATATAATTCTACTGAAAATTCAAAATTCATTCTAACTTTGGTGATGAGGCATTAAATTGTAGGAAGATTTTCCATTTGTTTAGTAAATATAAATTTTACTTAATAGAAATAACATTTGCCAGGTTCAAATAAATACCAAATTTTAAAAGATTTAAAACTTTATAAATTATTCTACTAAAAATTTTTAAAAAATTAATACAATTCTACAAAAAATTCAAAATTCATTGTAACATTGGGGATGAGGCATTTAATTGCAGTAATATTTTCCACTTGAGTAATAAATATAGATTTAACTTCATAGCAATATCATTTGGCAGTTACAAATTAATTCCAAATTTTGAAAGATTTAAAACTTTATAAATTATTCTAATTGAAATTTAAAAAATGAAAATGATTCTACTAAATATTCAAAATTCATTCTAACATGAGGGATGAGGCCGTAAGTTGCAGTAAGCTTTTCTATTTCATTAGTAAATATCGATTTTACTTAATAGCAATATCATTTGTCAAATACAAATTTAGACCAAATTTTAAAAGATTTAAAACTTTATAAATTATTGTAATTAAAATTTAAAGAAAATGAAAATAATTCTAATAAAAATTCAAAATTCATTTTAACAGTGGTGAAGAGGCATTAAATTTCAGTAAGCTTTTCCATTTGATTATTAAATAATGATTTAACTTAATAGCAATATCATTTACAAGTACAAATTTAGACCAAATTTTAAAAGATTTAAAACTTTATAAATTATTCTAAATAAATTTAAAAAAAATGAAAATAATTCTACTAAAAATTCAAAATTCATTCTACCAGAGGTGAAGAGGCATTAAATTGCGGTAAGCTTTTTCATTTGATTAATAAATATTGATTGAACTTAATAGCAATATCATTTAACAGGTATAAATTAATACGAACTTTAAAAAGATTCAAAAGTATATAAATTATTCTACTTAAATTTATCAAAAAGTGAAAATAATCCTATTAAATATTCAAAATTCATTGTAACATTGGGCATTTGGAAATAAATAAGAGTAAGATTTTCCATTTATTAGTAAATATAGATTTTGCTTAATAGCAATATAATTTACCAGGTACAAATTAATACCAAATTTTAAAAGATGTAAAACTTTTTAAATTATTCTAATTAGAATGAAAAAATGAAAATGATTCTACTAAAAATTAAAAATTAATTATAATTTTGAGGATGAGGCATGAAATTGCAGTAATCTTTTACATTTCATTAGTAAATAAAGATTTCAATTCATAGCAATATCATTTGCCAGGTACAAATTAATACCAAATTTTAAAAGATTTAAAACTTTATACATTACTATAATTAAAATTTTAAAAAAAGAAATAATTCTAGTAAAAATTCAAAATTCAATCTAACAATGAGGATGAGGCATTAAACTGCAGTTAGATTTTCCATTTGATTAGTAATTATTGATTTTACTTAATAGCAATATCATTTGTCAGTTATAAATTAATACCAAATTTTAAAAGATTTAAAACTTTATAAATTATTCTAATTAAATTAAAAAATGAAAATAATTGCACTAAAAATTAAATATTCATTCTAACATTGGGGATGAGGCATTAAATTTCAGAAATGTTTTCCATTTGATTAGTAAATATAGATTTTACTTAATAGCAATACATTTGCCAGGTATTAATTAATACCAAATTTTAAAAGATTTCAAACTTTATAAATTATTCTAATTAAAATTTAAATATATAAAAATAATTCTACAAAAAATTCCAAATTCATTCTAAGATTGGAGATGAGGCATTAAATAACAGTAAACTTTTCCCTTAGATTAGTAAATATAGATTTAACTTAATAGCAATATCATTTGCCAGATACAAATTAATACCAAATTTGAAAGATTTAAAACTTTATAAATTATTGTAATTAACATTTAAAAAATGAAAATAATATGACTAGAATTTCAGAAATCATTCTAACATTGGATATGTGGCATTATACTGCAGTAAGCTTTTCCATTTGATTAGTTAATATAGATTTTACTTAAAAGCAATAATATTTGTCAGGTACAAATTGATACCAAATTTTAAAATATTTAAAACTTCATAAATTATTCTAATTAAAATTGTTGAAAAATGAAAATAATTCTACTAAAAATTCAAAATTAATTCTACATTGGGGGTGAGGCATTAAATTGCAGTAATCTTTTCCATTTGACAAGTAAATATAGGGTTTACTTAATAGCAATAGCATTTGTCTGGTACATATTAATACCAAATTTTAAAAGATTTAAAAATTCTTATATTATTCTAATTGAAACTTTAAAAAAATGAAAGTAATTCTACTAAAAATTCAAAATTCATTCTGTTGTGGATGAGGCATAAAACTGAAGGGAGATTTTCCATTTGATTAGTAAATATAGATTTCACTTAATAGCAATATCATTTGCCAGTTACAAATTAATACCAAATTTTAAAATATTGAAAATTTTATAAATTATTCTACTTAAATTTTTTAAAAGTGAACATAATTCTACTAAATATTCAAAATTCATTCTAACATTGGGGATGAGGCATTAAATTTCAGTAAGCTTTTACATTTGATTAGTAAATATAGGTTTTACTTAATAGCAATATCATTTGCCATGTAAAAATGAATACCAAATTTTAAAATATTTCAAACTTTATAAATTATACTAATTAAAATTTAAAAAAAAAAATCATTCTACTAAAAATTCAATGTTCATTCGAACAGTTGAGATGAGGCATTAAATTGCAGTAAGCTTTTCCGTTTTATTAGTAAATATAGATTTTGCTTAGCAGCAATATCATTTGCAGGTACAAATTAATACCAAATTTTATAAGATTTAAAACTTTATAAATTATTCTGATTAAAATTTAAAAAGTTAAAATCATTCTACTAAAAATTCAAAATTCATTCTATGTTGGAGATGAGGCATTAAATTGCAGTAAACTTTTCCATTTGATTAGTAAATATAGATTTCACTTAATAGCAATATCATTTTCCAGGCACAAATTAATACAAAATTTTAAAAGATTTAAAACTTTATAAATTATTCTAATTAAAATTTGAAAAAATGAAAATATTTCCACTAAATATTCAAAATTCATTCTAAAATTGGGGATGAGGCATTAAATTGTAGTATGCTTTTCCGTTTGATTCGTAAATATAGATTTTACGTAAAAGCAATATCATTTGCCAGCTTCAATTTAATGTCAAATTTTAGAAGATTTAAAACTTTATAAATCAATCTAATTAAAATTTAAAAATGAAAATCATTCTACTAAAAATTCAAAATTCATTCTAACATTGGCAATTAGGCATTAAATTGCAGTAAGCTATACTATTTGATTAGTAAATATAGATTTTAATTAATAGCAATATCATTTGCCAGGTACAAAATAACACCAAATTTTAAAAGATTTAAACTTTATAAATTAATCTAATTAAATATTAAGAAAATGAAAATAATTCTACTAAAAATCAAAATTCATTCTAACATTGGGGATGAGGCATTAAATACCTGTAAGCTTTTCCATTTGAGTAGTAAATATAGATTTTATTTAATAGGCATAATATATCCCATGTACAAATTATTACCAAATTTTAAAAGATTTAAAACTTTAAAAATTATTTGAATTAAAATTTTAAAAAATGAAAATAATTCTACTAAAAATTCAAAATTCATTGTAACATTGGGGATGAGGCATTAAATTGTAGTAAGCTTTTCCATTTGATTAATAAATATAGATTTTACTTAATAGCAATATCATTTGCCAGGTTCAAAATAACACCAAATTTTAACAGATTTAAACTTTATAAATTATTCTAATTAAAATTTAAAAATTAAATAATATTATAAAAATTCAAAAATGATTCTAACATGGGGTATTAGGCATTAAATTGCAGTATTTGATTAGTAAATATAAACTTTACTTAATGGCAATATCATTTGCCAGGTACAAATTAATAATAAATTTTAAAAGATTTAAAAACTATATAAATTATTCTCATTAAAATTTGAAAATATGAAAATATTCTTCTAAAAATTCAAAATTCATTCTAACAGTGGGGATGAGGCATTAAATTGCAGTTAGCTTTTCCATTTGATTACTAAATATAGATTTTACTTAATAGCAATATCATTTGCCAGGTACAAAATAACACCAAATTTTAAAAAATTTAAACTTTATAAATTATTCTAATTAAAATTTAAAAACTAAAATAATTCTAATAAAAATTCAAAAATCATTCTGACATTGGGGATGAGGCTTTAAATTGCAGTAATCTTTTCCATTTGATTAGTAATATAGGTTTTACTTAATAGCAATATCATTTGCCAGGTACAAATTAATACCAAATTTTAAATATGTAAAACATTATAAATTATTCTAATTAAAAATTTTTAAAATAAAAATAATTCTAGTAAAAATTCAAAATTCATTCTAACATTGGAGAAGAGGCTTTAAATTACAGTAAGCTTTTCCATTTGATTAGTAAATATAGATTTTACTGAAGAACAATATCATTTTCCAGGTACAAATTAATACAAAATTTTAAATAATTTAAACCTTATTAATTATTCTAATTCAAATTTAAAAAATGAAAATAATTCCACGAAAAATTCAAAATTCATTCTAACATTGGGAATGAGGCATTAAATTGCAGTAATCTTTTCCATTTGATTAGTAATATAAGTTTTAGTGAATAGCAATATCATTTGCCAGTTAAAATAATTCAAAATAAATTCTAATATTGGTGATGAGGCATTAAATTGCAGTAACTTTACCATTTGATTAATAAATATAGATTTTACTTAATAGCTGATCTGTTGGTTTCTGGTCCATATTTGAACATCTTGTGTATGATGATAAACTACGTCCAGCAGCAAGGCCTCTGATCTCTTGGTTTCCAGTCAATATTTGAGCCTGTAGTGTAAGAAGATAAAGTACGCCCAGCAGCATGGCCTCTGATCTGTTGGTTTCCTGTCCATATTTGAATGTCTAGTGTAAGATGATAAACTATGTCTTGCAGGCATGACTCTGATCTGTTGGTTTCTGGTCCATATTTGAGCGTCGTGTGTAAGATGATAAACTCCGTCCAGCAGCATGGCTTCTAATCACGTGGTTTCTGGTCCATATTTGAACGTCTAGTGTAAGATGATAAACTATGACCTGCAGGATGGCCTCTGATCGGTTTGTTTGTGGACCATATTTGAGCGTCTTGTGTAAGATTATAAACTACGTCTAGCAGCATGGCCTTTGATTTGTTAGTTTCTGGTCGATATTTGTGCGTCTTGTGTAAGATGATAAAGTAAGTCCAGCAGCAAGGCATCTGATCTGTTGTTTTTCGGTCCATATTTGAGAGTCTAGTGTAAGATGATAAACTACGTCCAGCAGCATGGCCTGTAATCTGTTGGTTTCTGGTCCATATTTGAGTGTCTTGTGTAAGTTGATAAACTAATTCTAGCTGCAAACCTCTGATCTGTTGGTTACTGGTCCATATTTTAGCGCTTTGTGTGAGATGATAAACTACGTCCACCGGAAATGCTTCTGATCTGTTGGTTTATGCTCCATATTTAGTGTCTAGTGTAAGATGATAAACTACATCCGTCAAAATGGCCTCTGATCTGTGGTTTCCAGTCCATATTTGAGTTTCTAATGTAAGATTATAAACTATTTCCAGCAGCATAACATCTGATCGGTTGGTTTCCGGTCCATATTATAGCGTCTAGTGTAAGAGGATAAACTACGTCCAGCAGGAAGGCTTCTGATCTGTTGTTTTCCGGTCCATATTTGAGCATCTAGTGTAAGATGATAAACTACGTCCAGCAGTATGGCCTCTGATTGGTTTGTTTCTCATCCATATTTTAGCGTCTTGTGTAAGATGATAAACTACGTCCAGCAGCATGGCCTCGGATCTGTTGGTTTCTTGTTCAAATCTGAGCGTCTTGTGTAAGATGATAAACTACGTCCAGCAGCAAGATCCATATTTGAGCGTCAAATGTAAGATTATAAATTACGTCCAGCTGCAAGACCCCTGATCTCTTGGTTTCCCTTCCCTATTTGAGCGACTTGTGTAACATGATAAACTACGTCGAGGAGCAAGGCCACTGATCTGTTGGTTTACGGTCCATGTTTGAGTGTCTAGTGTAAGATGATAAACTACGTCTGGCAGCATGGCCTCTTATCTGTTGGTTTCCGTTCCATACGTGAGCGTCTAATGTAAGATGAAAAACTAAGATCAGCAGCAAGGTCTCTGATCAGTTGGTTTCGGGTCCATATTTGTGCGTCTAGCTTAAGATGATAAACTACATCCAGCAGCAAGGTATCTTATCTGGTGGCCCTGGTCTATATAAGAGCCTCTAGTCTAAGATGATAACATACTTCCAGCAACAATGACTCTGACCTGCTGGTTTCCGGTCCATATTTGAGCCTCTAGTGTGAGATAATAAAATACGTCCAGCATTATGGTCTCTGATCTGTTGGTTTCTGGTCCATATTTGATCGTCTTGTGCGGGATGATAAACTACGTCCAGCAGCAAGGCCTCTTATCTGTTGGTTTACGGTCCATATTTGAGCGTTTAGTGTAAGGAGATAAACTACGTCTAGGAGCTAGGCATCTGATCTGTTGGTTTACGTATCATATTTGAGCGTCTAGTGTAAGATGATAAACTACATCCAGCATTTTGTCCTCTTATCTCTTGGTTTCTGTTCCATATTTAACGTCTTGTGCAAGATGCTAAACTATGTCCAGGAGCAAGGTCTCTGATATGTTGTTTTACGGATCATATTTGAGCGTCTAGTGTAAATAGATAAACTACGTCCAGCAGCATGGCCTCTGATCAGTTGGTTTCTGGTCCATAAGTTATACAACACAAGCAGTCATGACTCTGATCTGTTGGTATCTGGTCCATATTTGAGCATCTAATGTAAGATGATAAATTACGTCCAGCTGCAAGGCCTCTGCTTTGTGGTCTCTGGTCCATATTTGAGCAACTAGTGGTAGCTGATAAACTACGTCCAGCATCATGGCCTCTGATCTCTTGGTTTCTGATCCATATGTTAGAATTTTGTTTAGGATGATAAACTACGTCCAGCAGAAACGCCTCTGATCTGGTGGTTTCCGGTCCATATTTGTGCGTCTAGTGTAAGATGGTAAAATACTTCCAGCAGCATGGCCTCTGATCTGTTGGTTTCTGGTCCATATTTGAGCATCGTGTCCAATATTATAAACTAGGTCAAGCAGCATGGGCTATGATCTGTTTGATTCTGGTCCATATTTGAGCGTCTTGTATTAGATGATAAACTACGTCCAGCAGCATGGCCCTGATCTTTTGGTTTTTGGCCCATATTTGAGAGTCTAGTGTAAGATGATAATCTACGTCCGGCAGCATGGCCTCTGATCTGTTGGATTCCGGTCTATTTGAGCGTGTAGTGTAAAATGATAAACTACATCTAGCAGCATGGCCTCAGATCTGTTGGTTTCCGGTCCATAATTTAGCGTCTAGTGTAAGATGATGAACAACGTACAGGAGCAAGGCCTCTGATCTCTTGGTTTCCAGTCCATATTTGAGCCTCTAGTGTAAGGAGACAAAGTACCACCAGCAGCATGGCTTCTAATCTGTTGGTTTCTGGTCCATATTTGAGCGTCGTGTCTAAGATTATAAACGAGGTGCAGCAGCATGTCCTCAGATCTGTTGGTATCTTGTCCATATCTTGTCCTACACCCCGCAGCAAAGCCTCTGATCTGTTGGTTTATGGATCATATTTGAGTGTCTTGTTTAAGATGATAAACTACGTCCCGCAGCCATGCCTCTGGTCTGTTGGTATACTGTCCATATTTGAGCATCTAGTGTAAGATGATAAACTACGTCCGGCAGCATGGCCTCTGATCTGTTGGTTTCTGGTCCATATTTGAGCCTCTAGTGCAAGAATATGAAGTACGCACAGCAGCATGGCCTCTGATCTGTTGGTTTCTGTTCCATATTTGAGCTTGTATTGTAAGATGATAAAATACGTCTTGCAGAATGCCCTTTGATATGTTGGTTTCTGGACCATATTTGAGCGACTTGTGCAGGATGATAAGCTACGTCCAGCAGCAAGGCCTCTGATCTGTTGGTTTCCGGTCCATATTTGACGGTCTAGTGTATGATAATAAATTACGTCCAGCAGCATGGCCTCTGATCTCTTGGTTTCCTGGTCCATATTTTAGCGTCTTGTGCAGTCTGATAAACAACGTCCAGCTGCAAGGCCTCTGATCTGTTGGTTTCTGGTGCATATTTGAGGTTCTTCTGTAAGATGATAAACTATGTCCAGGAGCATGGCTTCTGATCGGGTGTTTCTGGTCCATATTTGACCGTCTAGATGAGAAACAACCAACAGCAGAAAGGCTTCTGATTTGTTGGGTTTAGGTCCATATTTGAGCGTCTAGTGTAAGCTGATAAATTACATCCAGCAGCAAGGACTCTGATCTGTTGGATTCCGGTCCATATTTGAGCGTCTAGTGTAAGATTATAAACTACGTCCAGGAGCAAGACCTCTGATCTTTTGGTTTATGGATCATGTTTGTGCGTCTAGTGTAAGAGGATAATCTACGTCCGGCTGCATGGCCCCGTATCTGTTGTTTTCCGGTCCATATTTGAACGTCTAGTGTAAGATGATAAACTACGTCCAGAAGCATAGCCTCTGAACTGTTGGTTGTTTTGTCCATATTTAAACGTCTAGTGTAAGAGGATAAACTACGTCCAGCAGCAAGGCCTCTAATCTGTTGGAATCTGGTCCATATTTGAGCGTCTTGTGTAGGATGATAAATGACCTCCAGCAGCATGGCCTATGATCTGCTGTTTTCTTGTCCATATTTGAGCGTCTAGTGTAAGATGATAAACTACGTCCAGCATGATGGCCTCTGATCTCTTGGTTTCTGATTCATATTTTAGCGTCTTGTGCAGGATGATAAACTAAGTCCTGCAGCATGGCCTCTTATCTCTTGGTTTCTGTTCCATATTTAACGTCTTGTGCAACATGCTAAACTACCTCCAGGAGCAAGGTCTCAGATCTGTTGGTTTCCGGTCTATTTGAGCGTCTAGTGTAAGATGATAAACTCCGTCCAGCAGCATGGTGTCTGACCTGTTGGTTTCATATTTGAGCGTCGTGACTAATAAACTAGGTCCAGAAGCATGGCCTCTGATCAGTTGGTTTCTGGTGCATATTTGAGCGTCTTTTGTAAGATGATAAACTACGTCCAGGAGCAAGACCTCTGATCTGTTGGTTTTCTGTCCATATTTAACGTCTTGTGCAAGATGCTAAACTATGTCCAGGAGCAAGGTCTCTGATATGTTGTTTTACGGATCATATTTGAGCGTCTAGTGTAAATAGATAAACTACGTCCAGCAGCATGGCCTCTGATCAGTTGGTTTCTGGTCCATAAGTTATACAACACAAGCAGTCATGACTCTGATCTGTTGGTATCTGGTCCATATTTGAGCATCTAATGTAAGATGATAAATTACGTCCAGCTGCAAGGCCTCTGCTTTGTGGTCTCTGGTCCATATTTGAGCAACTAGTGGTAGCTGATAAACTACGTCCAGCATCATGGCCTCTGATCTCTTGGTTTCTGATCCATATGTTAGAATTTTGTTTAGGATGATAAACTACGTCCAGCAGAAACGCCTCTGATCTGGTGGTTTCCGGTCCATATTTGTGCGTCTAGTGTAAGATGGTAAAATACTTCCAGCAGCATGGCCTCTGATCTGTTGGTTTCTGGTCCATATTTGAGCATCGTGTCCAATATTATAAACTAGGTCAAGCAGCATGGGCTATGATCTGTTTGATTCTGGTCCATATTTGAGCGTCTTGTATTAGATGATAAACTACGTCCAGCAGCATGGCCCTGATCTTTTGGTTTTTGGCCCATATTTGAGAGTCTAGTGTAAGATGATAATCTACGTCCGGCAGCATGGCCTCTGATCTGTTGGATTCCGGTCTATTTGAGCGTGTAGTGTAAAATGATAAACTACATCTAGCAGCATGGCCTCAGATCTGTTGGTTTCCGGTCCATAATTTAGCGTCTAGTGTAAGATGATGAACAACGTACAGGAGCAAGGCCTCTGATCTCTTGGTTTCCAGTCCATATTTGAGCCTCTAGTGTAAGGAGACAAAGTACCACCAGCAGCATGGCTTCTAATCTGTTGGTTTCTGGTCCATATTTGAGCGTCGTGTCTAAGATTATAAACGAGGTGCAGCAGCATGTCCTCAGATCTGTTGGTATCTTGTCCATATCTTGTCCTACACCCCGCAGCAAAGCCTCTGATCTGTTGGTTTATGGATCATATTTGAGTGTCTTGTTTAAGATGATAAACTACGTCCCGCAGCCATGCCTCTGGTCTGTTGGTATACTGTCCATATTTGAGCATCTAGTGTAAGATGATAAACTACGTCCGGCAGCATGGCCTCTGATCTGTTGGTTTCTGGTCCATATTTGAGCCTCTAGTGCAAGAATATGAAGTACGCACAGCAGCATGGCCTCTGATCTGTTGGTTTCTGTTCCATATTTGAGCTTGTATTGTAAGATGATAAAATACGTCTTGCAGAATGCCCTTTGATATGTTGGTTTCTGGACCATATTTGAGCGACTTGTGCAGGATGATAAGCTACGTCCAGCAGCAAGGCCTCTGATCTGTTGGTTTCCGGTCCATATTTGACGGTCTAGTGTATGATAATAAATTACGTCCAGCAGCATGGCCTCTGATCTCTTGGTTTCCTGGTCGATATTTTAGCGTCTTGTGCAGTCTGATAAACAACGTCCAGCTGCAAGGCCTCTGATCTGTTGGTTTCTGGTGCATATTTGAGGTTCTTCTGTAAGATGATAAACTATGTCCAGGAGCATGGCTTCTGATCGGGTGTTTCTGGTCCACATTTGACCGTCTAGATGAGAAACAACCAACAGCAGAAAGGCTTCTGATTTGTTGGGTTTAGGTCCATATTTGAGCGTCTAGTGTAAGCTGATAAATTACATCCAGCAGCAAGGACTCTGATCTGTTGTTTTCCGGTCCATATTTGAACGTCTAGTGTAAGATGATAAACTACGTCCAGAAGCATAGCCTCTGAACTGTTGGTTGTTTTGTCCATATTTAAACGTCTAGTGTAAGAGGATAAACTACGTCCAGCAGCAAGGCCTCTAATCTGTTGGAATCTGGTCCATATTTGAGCGTCTTGTGTAGGATGATAAATGACCTCCAGCAGCATGGCCTATGATCTGCTGTTTTCTTGTCCATATTTGAGCGTCTAGTGTAAGATGATAAACTACGTCCAGCATGATGGCCTCTGATCTCTTGGTTTCTGATTCATATTTTAGCGTCTTGTGCAGGATGATAAACTAAGTCCTGCAGCATGGCCTCTTATCTCTTGGTTTCTGTTCCATATTTAACGTCTTGTGCAACATGCTAAACTACCTCCAGGAGCAAGGTCTCAGATCTGTTGGTTTCCGGTCTATTTGAGCGTCTAGTGTAAGATGATAAACTCCGTCCAGCAGCATGGTGTCTGACCTGTTGGTTTCATATTTGAGCGTCGTGACTAATAAACTAGGTCCAGAAGCATGGCCTCTGATCAGTTGGTTTCTGGTGCATATTTGAGCGTCTTTTGTAAGATGATAAACTACGTCCAGGAGCAAGACCTCTGATCTGTTGGTTTTCTGTCCATATTTGAGCGTCTAGTGTAAGATGATAAACTACGTCCAGCAGCAAGGCCTCTGATCTGATGGTTTCTGGTCCATATTTGAGCGTCTAGTGTAACATGATAAACTACGTCCAGCAGCATGGCCTCTGTTCTGTTGTTTTCAGGTCCATATTTGAGCGTCTTGTGTAAGATGATAAACTAGGTTTAGCAGTCTTGACTCTGATCTGTTGGTTTCTGTTACATATTTGAGCGTCTAATTTAAGATGACAAACTACGTCCAGCAGCAGAGCCTCTGAGCTGTTGGTTTCTTCTCCATATTTGAGCGTCTAGTGTAAGCTGACAAACCAATTCTGCAGCATGGCCTCTTATCTCTTGGTTTCTGTTCCATATTTAACGTCTTGTGCAACATGCTAAACTACCTCCAGGAGCGAGGTCTCAGATCTGTTGGTTTCCGGTCTATTTGAGCGTCTAGTGTAAGATGATAAACTCCGTCCAGAAGCATGGTGCCTGATCTGTTGGTTTCATATTTGAGCGTCGTGACTAATAAACTAGGTCCAGAAGCATGGCCTCTGATCAGTTGGTTTCTGGTCCATACTTGAGCGTCTGGTGTGAGATGACAAACTATTTCCAGGAGCAAGGCCTCTGATCAGTTGGTTTCCGGTCCATATTTTAGCGTCTTGTGTACGATGTAATACTGCGTCAAGCAGTCATGATTCTGATCTGTTGGTATCTGGTCCATATTTGAGCGTCTAATGTAAGATGATGAATTACGTCCAGCTGTAAGGCCTCTGATCTGTTGGCTTCTGGTCCGTATTTGATTGTCTTGTTTAAGTTGATAAAATACGTCCAGCAGCAAGCCACTGATCTCGTGGATTCTGGTCCATATTTAAGCATCTTGTGTAATATGATATACTACGTCCTGCAGGAAGGCCTCTGATCTGTTGGTATACGATCCATATTTGAGCGTCTAGTTTAAGATGTTAAACTACATCCGGCAGCATGGCCTCTGATCTGTTGGTTTTCGGTTCCTATTTGAGCGTCTAATGTAAGATGATAAACTACGTCCAGGAGCAGTGTCTCTGATCAGTTGGTTTCCGGTCCATATTTTAGCGTCTTGTGTACGATGTAATACTGCGTCAAGCAGTCATGACTCTGATCTGTTGGTATCTGGTCCATATTTGAGCGTCTAATGTAAGATGATGAATTACGTCCAGCTGTAAGGCCTCTGATCTGTTGGCTTCTGGTCCATATTGGAGCGTCTTGTGTAAGATGATAAACTACACCCAGGAGCCAAACCTCTGATCTGTTCGCTTCTGGTCCATATTTGAGGGTCTTGTGTAAGATGATAACTTACGTACAGAACCATGGCCTCTTATCTGTGTTTCTGGTCCGTATTTGAGCGTCTAGTTTAAGATAATAAACTACATCCAGCAGTATGGCCTCTGATCTGTTGGACTCTGGTCCATATTTGAGGGTCTTGTGTATGATGATAAACTACGTACAGAAGAATAGCCTGTGATCTGTTTGTTTCTGGTCCGAATTTGAGCGGCTAGTTTAAGACGATAAACTAATTCCGGCATCATGGCTTCTGATCGGTTGGTTTCCGTTCAATATTTGAGCGTCTAGTGTAAGATGATAAACTACGTCCAGCAGCAATGCTTCTGATCTTTTGGTTTCTGGCCCATATTTGAGCGTCTAGTGTAAGATGATAAACTACGTCCAGCAGCATGGCCTCTGTTCTGCTGTTTTCAGGTCCATATTTGAGCGTCTAGTATAGATGATAAACAACGTCCAGCAGCATGGCAGATGATAAACAACGCCCCGCAGCAAGGCCTCTGATCTGTTGGTTTCTGGTCCATATTTGAGAGTCTTCTGTAAGTTGATAATCTACGTCCAGCAGCATGGTCTCTGTCCTGTTGGCTTCAGGTCCATATTTCAGCGTCTTGTGTATGATGATAAGCTACGTCCAGCAGCATGGATTCTGATCGGTTGGTTTCTGGTCCATATTTGAGAGTCTACATGATAAATTACGTCCAGCAGCATGGCATCTGATCTGTTGGTTTCCGGTCCATATTTGTGCGTCTATTTTAAGATGAGAAAAGACGTCCAGCAGAAAGTACTCTGATGTGTTGGTTTCCGGTGCATATTTGAGAGCCTGGTATAATATGATAAACTACGTCCAGCAGCATGGCTTCTGGTCTGTTGGATTCTTGTCCATATTTTAGCGTCTTTAATATGATAAACTACGTCCAGCAGGATGGCTTCTGATCTGTTAGTTTCTGGTCCATATTTGAGCGTATAGTGTAAGGTGATAAACTTCTACCAGCAGCAAGGCCTCTGATCTATTGTTTTCCGGTCCACATTTGAGCGTCTAGTGTAAGCTGACAAACTACGTCCAACAGCATGGCCTCCGATCTGTTTGTGTTTGGTCCATATTTGAGCGACTTGTGTAAGATGGAAAACTACATCCAGCATCATGGCTTCTGATCTCTTGGTTTCTGTTCCATATTTAACGTCTTGGGCAAGATGCTAAACTACGTCCGACAGCATGGTCTCTGATCTGCTGGTTTCCGGTCCATATTTTAGCGTCTAGTGTAAAATGATAAACTACGTACAAGTGCAAGGCTTCTGGTCTCTTTGTTTCCGGTCCATATTTGAGCCTCTGGTGTAAGATTAAGTACGCCCAGCAGCATGGCCACTGATCTGTTGGTTTCCGGTCCATATTTGAGCTTCGTGTATAAGATTATAAACTACGTCCAGCAGCAAGGCCTCTGACCTGTTGGATTCTGGTCCATATTTGAGCGTCTTGTGTGATATGGTATACAACGTCCCGCAGCAAAGCCTCTGATCTGTTGCTTTCGGGTCCATATTTTAGCGACTTGTGTAATATTATAAACTACGTCCAGAATCATGGTCTCTGATCCGTTGCTTTCTGCTCCATATATGTGCGTCCAGTGTAAAATGATAAAATATGTCCAGCAGAAAGGACTCTGTTCTGTTGGTTTCTGGTCCATATTTGAGCGTCATGTGTGAGATGATAACCTACGCCCAGCAGTCCTGATTCTGATCTGTTGGTTTCTGATCCATAGTTGAGCGACTATTGTAAGCTGATAAACTACGTCGAGATGCAAGGTCTCTTATGTGTTGGTTTCCGGTCCATTTTTGAGCGATAAGTGTAAGATTATAAACTACGTCCAGCAGCAAGCCCTCTGATCTGTTGGTTGCCCGGCCATATTTGAGAATCTGGTGTAAGATCATAAACTACGTACAGCAGCATGGCCTCGGATCTGTTGGATTCTTGGCCACATTTTAGCGTCGTTAATATGATAAACTACGTCCAGTTGGATTGCCTCTGAACTCTTTGTTTCCGGTCCATATTTGAACCTCTAGTGTAAGAAGATAAAGTACGCACAGCAGCATGGCCTCTGATCTGGTGGTTTGTGGTCCATATTTGAGATTCGTGTGTTAGATTATAAACTACGACCAGCAGCAAGGCTTCTGATTGTTGGATTCTGGTCCATATTTGAGCGTCTTGTAAAATATGACATACTACATCCCGCAGCAAAGCCTCGGATCTGTTGGTTTCGGGTCCATATTTTAGCGTCTTGTGTAATATGATAAACTACGTCCAGCAGCAAGGCCTCTGATCTGTTGGATTCTTGTACATATTTTAGCGACTGTAAGAGGATAAACTACGTCCAGCAGCATGACCTCAGATCTGCTGGTGTTTGGTCCATATCTGAGCGTCTAGTGGAAGATGGTAAACTACGTCCAGCCTCATCAGCTCTGATCTCTTGGTTTCTGTTCCATTGCAAGATGCTAAGCTACGTCCACGAGCAAGGTCTGATCTGTTGATTTCCGGTCTATTTGAGCGTCTAGTGTAAGTTGATTAACTACGTCCAGCAGCGTGTCCTCTTATCTGTTGGTTTGTGGTCCATATTTGCGCGTCTAGTGTAAGATGATATACTACGGTTAGCAGCATGGCCTCTGATCTGTTGGTTTCCGGTCCATATCTCAAACTCTAGTGTAAGATAATAAACAACGTCCAGAAGCATGGTGTCTGTTGGTTTTTGGTCCATATTTGAGCGTCTTGTGTGAGAAGTTAAACTATGTCCAGGAGTAATGCCTCTGATCTGTTGGTTTACGGCCCTATTTCAGAGTCTAATGTAAGATGATGAACTAAGTCCGCCAGCATGGCCTCCGATCTGTTGGTTTTCGGTCCATCTTTGAGCGTCTAGTGTAAGATGATAAACTACATCAAGCTTCATGGCCTCTTATATTTTGGTTTTTGGTCCATATTAGTGCGTCTTGTGTAAGATGATAAACTTCGTCCAGCAACAAAACATCTAATATGTTGACTTCTGGTCCATATTTGAGGGTCTTGTGTAAGATGATAAACTATGTACAGTAGCATGGCCTATGTTCTCTTTGTTTCTGGTCCCTATTTGAGCTTCTAGTTTAAGATGATAAAATAAGTCCGGCAGCATGGCTTCTGATCGGTTTGTTTCTGGTCCATATTTGAGCGTCTAGATGATAAACTATGAACAGCAGCAAGGCTTCTGATCTGCTGGTTTCCAAACCATATTTAAGCTTCTAGTGTAAGATGATAAACTACGTCCAGCAGCATGGCTGATCTGTTTGTTTCTTGTCCATATTTGAGCATCTTGTGTAAGATCATATACTGCGTCCAGCATCATGGCCTCTGATCTCTTGGTTTCAGGTCCATATGTTAGCATCTTGTGCAGGATGATAAACTACGTCCAGCAGCAAGGCCTCTGATCTGTTGGTTTCAGGTCCATATTTGTGCGTCTTGTTAAGATGGTAAAATACTTCCGGTAGCATGGCCTCTGATCTGTTGGTTTCTGGTCCATATTTTAGCGTCGTGTCTAAGATTATAAACTAGGTGAAGCAGCATGGCCTCTGATCTGTTAGATCTCAGATCCATATTTGAGCGTCTTGTGTGAGATGATAAACTACGTCCAGCAGCATCGCCACAGATCTGTTGGTTTCTGGTCCATATTTGAGCGTCTTGTGTAAGATATTAAACTACGTCCATGAGCAAGGCCTCTAACTGTTGGTTTACGGATCAAATTTGAGCCTCTAATGTAAGATGATAATCTACGTTCTGCAGTATGGCCTCTGATCTGTTGGATTCCGTGCTATTTGGGCGTCTAGTGTAAGATGATAAACTACGTCCAGCAGCAAAGTCTCTGAACTGTTGGTCTCTGGACCATATTTGTACGTCTTGTTTAAGATGATAAACTAACTCCAGCATCATGGCCCCTGATTTCCATATTTGAGCGTCTAGTGTAAGATGATGAACTACGTCCAGCAGGATTGCCCCTGATCTTTTGGTTTCTGGTCCATATTTGAGCGTCTAATATAATATTATAAACTACCTCCAGCAGCAACGATTCTGACCTGTTGGTTTCTGGTATATATTTGAGCGTACTGTGTAAGATGATAAACTACGTCCCGCAGCAAGGACACTGATCTGTTGGTTTCGGTACATATTTGAGCGTCTAGTGTAAGATGATTAACTACGTCCAGCAGCGTGTCCTCTGATCTGCTGGTTTGTGGTCCACATTTGCGCGTCTAGTGTAAGATGATAAACTACGGTTAGCAGCATGGCCTCTGATCTGTTGGTTTCCGGTCCATATCTTAACCTCTTGTGTAAGGTAATAAGCAACGTCCAGCAGCATGGCCTCTGATCTGTTAGTTTCTGGTACATATTTGAGCGTCTCGTGTAAAATGATAAACTACGTCCAGCAGCATGGTGTCTGATCTGTTGGTTTCTGGTCCATATTTGAGCGTCTTGTGTGAGAAGATAAACTATGTCCAGGAGCAATGCCTCTGATCTGTGTGTTTACGGTTTATATTTCAGCGTCTAATGTAAGATGATAAACTAAGTCCACTAGCATGGCCTCTGATCTGTTGGTTTTCGGTCAATATTTGAGCGTCTAGTGTAAGATGATAAACTACGTCAAGCTGCATGGCCTCATATCTGTTGGTTGCCGGTCTATATTTGAGCGTCTAGTGTAAGATAATAAACAAGGTCCAGCTGGTTAGTCTCTTACCTGTTGGTTTTATGGTCAATATTTGAGCGTTTTATGTTAGATGATAAACTACGTCAAGCATCAAGGCCTCTGTACAGTTGGTTTCTGGTCGATATTTGAGAGTCTTGTGTAAGATGGTAAACTACGTTCAGCTGCATAGCTTCAGATCTGTTGGTCTCTTGTCCATATTTAAACCTCTTGTGTAAGACAATAAACTACGTCCAGCAGCAAGAACTCTGTCGGTTGGATTCTGGTTCATATTTGATCTTATAGTGTAACATGATAAACTAATTCCAGCAGGAAGGCCTCTGATCTTTTTGTTTCCGAACCATATTTGAGCGTGAAGTTTAAGTTGATAAACTACGTCCAGCAGCAGGTCCTCTGATATGTTGGATTCTGGTCCATATTTGAGCGTCTTGTGTTACATGATAAACTACGTCCAGAGGTATGGCCTCTGATCGGTTGGTTTCTGGCCCATATTTGAGCGTCTTGTTTAAGATGATAAACTAACTGCTGCAGAATGGCCTCTGATCTGTAGGATTCTGGTCCTTATTTGAGCCTCTTGTGTAAGATAATAAATTACGTCCAGCAGAAAAACTTCTTATCTGTTTGTTTCCGGTCCATATTTGAGCGTCTAATGTAAGATGATAAACTACCTCTAATGGCCTCTGATCTGCTTGTTTGCGGTCCATTGCTCTGAATCTAGTGGAATATAATAAACTACGTCCAGCAGCATGGCCTCTGTTCTGTTGATTTCTGGTCCATATTTGAAAGTTTAGTGTAAGATGAAAACTACGCCCAGCAGCATGTCTGCTGATCTGTTGGTTTCTGGTCAGTATTTGAGCAACGTGTGTAAGATGATATACTGCGTCCAGCAGCATGACTTCTGCTTTGTTGGTTTCTGGTCCGTATTTGAGCATCTAGTGTAAGATGATATACTACGTCCAGCAGCATATCTTCTGATCTCTTGGATTCTGGTCCATATTTGAGTGTCTTGTGTACGATGATAAACTACGTCCAGCACCAAGGACGCTGATCTGTTGTTTTACGGTCCATATTTGTGCGTCTAGTGTAAGATAATAAACAACGTCCAGCAGCATGGCCTCTGATCTGTTCGTTTCTGGTCAATATTTGAGAATCTACTGTAAGATGATAAACTACGTCCAGCAGCATGGCCTCGGATCTGTTTGTTTCTGTTCCATATTTGAGCGTATTGTGTAAGATGATAAATTACGTCCAGCAGAATGGCGCTGATCTGTTGGTCTCTGGTCCATATTTGAGCGTCTTGTGTAAGATGATTAACTACGTCCAGCGGCACGACATCTGACCTGTTTGTTTCCGGTACATATTTGAGTGTCTAGTGTAAGATGATAAACTACCTCTAATGGCCTCTGATCTGCTTGTTTGCGGTCCATTGCTCTGGAATCAGTAGATTCTCAAATATTGACCAGAAACCAACAGATCAGAGGCCATGCTGCTGGACGTAGTCTATCATCTTGCACTAGACGCTCAAATATGGACCGGAATCCAACAGATCAGAGGCATTACTGGCGGACAAATTTTATCATCTTACACTAGACGCTCAAATATTGACCAGAAACCAACAGATCAGAGGTTTGATGCTGGACGTAATTTATCATCTTACACAAGACGCTCAAATATGGACCACAAACCAAGAGATCAGAGGCCATGCTGCTGGACGTATTTTATCATCTTGCACCAGAGGCTAAAATACGGACCAGAATACTAAAAGATCAGATGCCATGATTCTGGACGTAGTTTATCATCTAGCAGTAGACGCTCAAGTATGGACCGGAAACCAACTGAGCAGAGTTTTTTTTCTGGACGTATTTTATCATCTTAACTAGAGGCTCATATATGGACCAAAAACCAACAGATCAGAGGCCTTGCTACTGGATTTAGTTTATCATCATACACAAGACACTCAAATATGAACCGGAATGCAACAGATCAGAGGATTTACTGGTGGACTGAGTTTATAATCTTACACTAGACGCTCATACATAGACCAAAAAACAGCAGATCAGAAGCCTTTCTGCTGGACGTAGTTTATCATCTTACACTAGACGCTCATATATGGACCAGAAACCAACAGATGAGAGACATGGCTGCTGAATATAATTCATAATCTTACACAAGACTCACAAATATGCACCAGAAACCAACAGATCTGAGTCCATGCTGCAGGACGTAGTTTATCATCTCATACTAGACACTCAAAAATGGACAAGAAACCAACAAATCAGATGCCTTGCTGCTGGACGTAGTGTATCATCTTATACTAGACGCTAAATATGGACCAGAAACAAACAGATCAGAGGTCTTGCTGCTGGACGTAGTTTATCATCTTACACTAGACGCTCAAATATGGAAAAGAATCCAACAAATCACATGCCTTGCTGCTGGACGTAGTGCATCATCTTATACAAGACGCTAAAATTTGAATCGGAATCCAACAGATCACAGGCATTACTGGTGGGCGTAGTTTATCATCTTATACAAGACTCTTAAATATGGACCTTAATGAAACCAACAGATCTGAGGCCATGCTGCTGGACTCAGTTTATCATCTTAAAATAGACGCTCAAATATTGACCGGAAACCAACAGAACAGAGGTCTTGCTGGTGGACATATTTTATTGTCTTTCGAAAGACGCTAAAATGTTGACCAGAAACCAAATGATCACAGGCCATGCTGCTGGATGTAGTTTATTAACTTACACTACACGCTCAAATATGGAACGGTAACCAACAGATCAGAGGCCAAAAATGGACAAGAAACCAACAAATCAGATGCCATGCTGCTGGACGTAGTTTATGATCTTACACAAGACGCTCTAATATGGACCAGAAATCAACAGATCATAGGCCATGCTGGATGTATTTAATCATCTTACAGTAGTCGCTTAAATATTCACCGTAAATCAACAGATAAGAGGCCTTGCTGCAGGACGTAGTTTATCATCTTAGATTAGACGCTCAATTATGGACAAGCAACTAACAGATTAGAGGCACTGCTTATTGACGTAGTTCATCATCTTACATCAGACGCTCAAATATGGAAGGGAAACCAACGGATCTGAGGCCATGCTACTGGACGCAGTTTATCATCTCACATTAGTCGCTCAAATATGGACCAGAAACTAAGAGATCAGAGGCAATTTTGCTGCAGGTAGTTTATCATCTTACACAAGACGTTCAAATATGGACCAGAAACCAACATATTACAGGCCATGCTGCTGGACGTAGTTCATCATCTGACACAACACGCTTAAATATGGACCAGAAACAAGAGATCATAGACCTTGCTGTTGGACGTAGTTTATCATCTCACACTAGAGGCTAAAATATGGACCAGAAAGTAACAGATAAGAGAACATGCAGCTGGACGTAGTTTATCATCTTGCACTAGACGCTCTAATATGGACCAGAAACTAAGAGATCAGAGGCAATTTTGCTGCAGGTAGTTTATCATCTTACACAAGACGTTCAAATATGGACCAGAAACCAACATATTACAGGCCATGCTGCTGGACGTAGTTCATCATCTGACACAACACGCTTAAATATGGACCAGAAACAACAGATCATAGACCTTGCTGTTGGACGTAGTTTATCATCTCACACTAGAGGCTAAAATATGGACCAGAAAGTAACAGATAAGAGAACATGCAGCTGGACGTAGTTTATCATCTTGCACTAGACGCTCAAATATGGACCAGAAACCAAAAGATCAGTGTCCTGCTGCTGGACGTAGTTCGACATCTTACACTAGACGCTCAAATATGAACCAGAAACCAACAGATCATAGAACTTGCTGTTGGGCGTATTTTAACATCTTACACAAGAAGCTCTAATATGGACCAGAAACGAACAGATCAGATTTCATGCAGCTGGACGAAGTTCATCCTATTACACAAGACGCTAAAATACTGACCAGAAACCAACAGATCACAGGCCATGTTGCTGGCCGCAGTTTATCATCTTATACTAGACGCTCAAATATGGACCGGAAACCAACAGATCAGAGGTCTTGCTGCTGGACGTAGTTTATTATATTACACAAGACGCTAAAATGTGGAGAAGAACCAAACAGATCAGAGGGTTTGCTGCTGGACGTAGTTCATCATCTTACACCAGACGCTTAAGCATGGACAAAATCCAAGAGATCAGAGGCCATGCTGCCGGACGTAGTTTATCATCTTACACTAGACGCTCAATTATGGAAAGAAAGCAACTGATTAGAGGCAATGCTGCTCGACGAAGTTTATTGTCTTACACTAGAGGCTGAGATATGGAACGGAAACCAACAGATCAGGGACATGCTGCTGGATGTAGTTTATCTTCTTACACAAGGCACTCAAATAGGGACCAGAAAACAACAGAACAGAAGTCATGCTGCTGGAGGTAGTTTTTCATATTACACTAGGCGATCAAATATGGACCGGAAACCAACGTAACAGAGGTCACATTGCTGTAAGTAGTTTATCATCTTAGACAGGACGCTCAAATATGGACCAGAAACCAACAGATCACAGGACATGCTGCTGTACGTAGTTTATCATCTTACACCAGACGCTCAAATATGCACCGGAAACCAATAGATCAGAGGCCTTGCTGCTGGACGTAGTTTCTCAACTTACACTAGACGCTTAAATATGTAAGGGAAACTAACAGATCACAGGCCTTGCCGCAGAACGAAGTTTGTGAACTTACACAAGACGCTCAAACATGGACCAGAAACCAACAGATCATAGGCCATGCTGCTGGACGCAGTTTATCATCTTAAACTACACGCTCAAATATGCACCGGAAACCAACAGATCAGAGGCGTTGATGCTGGACGTAGCTTATTATCTTACACAAGACGATAAAATGTGGACAATAACCAAGAGATCAGAGGCCATGCTGCCGGGCGTATTTTATCATCTTACACAAGGCGCTCAGATATGGAACGGAAACCAACATATCAGAAGCCATGCTGCTGGACGTAGTTTATCATCTTGCACTAGACGCTCAAATATGGACCAGAAACAACAGACCCGAGGCCATGCTGCTGGACGTAGTATATCATATTAAACAAGACGCTCAAATATGGACCAGAAACAAACAGATCAGAGGCCATGCTGCTGGACGTAGTTTATCATCTTACACAAGACGCTAAAATATGGACAAGTAAACAACAGATCAGAGGCCATGTTGCTGGAAGAAGTTTATCATCTTACACTAGACGCTCAAATAGGGAACGGAAATCAGCAGATCAGAGGCCTTGCTGCTGGGCGTATTTTATCATATTACACAAGACGCTCAAATATGGACCAGAAACCAACAGATCAAAAGCCCTGTTGCTAGATTTAGTTTAACATCTTACACAAGAGGCTCAAATATGGACCAGAAACGAACAGTTCAGAGGCATTTCTTCTAGAGGTATTTTATCATCTTACACTAGACGCTCAAATATGGACCAGAAACCAACATATCCGTGGCTTGCTGCTGGACGTAGTATATCATCTTACACTAGACGCGTAATTATAGACCAGAAACCAATAGATAAGAAGCCATGATGCTGGACGTAGATTATCATCTTACACTAGACGCTCAAATATGGAATGGAAACCAACATATCAGAAACCTTGCTGCTGGACGTAGTTTATCATCTAAGACAAGACTGTTAAATAAGGAACAGAACCAACATATCAGAGATCATGCTGTGTGACGTATTTTATCTTACACTAGACGCTCAAAAATGGACCGGAAACCAACAGATCAGAGGCCTTGCTACTGGACGTATTTTATCATCTTACACTAGACGCTCGAATAGGGAATGGAAAACAACAGATCAGAGGCCTTGCTGCTGGACGTATTTTATCGTAATACACAAATCTCTCAAATATGGAACAGAAACCAAAAGATAAGAGGCTTGATGCAGGACGTAATTTATATTCCTAAAATAGACGCTCAAATATGGACCATAACACAACAGATCAGTGGCTTTACTGGTGGTTTATCATCTTACAAAAGACTCTAAAATATGGCGAGAAACCAACAGATCAGAGGCCATGCTGCTGGGCGTAGTTTAACACCTTACACAAGACGTTCAAATATAGACCAGAAACCAACAGATCAGAGGCCTTGCTGATGGACGCAGTTGATCATTTACACTAGACGCTCAAATATGTACCAGAAACCAACAATTCAGAGGCCTTGCTGCTGGACGTATTTTATCATCTTACACAATAATATCAAATATGGACCAGAAACGAAAAGATCAGAGTCCCTGCTACTGGACTTGTTCATCATCTTACACAAGACGCTCAAATATGGACAAGAACCAACAGATCAGAGGCCATGCTGCTGGACGTATTGTATCATCTTACACTAGTAGCTCAAATATGGACATGAAACCAACAGATCAGAAAACGTGCTGCTGGATGTAGATTATCATCTTACACAAGACGCTAAAATATGGACCATAAACCAAGAGAGCAGAGGCTTTACTGGAGGACGTAGATTATCATCTTACACTAGACACTGAAATATGGAACGGAAACCACCAGATCAGAGGCATTGCTGCTGGACGTATATTATCATCTTACACAAGAAGCTCAAATATGGACAAGAAACCAACATATAAAAACCCATGCTGCTGGACCTATTTTATGGTCTTGCACAAGACGCTCAAATATGGAACAGAAACCAACATATCAAAGCCTTGATGCTGGACGTATTTTATCATCTTACACAATAATATCAAATATGGACCAGAAACGAAAAGATCAGAGTCCCTGCTACTGGACTTGTTCATCATCTTACACAAGACGCTCAAATATGGACAAGAACCAACAGATCAGAGGCCATGCTGCTGGACGTATTGTATCATCTTACACTAGTAGCTCAAATATGGACATGAAACCAACAGATCAGAAAACGTGCTGCTGGGTGTAGATTATCATCTTACACAAGACGCTAAAATATGGACCATAAACCAAGAGAGCAGAGGCTTTACTGGAGGACGTAGATTATCATCTTACACTAGACACTGAAATATGGAACGGAAACCACCAGATCAGAGGCATTGCTGCTGGACGTATATTATCATCTTACACAAGAAGCTCAAATATGGACAAGAAACCAACATATAAAAACCCATGCTGCTGGACCTATTTTATGGTCTTGCACAAGACGCTCAAATATGGAACAGAAACCAACATATCAAAGCCTTGATGCTGGACGTAGTTTATTTCTTACACATGACGCTCAAATATGGACCAGAAACCAACAGATCAGAGGCCATGCTGCAGTACCTATTTTATAATCTTACGCACGAATCTCAAATATGGACCAGAAACCAACAGATCAGAGGCCATGCTGCTGGACGTAGTATATCTTCTTACACTAGACGCTCAAATATGGACCAGAAAGCTACAGATCAGAGGCCATGCTGCTGGACGTACTTTATCATCTTACACGAGACGCTCAAATATGGACCAGAATCCAACAAATCATAGGCATTCCTGCTGGAGGTAGTTTATCATCTTACACTAGAATCGCAAATATGGACAAGAAACAAAAAGATCACAGGACATGTGTCTGGACGTAGTTTACAATCTTACACAAGATGCTCAAATATGGACCAGAACTCAACAGATGCGAGGCCATCCTGCTGGACGTAATATATCATCTTACATTAGAGGCTCAAATATGGACTTGAAACCAACAGATCAGAGGCCATGCTGCTGGACGTAATTTATCTTCTTACACAAGGTGCTCAAATATGGAGCAGAAACCAACAGAGAAGAGACCATGCTACTGGGCGTAGATTATCATCTTACATTAGACGCTCAAATACGGACCAGAATCCAAGAGACCAGAGGCCTCGCAGCGGGACGTAGTTTATCATCTTACACAAGACTCTCAAATATGGACCAGAAACCAACAGATCAGAAGCCATGCTGCTGAACGTAGCTTATCATATTACACAAGACGCTCAAATACGGACCAGAAACAAACATATCAGAGGCCATTCTTCGGAACGTACTTCACATCCTACACTAGACGCTCTAATATGGACTACCAACCAACATCTACCAACCAACATATCTTCTTGCACAAGGAGCTCAAATATGGACCAGAAACCAACAGAGAAGAGACCATGCTGCTGGACGTAGTTAATCATCTTACACAAGACGCTTAAATATTGAACAGAAACCAACAGATCAGTTGCCATGCTCCAGGACATAGTATATCATCTTACACTAGACGCTCAAAATGTGACCAGAATCGAAGTGAGCAGAGGCCATGCTGCTGGTCGAGGTTTATCATCTAAAAGAAGACGCTCAAATATGGACCAGAAACCAACAGATCAGAGGTCATGATGCTGGACGTAGTTTATCATCTTACACTAGACGCTCAAATATGGACCGAAAACCAACAGATCAGAAGCCTTGCAGCTGGACGTAATTTATCATATTACAGTAGACGCTCAAATATGGACCAGAAACCAACAAATCAGGGGCCATGTTGCTGGACGTAGTTTATCATCTTAAACATGACGCTCAAATATGGAACGGATTCCAACAGATCAGAGGCCTTGCTGCTAGACGTATTTTATCATCTTACACAAGACGGTCAAAGATGGACCAGAAACCAACAGATAATAAGATTTGCTGCTGGATGCAGTTGATCATCTTACATAAGACGCTCAAATATGGACCGGAATCCAACAGATCAGAGGCCATGCTGCTGGACGTATTTTATCATCTTGCACCAGAGAATAAAATATGGTCCAGAAACGAAAAGATCAGATGCCATGATGCTGGACGTTGTTCATCATCTTACACAGGACGGTCAAATATGCACCAGAAACCAACAGATCAGAGGCCTTACTGCTGGACGTAATTTATAATCCTAAACTAGACGCTCAAATATGGACCAGAAACCAACAGATCGGAAGAGTTGCTGCTGGACGTAGTTTATCATCTTACAAATGTCGCTCAAATATGGACCAGAAACCAACATGTTGTGTCGTGGCACAATAGTAAAAAGAAGAAAATCAAGTCGAGGTTGGTTTAAGGAACAAGTGTATTTAACATCACAGATACAAAGGTAGGAGACGGGTACTACTCAGCTAGGCAGGTGTAGTACTGTCGCTGCTTACACCCCGGGTAGGTATTACTGGGACTATATATAGTGAAAACCGGTGTAATTCCCTTCTGTTACAAAGGCCGGTGTAACACAACATATCAGAGGCTTGCTGCTGGACGTAGTTTATCATCTTACACCAGACGCTCAAATATGGACTAGAAACCAACAGTTCAGTGGCCTTGCTGCTGGACGTAGATTCTCATCTTACATATCACGCTCAAATATGGACCAGAAAACAACAGATCAGAGCCCTTGCTGCTGGACGTACTTCATAATCTTACACGAGACGGAAAAATATGGACCAGTAACAAACAGATCAGATGCCTTGCTGCTGGACGTAGTTTATCATCTTACACAAGACGCTTAAATATGGAACAGAAATCAACAGATCAGAGGCGTTTCTGCTGGACGTAGTATATCATCTTACACTAGACGCTCAAATATGGACCAGAAACCAACAGATCAGAGGCCATGCTGCTGGACGTAGTTTATCATCTAGACCCTCAAATATTGACCACCAATCAACAGATCAGAGGTCACGCTGCTGGGTGTAGTTTATCATCTTACACTACAATCGCAAATATGGACAAGAAACCAAAAGGTCAGAGGCCATGTTGCAGGACCTAGTTTATAATCTTACACAAGACGCTGAAATATGGACCAGAAATATACAGATCAGGAGCCATGCTGCTGGACGTAGTTTATCATCTCACACTAGACGCTCAAATATGGACCACCAACCAACATATCAGATGCCATTCTGCTGTACGTAATTTATCTTCTTGCACAAGACGCTCAAATATAGACGAGAAGCCAACAGAGCAGAGGCCAAGCTGCTGGGCGTAGTTTATCTTCTTACATAAGACGCTTAAATATGCAAAAGAAACCAACAGATCAGTTGCCATGCTGCAGGACATAGTATATCATCTTACACTAGACGCTCACATTTGGACCAGAATCGAAGTGATCACTGGCCATGCTGCTGGAACTAGTTTATCAGCTTACACAAAACGCTCAAATATGGACAATACACCAACAGATCAGAGGCCATGCTGCTGGGCGTAGTTTATCATCTTACACAAGACGCTCAAATTTGGACCAGAAAACAATAGATCAAATGGCATGCTGCTGGGCGTAGTTTATCATGTTAAACCAGACGCTCAAATATGAACCGGAAACCAGAAGATCAGAGGTTTACCATCTTACACAAGAAGCTCAAATATTGACAGGTCAGAAGCCTTGCTGCTGGACATAGTTTATCATCTTAACTAGACGCTCAAATATGGAAAGTTATACAACAGGTCAGAAGAGTTCCTGCAGGGCGGAGTTTATCATATTACACAAGCCGCTAAAATATGGAATAGAAAACAACAGATCAGAGGCCTTGCTGATGATGTAGTTTATCATTTTACACACGACGCTAAACTAGAGAACGGTATCAAACATATCAGTGCCATTGCAGCTGGAGGTATTTTGTCATCTTACTCTAGACGCACAAATATGGATAGAAAACCAAGTTCATTTGGGGAAATTTTCATGCGGCCCGAAACCGAGGGTTCAGTGATAATTCACTTCTTTATAACTTTTTTCCAGTAAAAGAAATATTTTCAAAATTGGTATCAAATTATGTGCAATGTATACATTCGTCCATGTCTAGAAGGATTTTTCAGTTGGTCAGACAGTGAAAAGTACAGCTTTCACCATGCGCGCGGTGTGTCGTTTGACAATTTATGGTGTCCGAAAACCAGTTCGCAAAATAAGACTTCATTTCTACTTTTTCCTTTCTGTCGAATCATCATAATATAGGTGTCAAATTGTCATGAATTTCTTGCAAATTTTCGGTGACCGAAAACCAGTTCGCAAAAAAAGCCTTCCTTTCTACTTTTTCTTTTCTATCGAATCCTCATAATATAGGTGTCAAATTCTCATGAATTTGTTGCCTTATCCATAATTACAAAAGTTTTTTCTACAACTTGACTAGAGACGAGGCGGCATTCAACGATATGGGGACTTGTGTTAGTTCATTCGTAGAAATTTTAATGCGCCCCGTCACAGTGGCATCAGTCATATTTGACTTCTTTATAAATTTTTTCCAGTAAAAGAAATATTTTCAAAATTGGTATCAAATTGTGTCCAATTTATTCATTCGTCCATGCCTTAAAGGATTTTTCATTTGGTCAGATAGTGAAAAGTACAGCTTTCACCATGCGCACTGTGTGTCCATTAACAATTTACGGTGTCCGAAAACCATTTCACAAAATAAGCCTTCATTTCTACTTTTTCCTTTCTGTCGAATCCTCATAATATAGATGTCAAATTGTCATGAGTTTCTTGCCATATCCATAATTACAACATTTTTTTCTCCAACTTGACTAGAGAGGAGGAGGTATTCAACGATATGGGGACTTGTGTTAGTTCATTTGGGGAAATATTCATGCGGCCCGAAAATGGGGGATCAGTCATATTTCACTTCTTTATAACTTTTTTCAAGTAAAAGAAATATTTTCAAAATTGGTATCAAATTGTGTGCAATTTATTCATTCGTCCATGTCTAGAAGGATTAAAAATAAAAAAAATTCTAGTAAAAATCCAAAATACATTCTAACAATGGGGATGAGGCATTAAATTGCAGTAAGTTTTTCGATTTCATTAGTAAATATAGATTTTGCTTAATAGCAATAACATTTGCCAGGTACAAATTAATACCAAATTTTAAAAGATTTAAAACTTTATAAATTATTCTGATTAAAATTTAAAAAATGAAAATAATTCTACTAAAAATTCAAAATTCATTCTAACATTGGGGATCAGGCATTGAATTACAGGAAGCTGTTCCATTATGTTACTAAATATAGATTTTACTTAATAGCAAAATAATTTGCCAGGTACAAATTAATACCAAATTTTAAAACATTTAAAACTTTATAAATTAGTCGAATTAAAATATTAAAAAATGAAAATAATTCTAGAATAAATTCAAAATTCATTCTAACAATGGGGATGAGGCATTAAATTGGAATAAGTTTTTCCATTTAATTAGTAAATATAAATTTGCATAATAGCAATACCATTTGTCATGTAAAAATTAATACAAAATTTTAAAAGATTTAAAACTTTATAAATTATACGAATTAAAATTTAAAAAATGAAAATAATTCTACTAAAAATTCAAAATTCATTCTAACATTGGAGATGAAGCATTAAATTGCAGTAAGCTTTGCCATTTGATTAGTAAATATAGATTTTACTTAATAGCAATATCATTTGCCCGGTAAAAATTAATACTAAATTTTTAAAGATTTTAAACATTGTAAATTATTTTAATAAAAAATTTAAAAATTATTCTAATTAAAATTAAAAAAAATGAAAATAATTCTACTAAAAATTCAGCATTCCTTCTAACATAGCGAAGAGGTATTAAATTGCAGTTAGCTTTTCCATTTCATTAGTAAATATTGATTTAACTTAATAGCAATATTGGGTATGAGGCATTAAATTGCTTTAAGCTTTTCTATTTGATTAGTAAATATAGGTATTACTTAATAGCAATATAATTTGCCAGGTACAAATTAATACCAAATTTGAAAAGAATTAAAATTTTATAAATTATTATAATTAAAATTTAAAAAAATGAAAATAATTCTACTAAAAATTCCAAATTCATTCTAACATTGGGGATTAGTCATGATATTGGAGTAAGCATTTCCATTACATTAGTAAATATAGATTTCACATAATAGCAATATCATTTGACAGGTACAAATTATTACCAAATTTAAAAAGATTGAAAACATTATAAATTATTCTAATTAAAATTTAAAAAATGAAAATAATTCTACTAAAAATTCAAAATTCATTCGAACATGGGAGATGAGTCATTAAATTGCACTAAGGTTTTCCATTTGATTAGGAAATATAGAATTTACTTAATAGCAATATCATTTGCCAGGTACAAATAAATACCAAATTTTAAAAGATATTAAACTTTATAAATTATTCTACTTAAATTTTCAAAAAGTGAAAATAATTCTACTAAATATTTGAAATTCATTCTAACATTGCGAAGAGGCATTAAATTACAGTTAGCTTTTCCATTAGTAAATATAGATTTAACTTAATAGCAATATCATTTGCCAGGTACAAATTAATACCAAATTTTGAAAGAATTAAAACTTTATAAATTATTTTAACTCAAATTTTAAAAAATGAAAATATTTCCACCAAATTTTCAATATTCATTCTAACATTGGGGATTAGGCATTAAATTGCAGTAAGATTTTTCATTTGATTAGTAAGTATAGACTTAACTGAATAGCAATATCATTTGTCAGTTACAAATAAATACCAAATTTTTAAAGATTTAAAACTTTATAAATTATTCTAATTACAATTGAGATGGGGCATTAAATTGCAGTATCCCAGAACCATTTGATTAGTAAATATAGATTTTACTTAATAGCTATATCATTTGACAGGTACAAATTAATACCAAATTTAAAAATATTTAAAACATTATTAATTATTTTAATTAAAATTTAAAAAATGAAAATAATTCTACTAAAAATTCAAAATTCATTCTAACATTGGTCATTAGGCATTAAATAACAGTAAGCTTTTCCATTTGATTAGTAAATATAGATATTATTAATAGCAATATCATTTTCCAGGTACAAATTAATACCAAATTTTAAAAGATTTAAAACTTTATAAAATATTCTAATTAAAATTCAAAAAATGAAAAAAATCCGACTGAACATTTTAACATTGGTGATGAGGCATTAAATTGCAGTAAGATTTTCCATTGGATTAGTAAATACCGATTTCACTGAATAACAATATCATTTGCAAGGTACAAATTCATACCAAATTTTAAAGTATTTAAAACTTTATGAATTATTCTAATAAAAAGTTTAAAAAATGAAAATAATTCTACTAAAAATACAAACTTAATTCCTATAATTGGTGATGAGGCATTAAATTGCACTTAGCTTATTCATTTGATTAGTAAATATAGGTTTTACTTAAGAGCAATATCATTTGCCAGTTACAAATTAATACCAAATTTTAAAAGATTTAAAACTTTATAAATTATTCAAATTAAAATTTAAAAAAAATAAAATAATTCTAGTAAATAGTAAGAATTCATTCTAACATTGGAGATGAGGCATTAAATTGCAATCAGCTTTTCCAATTGATTAGTAAATATAGATTTTACTTAATAGCAATATCATTTGCCAGGTACAAATTAATACCAAAATTTAAAAGATTTAAAAGTTTATAAATTATTCTAATTAAAATTTAAAAAATGTAAACAATTCTACTGAAAATTAAAAATTTATTCTAACATTGGGTATGAGGCATTAAATTGCAGTAAAATTTTCCATTTGATTAGTAAATATAGATATAACTTAATAGCAATATAATTTGCCAAATCCAAATTAATACAAAATTTTAAAAGATTTAAAACTTTATCAATTATTCTAATTAAAATTTTTAAAAATGAAGATAATTCTACTAAAAATTCAAAATTCATTCTAACATTGGGGATGAGGCATTAAATTGCAGTAAGCTTTGCCATTTGATTAGTAAATATAGATTTTACTTAATAGCAATATCATTTGCCAGGTACAAATTAATATTAATTTTAAAAGATTTAAAACTTTATAAATTATTGTATTTAAAATTGAAAAATTCAAAAATAATTCTACTAAAATTTAAAAATTCATTCTACTATTGGGGATGAGGCATTAAATTGCAGTATGCACTACCATTTGATTAGTAAATATAGATTTTATTTAATTGTAATTATAATGTAAAAAATGGAAATAATTCTACTAAAATTTAAAAATTAATTCTAATATTTGGGATGAGGCATTAAATTGCGGTAAGCTTTTCCATTTGATATAGATTTTACTTAAAGCAATATTATTTGGCAGGTACAAATTAATACCAAATTTTAAATGATTTAAAATTTTATAAATTATTCTAATTAAAATTTTTAAAAAGAAAATAATTCTACAAAAAATTCAAAATTCATTCTAACATGGGGGATTAATTATTAAATTGCAGTAATGTTTTCTATTTGATTAGTAAATATAGATTTTACTTAATAGCAATATCATTTGCCAGGTACAAATTAATATGAAATTTTAAAAGATTTAAAACTATATAAATTATTCTAATTAAAATTTAACAAAAGAAAATAATTCTCCTAAAAATTAAAAATTCTTTCTAACATTGGTGATGAGGCATTAAATTGCAGTAAGCTTTGCCATTTGATTAGTAAATATAGATTTTACTTAATAGCAATATCATTTGCCAGGTACAAATTAATAACAATTTTAAAAGATTTAAAACTTTATAAATTATTGTATTTAAAATTGAAAAATTCAAAAATAATTCTACTAAAATTTTAAAATTCCTTCTACTATTGGGGATGAGGCATTAAATTGCAGTATGCACTACCATTTGATTAGTAAATATAGATTTTATTTAATTGCAATTAAAATGTAAAAAATGGAAATAATTCTACTAAAATTTAAAAATTAATTCTAATATTTGGGATGAGGCATTAAATTGCGGTAAGCTTTTCCATTTGATTAGTACATATAGATTTTACTTAAAGCTATATTATTTGGCAGGTACAAATAAATACCAAATTTTAAAAGATTTAAAAACTTTATAAATTATTCTAAGCAAATTTTAAGAAAATGAAAATAATTCTACTAAAATTTCAAAATTCAATCTAAAATTGGGGATGAGGCATTAAATTACACTTCGATTTTCTATTTGATTAGTAAATACAGACTTTACTGAAAGGCAATATCATTTGCCAGGTAGAAATTAATACCAAATTTAAAAAGATTTTAAACTTGAAAATTTATTCTAATTAAAATTTAAAAAATGAAAATAATTCAACTAAAAGTTCAAAATTTATTCTAGCAATGGGGATGAGGCATTAAACTGCAGTAAACTTTTCCATTTGATTGGCAAATATAGATTTTACTTAACAGCAATATCATTTGTCTCGTACAGTCCAAATTTTAAAATATTTAAAACTTCATAAATTATTCTAATTAAAATGAAAAATGTAAATAAATCTACTAAAAATTCAAAATTCATTCTAACATTGTGTATGAGGGATTATTTTCCATTTGATTAGTAAATATAGATTTTACTTAATTGCAATAACATTTGCCAGGTACAAATTAATACGAAATTTCAAAAAATTTAACACTTTATAAATTATAAAAATTAAAATTAAAAAAAATGAAAATAATTCTACTAAAATTAAAAATTCATTCTAACATTGGGGATGAGGCATTAAATAGCAAGAAGCTTTTCTATTTGATTAGTAAATATAGATTTTACTTAATAGAAATGTCATTTGCCACGTACAAATTTATACCAAATTTTAAATGATTTAAAACTTTATAAATTATTCTTATTAAGATTTACAAAAAGGAAAATAATTCTAATAAAAATTCATAATTCATCCCACGATTGGGAATGTGGTATTTAATTGCAGTAAGCTTTTCCATTTGATTAGTAAATATAGAATTTACTTAATAGCAATATCATTTGCCAAGTACAAATTAATATGAAATTTTTAAAGATTTAAAACGTTATAAATTGTGAAAATTAAAATTTAAAAAAATGAAAATAATTCTACTAAAAGTAAAAATTCATTCTAACTTTGGGGATGAGGCATTAAATTGCAGTAAGCATTTTCATTTGCTTAGTAAATATAGATTTTACTTAATAGCAATATAATTTGCCAGGTACAAATTAATACCAAATTTTAAAAGATTTAAACTTTATAAATAATTCTAATTAAAATTAAAAAAAAGAAAATAATTCTACTAAAAATTCAAAATTCATTCTAACATTGGGCATAAGGTATTAAATTGCAATAATCTTTTACATTCGATTAGTAAATATAGATTTCACTTCATAGCAATAGCATTTGCCAGGTACAAATTAATACCAAATTTTAAAAGATTTAAACTTTATAAATAATTCTAATTAAAATTAAAAAAAAGAAAATAATTCTACTAAAAATTCAAAATTCATTCTAACATTGGGCATAAGGTATTAAATTGCAATAATCTTTTACATTCGATTAGTAAATATAGATTTCACTTCATAGCAATAGCATTTGCCAGGTACAAATTAATACCAAATTTTAAAAGATTTAAAACTTTATAAATTATTTTAATTAAATTTGAAGTAAATGAAAATAGATCTAATAAAAATTCAAAATTCATTCTAACATTGGGGATGAGGCATTGAATTCTAGTAAGCTTTTCCGTTTCATTGGTAAATATAGATTTTACATAAAAGCAATATCATTTGACAGCTACAATTTAATATCAAATTTTAAAAGATTTAAAACTTTATAAATTATTCTAATTAAAATAAAAAAAACGAAAAAAATTATCCTAAAAATTCAAATTTCTTTCTAACATTTGGGATGAGGTATTAAATTTCAGTAAGCTTTTCAATTTGATTAGTAAATATAGATTTTAGTTAATAGCAATATCATTTGCCAGGTATAATTTAATACAAAATTTGAAAAGATTTAAAACTTTTCAAATTATACTAAATAAAATTTGAAAAATGTAAATAATTCTACTAAAAATTAAAATTTCCTTCTACCATTAGAGATGAGGCATTAAATTGGTGTAATATTTTCCATTTGATTAGTAAATATGTGTTTTACTTAATAGCAATATCATTTGCCAGGTGCAAATTAATACAAAATTTTAAAAGATTTAAAACTTTATGAATTATTCTAATTAAAATTTAAAAAAATGAAATTAATTCTACTAAAAATTCAAAATTTATTCAAACATTGGGGATGAGGTATTAAATTGCACTAGTATGTTCTATTTGATTAGTAAATATAGACTTTACTTAAAGGCAATATCATTTGCCATGTACAAATTAATACGAAATTTAAAAAGATTTAAAAGTTTAAAAATTATTCTAATTAAAATTTAAAAAATGAAAATAATTCAACTAAAAATTCAAAATTCATTATAACAATGGGGATGAAGCATTAAATTGCAGTAAGATTTTCCATTTGATTAGTATATATAGATTTTAAATAATAGCAATATCATTTGTCAGGTACAAATTAATACCAAATTTTAAAATATTTAAAACTTTATAAATTATTCTAATTAAAATTTTTTAAAAATGATTATAATTCTACTAAAAATTAAAAATTCATTCTAACATTTGGGATCAGGCATTAAATTGCAGTAATCTTTTCCATTTGATTAGTAAATATAGATTTTAATTAATAGCAATATAATTTGCCAGGTACAAATTAATACCAAATTTTAAATATTTAAAACTTTATAAATTATTTTAATTAAAATTTTAAAAAATGAATATAATTCTACTAAAAATTCAAAATTCATTCTAACATTGGAGATGAGGCATTAAATTGCAGTAAGCTTTTCCATTTGATTAGTAAATATAGATTTTACTTAATAGCAATATCATTTGCCAGGTACAAATTCATTCCAAACTTTAAAAGATTTTAAACTATATGAATTATACTAATTAAAATTTGAAAATATGAAAATAATTCTACTAAAAATTTAAAAATTCATTCTAACATTGGGGATGAGACATTAAATTGCAGTAAGCTTTTCCATTTCATTAGTAAATATAGATTTTACTGAATAGCAATATCATTTGCCAGGTACAAATTAATACCAAATTTTAAAAGATTTAAAACTTTACAAATTATTCTAATTAAAATGTTAAAAAATGAAAATAATTCTACTAAAAATTCAAAATTTATTCTAACATTGGGGATGAGACATTAAATTGCATTACGCTTTTCAATTTCATTAGTAAATAAAGGTTTTACTTAATATTAATTAGTCTAGTATAAGCTGACAAATTATGTCCAACAGCATGTCTTCTGATCTGTTGGTGTTTGGTCCATATTTGAGCGTGTAGTGTAAGATGGTAAACTACGTCCAGCATCATGGCCTCTTATCTCTTGGTTTCTGGTGCATATTTGAGTATCTTGTGTAAGATGATAAACTATATCCAGGAGCAAGACCTCGGATCTGTTGGTTTACGGATCATATTTGAGTGTCTAGTATAAGATGATAAACTACGTCCAGCAGCATGGCATCTGATCTGTTGAATTCAGGAACATATTTAAGCATCTTGTGTAATATGATATACTACGTCCCGCAGCAAAGCCACTGACCTGTTGGTTTCGGTTCCATATTTTAGCGTCTTGTGTAAGATGATAAACTACCTCCCGAGGCAAAGCCTCTGATCTGTTTGTTTTACGGTCCATATTTGTGCATCTAGTGTAAGATCATAAACTACGTCCAGCAGCATGGCCTCTGATCTGTTGGATTCCGGTCCATATTTGAGCGTCTAGTGTAAGATGATAAACTACGTCCAAGAATCATGGCCTCAGTTCTGCTGTTTTCAGGTCCATATTTGAGCTTCTAGTATATATCATAAACTACGTCCAGCAGCATGCCCTCTGCTCTGTTGGTTTCTGGTCCATATTTGAGTGTCTTGTGTAAGATGATAAACAACGTCCAGCAGCATGGCCTCTGATCTGTTGGTTTCTGGTCCATATTTGTGCGTCTAGTGTAAGATGATAAAATACCTCCAGCAGAAAGGACTCTGATCTTTTGGTTTCTGGTCCATATTTGAGAGTCTTGTGTAAGATGATAAACAACGTCCAGCAGCAAGGCATCTGATCTGTCGGATTCTGGTCCATATTTGAGTGTCTTGTGTAATATGATATACTACGTCCCGCAGCAAATCATCTGATCTGTTGGTTTCAGGTCCATATTTTAGCGTCTTGTATCTGATGATAAACTACTTCCAGCAGCAAGTCCACTGATCTGTTGGTTTACGGTGCATATTTGAGCGTATAGTGTAAGATGATAAACTACGTGCGGCAGCATGGCCTCAGATCTGTTGGTTTTCGGTCCATATTTGAGCGTCTAATCTAAGATGATAAACTACGTCCAGCAGCATGGCTTCTGATCTGTTGGTTTCCGGTCCATATTTGATCGTCTAGTCTGAGATGATAAACTACGTCCAGCTGCAAAGAATCTGACCTTTTGGTTTCTGGTCCGTATTTGAGTCTTCTGTAAGTTGATAATCTACGTCCAGCAGCATGGCTTCTGACCTGTTGGCTTCAGGTCCATATTTTAGCGTCTTGTGTCAGATCAGTTGGTTTCTTGTCCATATTTGAGCCTCTAGATGATAAACTACGTCCAGCAGCATGGCCTCTGATCTGTTGGATTCTTGTCCATATTTTAGCGTCTTTAATATGATAAACTACGTCCAGCAGGATGGTATCTGATCTGTTAGTTTCTGGTCCATATTTGAGCGTATAGTGTAAGCTGATAAACTTCTTCCAGCTGCAAGCCTCTGATCTATTGTTTTCCGGTCCACCCTTTGAGCGTCTAGTGTATGCTGACAAACTACGTCCAGCAGCATGGCCTCTGATCTGTTGGTGTTTGGTCCATAATTGAGCGTCTTGTGTAAGATGGAAAACTACATCCAGCATCATGGCCTCTGATCTCTGGTTTCTTTTCCATATTTAACGTCTTGTGCAAGATGCTATACTACGTCCAGCAGCTAGGTCTCTGATCTGTTGGTTTCCAGTCTATTTGAGCATCTAGTGTAAGATGATAAATTACATCCAGGAGCATGGCCTCTGATGTGTTGGTTTCAGGTCCATATTTTAGCGTCTAGTGTAAGATGATAAACTACGTACAGGTGCAGGGCCTCCGATCTCTTTGTTTCCGGTCCATATTTGAGCCTCTGGTCTAAGATAAAGTACGCCCAGCAGCCAGGCCTCTGATCTGTTGAATTCTGGTCCATATTAGTGCGTCTTGTGTAATATGATATAATACGTCCCGCAGCAAAGCCTCTGATCTGTTGGATTCTTGTCCATATTTTAGCGTCTTTAAGATGATAAACTACGTCCAGCAGGATGGCATTTGATCTGTTAGTGTCTGGTCCATATTTGAGGGTCTTCTGTAAGATGATAAACTACGTACAGTAGCATGGCCTCAGATCTCTTTTTTTCCGGTCCATATTTGAGCCTCTAGTGTAAGAAGATAAAGTACACCCAGCCGCATGGCCTCTGATCTGGTGGTTTCTGGTCCATATTTGAGCGTCTTGTGAAATATAACATACTACGTCCCGCAGCAAAGCCTCGGATCTGTTGGTTTCGGGTCCATTTTTTGCGTCTTGTGTAATATGATAAACTTCGTCCGGCAGCATGGTCTCTGATCTGTTGGTTTCCGGTCTATTTGAGCGTCTAGTGTAAGATGATAAATTACATTCAGGAGCATGGCCTCTGATGTGTTGGTTTCCGGTCCATATTTTAGCGTCTAGTGTAAGATGATAAACTACGTACAGGTGCCGGGCCTCTGATCTATTAGTTTCCGGTGCATATTTGAGCCTCTGGTGTAAGATAAAGTACGCCCAGCAGCGAGGCCTCTGATCTGTTGAATTCTGGTCCATATTAGAGGGTATTGTGTAATATGATATACTACGTCCCGCAGCAAAGCCTCTCATCTGTTGGTTTCTGCTCCATATTTGTGCGTCTAGTTTTAGATGATAAAGCAGAAAGGACTCTGATCTGTTGGTTTCTCGTCCATATTTGAGCGTCTTGTGTAAGATGATAATCTACGTCCAGCAGACCTGACTCTGATCTGTTGGTTTCTGATCCATAGTTGAGCGTCTATTGTAAGCTGATAAACTACATCGAGATGCAAGGCCTCTTATCTGTTGGTTTCCGTTCCATATTTGTGCGATTAGTGTAAGATGATAAACTACGTCCAGGAGCATTGTCTCTGATCTGTTGGTTTCTGGTCCATATTTGAGCGTCTTGTGTAAGATGATAAACTACGTCCAGCAGCAAGGCATTTGATTTGTTGGATTCCGTTCCATATCTCAGCCTCTAGTGTAAGGTAATAAACAACGTCCAGCAGCATGGCCTCTGATCTGTTCGTTTCTGGTCAATATTTGAGAATCTACTGTAAATTGATAAACTACGTCCATCAGCACACAGTGGGCTTAAATGGGGGCAAGCGGACATATGACAATAACATATGGTAAGCACCTGTTTAAGGTACTTAGGTACATTTTAGACAAATTGTAGGGTGTGGTATGCAAAAAATTGGTTTTCAAGAACTACGATATCCAAGTTGGGGCCAAAAGATAGAAGGGTTGAAATTTTGCGGAAATCCGACATTTACGAACGAATTTCAAACAGGCATATCTTGAGAAACATTTGGAGTTAGAAGACAAATTAGACCATTTTTTTTACACTACAGACAATGAGCGTTTCAAATATTCAAGTTTAAAAATGAACAATAAATCATATACAGCTACAACTTATCACAAATATTGCTGAAAAGAAGTTAATCACTTATACCAAGAGCATGGTGCAGTTATGGTGTTCTGATGCCACCTTTGGATTCAGCACCCCAAAAACATGGGAAAAGTGGGCTGGATCATGAAATTTGAGTGAGAATTACATAAATTATCCGGATTTGGATTCAAAGGGAATTGAAGTTTCTCCCAAATTACGGGAAATTTAGGCTAGCCCAAATTTTTTCAATATAAAAGAATTAAAATGGTTCCCCAGAGTGAATTTTTTCACCCAAATGGATTATGATAGCCCTACATGTCTAGATTCTTATATGTGAAGCATGAAAAATTTCATCTCGGGTCTTTTCTGCAATTTTTCATCACAATTTATCAGCGGGGGCCATTTTGGGGGCTTTTTTTATGCCCATTTTTACAGTAGATTTTGTGGAAAACATAAAAATATGCCAAAAACCTGTCCATATACCCAGTCTTTTATATTGAATCAAATTTCGGGCATTTGTCCTTATCTTAGGGGCTTATGGGACATATTTAGAAAAAAAACCTATGTTTCCAGGATGTATCGAAAACTTGAAATTCACGAGATTCAAATGGGCATATCTTGAGAAATTAGAAGTTAGAAGACAAATAAGACCATTTTTGATACTACAGAAACTGAACTTTTCATTTTTCCATCTAAAGTCATTTGAGGAAGTTGTCAAAATTCGATATGTCCACTTGGGAACCCAATGTGCAGCATGGCCTCGGATCTGTTGGTTTCTGGCCCATATTTGAGCGTCTTGTGTAAACTGATAAACTACGTCCAGCAGCATGGCCTCTGATCTTTTGGTTTCTGGTCCATATTTGAGCGTCTTGTGTAAGATGATAAACTAAGTCCAGCGGCACGACATCTGACCTGTTTGTTTCCGGTAGATATTTGAGCGTCTAGTGTAAGATGATAAACAACGTCCAGCAGCATGGCCTCTGATCTGTTGGTTACCTGTCCATATCTCAGCGTCTTGTGTAATATAATGAACGACGTCCAGCAGCATGGCCTCTGATCCGTTGGCTTCTGGTACATATTTGAACATCTGGTGTCCGACGATAAACTACGACCAGCAGCAAGTCCTCTCATCTCTAGTTTTACGGTCCATATTTGAGCGTCGATTGCAAGATGATTAACTACGTCCAGCAGTATGGCCTCTGATCTGTTGGTTCCTGGTCCATATTTGAGCGTCTCGTGTGAGATGATGAACTACGTCCAGCAGCATCGCCACAGATCTGTTGATTTCTGGTCCTTATTTGAGCGACTTGTGTAAGATGTGAGATTACTTCCAGCAGCAATGCCTCTGTTCTGTTGGCTTCTGGTCCATATTTGAGCGTCTTGTGTGTGATGATAAACTACGTCCAGCAGCATGGCCACAGTTCTGTTGGTTTCTGTTCCATATTTGGGCGTCTTGTGTAAGATTATAAACTACGTCCAGTTACATGACCTCTGACCTGTTGAATTCTGGTCCATATTTGAACGTCTCGTGTAAGATGATAAACTACGTCCTGGAGCATGGCCTCTGATTTGTTGTTTCTGGTCCATATTTGAGCAAATTGTATAAGATTATAAACTATGTCCAGCCGCAAGACTTCTGATCTGTTGGATTCTGGTCCATATTTGAGAGTCTTGTATAAGATGATAAAATTTTTCCACATTTCCGGTCCATATTTGAGCGTATAGTGTAAGATGATAAACTACATCCAGCAGCTAGGCCTCTGATCTGTTGGTTTCAGGTCCATATTTGAGAGTCTAGTGTAAGTTTATAAATTACGTCCAGTAGCATGGAATCTGATCTGTTTGGTCTGGTCCGTATTCTTACACTAGACGCTCAAATATTGACCGGAAACCAGCAGATCAGAAGCCTTGCTGCTGGACGTAGTTTATCATCTTACACTAGACGCTCAAATATGGACAGGATGCAATAGATCAGAAGACATGCTGCTGGGCCTAGTTTAACATTTAACAAAAAACCCTCAAATATGGACCAGAAACAAACAGATCAGAAGCATCGCCGGCGGATGTAATTCATAATCTTACACAAGACTCTCAAATGTGGACCAGACACCAACAGACCAGAGGCCATGCTGCTGGACGTAGTTTATAATGTCACACTAGACGCTAAAAAATGAACCAGAAACCATCAGATCATAGGTCTTGCTGCTGGTTGTTGTTTATCATCTTACACAAGACGCTCAAATATGGACCAGAAACCAACAGATCAGAATCTTTGCTGCTGGGCGTAGTTTATGATCTTACACTAGACTCTCAAATATGGACAAGAAACCAACAAATCAGATGCCTTCCTACAGGACGTAGTGTATCATCTTATACAAGACGCTCAAATATGGACCAGAAACCAACAGATCAGAGCCCATGCTGCTGGACGTTGTTTATCATCACAGAACAGGCTCAAATACGGACCAGAAACCAAGAGGTCAGAGGCCTTGCTGCTGGGCGCAGTATATCATCTAAAAAATACGCTCATATATGGACCAGAAACCAACAGATCAGAGGTTCTGCTGCTTGACTTAGTTTATCATCTTACACTTGACGCTCAATTATGGACCGGAAACCAACAGTTCAGAAGCCTTGCTTCTGGACGTAGTTTATCAATTTACGCTTGTCGCGCAAATATGGACAAGAAACCAACAGATCAGAGGCCTTGCTGCTGGACGTAGTTCATCATCTTACACTAGACGCTCAAATATGGAGCAGAAAACTAACAGTTCAGAGGCAATGCTGCTGCGAGTATTTTATCATCTTACTCTAGACGCTAAATATGGACCAGAAACCAACAGATCAGAGGCCATGATGCTGTACGTAGTTTATCATCACACACTAATCGCTCAAATATGGACCAGAAAGCAACAGAACAGAGTCCTTGCCGATGGACGTAGTTTATCATCTTACACAAGACGATCAAATATGGTCAGGAAACCAACAGATCAGAGGCATTTCTGCTGGACGTAGCTTATCTTACACAAGACGATAAAATATGGACCAGAAACCAATAGATAAGAGGCATTGCTACTGAACGTAGTTTATCATCTTACACTAGAGGCTAAAATATGGACCAGAATTAACAGATCAGAGGCCATGGAACTGGACGTAGTTCATCATCTGACACTCTCAAAAATGGACAAGAAACCAACAGATCAGAGGCCATGCTGATGGACGCAGTTTATCATCTTAAAATAGACGCTCAAATATGGACCAGAAACCAACAGATCAGAGGTCTTGGTGCTGGACATATTTTATTATCTTTCGAAAGACGCTAAAATGTGGACCAGAAACCAACTGATAACAGTCCATGCTGCTGGGCGTAGTTTATTAACTTACACTAGACGCTCAAATATGGAACGGAAAACAACAGATCAGAGGCCATGCTCCTTGACGTAGTTTATGATCTTACACTAGTCGATTAAATATGGAACGGAAACCAACAGATAAGAGGTATTGCTGCAGGACGTAGTTTATCATCTTAGATTAGACTCTAAATTATGGACCAGCAACTAACAGATTAGAGGTCATGCTACTGGACGCAGTTTATCATCTCATATTAGGCGCTCAAGGATGGACCAGAAACCAACACATCAGAGGCCATTCTGCTGGACGTAGTTTATCATCTGTCACAACACGCTCAAATATGGACCAGAAACAACAGATCATAGACCTTGCTGTTGGACGCAGTTTATCATCTTACACTAGACGCTCAAACATGGACCAGAAATTAACAGATAAGAGGCCATGCAACTGGACGTAGTTTATCATCTTGCACTAGACGCTCAAATATTGACCAGAAACCAAAAGATCAGTGGCCATGCTGCTGGACGTAGTTTATCATCTTACATTAGACGGTCTAATATGGACCACAAACTAACAGATCAGATTTCATGCAGCTGAACGTGGTTCATCATATTACACAAGACGCTAAAATATGGACCAGAAACCAACAGATCACAGGCCATGCTGCAGGACGCAGTTTATCATCTTATACTAGACGCTCAAATATTGACCGGAAACCAACAGATCAGAGGCCTTGCTGCTGGACGTAGTTTATTATCTTACACAAGACGATAAAATGTGGAGCAGAACCCAACAGATCAGAGTCCTTGCTGCTAGGCGTAGTTCATCATCTTACACAAGACGCCCAAATATGGATCAGAAACCAACTGATTAGAGGCAATCCTGCTGAACGTATTTTATTATCTTACACAGGACGCTGAAATATATAACGGAAACCAACAGATCAGAGAACATGCTGCTGGATGTAGTTTATCTTCTTACACAAGACACTCAAATATGGAACAGAAATCAACAGATCGTAGGCCATGCTTATGGGTGTAGTTTATCATCTTACACAAGATGCTCAAATATGAACCACAAACCAAGAGATCACAAACTATGCGGCTGGACTTAGTTCATCATCTTAAACTAGACGCTCAAATATGGACCAGAAACCAACAGATCTTAGAACTTGCAGCTGGACGTAGATTATAATCTTTCACAAGACGCTCAAATATGGGCCAGAAACAACAGATCAGAGACCTTGCTACTAGACGTAGTTTATCATCTTACACAATACGCACAAATATGGACCAGAAAACAACAGAACAGAAGCAATGCTGTTGGACGTAGTTTATCATATTACACTAGGCGATCAAATACGGACCGGAAACCAACAGAACAGAGGTCACGCTGCTGGACGTAATTTATCATCTTAGACAAGACGCTAAAATATGGGCCAGAAACCAACAGATCAGAGGCCTTGCTGCAGGACGTAGTTTCTCAACTTACACTAGACGCTTAAATATGGACGGGAAACTAACAGTTCAGAGGCCTTGCCGCAGGACGCAGTTTATCATCTTACACAAGACGATAAAATGTGTTGCAGAAACCAAGTGATCAGAGGCCTTGCTGCTGGACGTAGTTTATCATATTACAAAAGAGGCTAAAATTTGGACAATAACCAAGAGATCAGAGGCCATGCTCCCGGACGTAGTTTATCATCTTACACTAGACGCTCAAATATGGACCAGAAAACAACTGATCAGAGGCCATGCTGCTGGGCGTAGTAAATTATCTTACACTAGACGCTCAAATATGGAACGGAAACCAACATATCAGAAGCCATGCTGTTGGACGTAGTTTATCATCTTACACTATGTGACTCCTGTGGCGGTGGTCGCTCTAGGGTCTGATCCTGGTCGTCACGGCACCATTTGTGACTCCTGTGGCGGTGGTCGCTCTAGGGTCTGATCCTGGTCTCGGCACCATTTGTGACACCCAACCCTCCTCTGTCCTGGTCAGGGCACCACTTGTGACACCCGTACTTTGTGACGGGCTAACCCTGGGACATCGGTTGAGGTCTGGTTGGGTTCTAGCACCAACTTGTCGTACCCGGCTCGCTTCCAACGCCTGGTCACCGAAGCAACTGCTTTGATCTCGATTCAACCTACCCACGTTGTGATTTGATCTTAGGTTGACGAGATCAATCAGACTTCGGGCCGTGGTGCCAGCCGAATCCGGGTCAAGGTGATACTGCACAATAATTGTAAACAAAAAAACAAAAGCACAAACAACAACTTCAAGGCGAGCGACTGGTTAGGAATAGTGATTAATTTTATGTCGGTTTGTTGAGTTACAGGAGTGCGTCTCTCTCTTTCTCTCCCAGCCCGAAGAAAAAAAAATGTGGATTGTAACACTTTTGCGTTCCTTAACTAGGTCTGGATATCGAGATGGCGAATATAAGTCAGACTTCTATAATTTGTTCTTGGTTAGAAGTCTAGTCGGAAACTTGTTTTGATGGGAAATCTAAAGTCGGTCTTCAACAAATCTGTTCTTGGTTAGAAGTCTAAGTCGGAAGGCATGGAATCGTGCGGTCACCTGTGCGAGGCGCGTCTCTCCGTCTCGACTTTCCTCGACGAACTCTGCTCTACTCTGCGAACTCTCCTCGACGAACTCTCCTCGAAGAACTCTGCTCTACTCTGCGAACTCTCCTCGACGAACTCTCCTCGACGAACTCTGCTGAAACACCCGTAGATGTTTGCTTATATGGACGCCGATCAAAACCCGGCGTGGGGTCGGACGTGGTGTGGCCACCACGTTGATTTCAAATCCCCAATAAGGATTTTCTTTGTTTTCGGCCAAAAATAATTATCATTTTCCGTATTTGGAAATCTTATTCCACTCCCACCCTCTTCTGCTCTCATATGGGTATCTCACCATACTTTAGAGGGCGTCAACGGTTTTCCCACTTCCTCGCAGTAACATCTCATACCTATCCTCTCAATGGGCGGTGGCGGCCTCCTCTCTGCGTCACATGATCATCTCCGCCTGGCTATTCGGCCAATAGGCGTCAACTGATAATCTCAATTTTTATCCAACTTCACGGGATATGTTTTTTTTCAACCAGGTTTATCCGTCAACATTAAGTGGAAGATTCTTTTTTTGCGAAATTGGGTTAATTAAAATACCCTAACATAGCCTTCGTTATCGCAAACGAACCCAAAACAAAATGCAGATGTCCTGTCCAGGCGGTCGGCAGACGGCCCATCAACTACTGATAACACAAGTTCGTCACAGCCAATGTTTTATCTACCCAGAGCTCTGTGGTCACTCAACTAATTTTCACGACAATGACCATCAAAACCTTCGTGGGTGGCATTCTTTCCTTCTCTTATCATCTGGGTTGTTAAGCCCTGTCCGTCTGTTTCTTTCTCTTTTTCCTTCCTTTGTCCTCGAAGAGAATTTGGCATATCTCAGCATCAAACTTCAGCGAGAAAGTAAAGTGGTTATCTTGAATTCGCACTTGAAAATAACAAAACAAAAAAAAATCTTTTTTTTTTTTTCTCTCTTTTCTTTTCCGACACTCTGTTTGGGAAAATAAAAAAAACAAAAAGAAAATCGCTCAGTATGTCTTTCGTTATATCTATCGGTGTAAGTAATCGCTCAGTATGTCTTTCGTTATATCTATCGGTGTAAGTAATCGCTCAGTATGTCTTTCGTTATATCTATCGGTGTAAGTAATCGCTCAGTATGTCTTTCGTTATATCTATCGGTTTAAGTATCCCCGTAATTAACTTCTGTGGTTAATTAATTGATTAATTAACCCTTCCGTTCCTAAATAGTGTTACACTAGACGCTCAAATATGCACCAGAAAACAAGAGTTCAGAGGCCATGCGGATGGAGGTAATTTATCATCTTACACTAGACGCTAAAATATGGACCAGAAACCAACAGATCAGAGGCCATGATGCTGGACGTAGTATATCACCTTACACTAGACGCTCAAATATGGACCGGAAACCGACAGATAAGAGGACCTGCTGCTGGACGGAGTTTATCATCTTACACTAGACGCTCAATATGTACTAGAAAGTAACAGATCTGAGTCAATGCTGCTGGACGTAGTCTTTAACAAAACGCTCAAATATGGACCAGACACCAACAGAACAGAGGCCATTCTGCTCCACGTAGTTTATCATCATACACTAGACGCTCAAACAAGGAACAGAAACCAAGAGATCAGAGGCCATGCCGCTGGACGTAGTTTATCATCTTACACAAGACGCTCAAATATGAACCAGAAACCAACAGACCAGAGGCCTCTCTGCTGGACGTAGTTTTTTCATCTTACACAAGACACTGAAATGTGGACCAGAAACCAAGCAATAAGAGGCCATGATGCTGGACGTAGTTTATCATCTTTAATTAGACTCTGAAATATCGACCAGAAAACTACAGATCAGAGGCCTTGCTACTGGACGTAGTTCATCATTTTACACTAGATTCTTAAATATGGACCAGAAACCAAAAGATCAGAGAGCTAGCTGCTGGACGTAGTTTATCACATTACACCAGACGCTCAGATATCACCAGAAACATACAGATCAGAGGCATTGCTGCTGGACCTAGTTTATCATCTTACACTAGACGATAAAATATGGACCGGAAACTAACAGATCAAATGCTTTGCTGCTGGTGGTATGATATCATCTTACACAAGACGCTCAAATATTGACCGGAAACCAAAAGATCAGAGGCATTGCTGCTGGACGTAGCTTATCATCTTACACAATACGATAAAATATGGACCAGAAATTAAAAGATCAGAATCCCTTCTACTGGACGTAGTTTATAATCTTACACTAGACGCTCAAATATGGACCAGAATCTAACAGATCAGAGGTCATTCAGCTGGACGTAGTTCATGAACTTACACAAGACGCTTAAATATGGACCAGAATCCAACAGATCAGTGGCATTACTGGTGGACGTAGGTTATCATCTTACACTAACTGCTCAAATATGGACCAGAAACCAAAAGATCAGTGGCCTTGTTTCTGGACGTAATTTATCATCTTACACTAGACACTCAAATATGGATCAGAAACCAACAGATCAGAGGCCATGCTGCTAGACGTAGTTGATCATTTGACAAAAGACGCTGAAAGATGGACCAGAACCCAATAGATCAGAGGCCATGCAGCTGGACGTAGTTGATGATCTTACACTAGACGCTAAAATATGGACCAGAATCCAACAGATCATAGGCCATGCTGCTGGACGTAGTTTATCATCTTTCACTAGACACTTAAATATTGACAAGAAAAAAACAGATCAGAGGCTATGCTGCTGGACGTAGTTTATCATATTACAAAAGACGGTAAAATATGGACAATAACCAAGAGATCAAAGGCCATGCTTCCGGACGTAGTTGATCATCTTACACTAGACGCTCAAATATGGAACGAAAACCAACATATCAGAAGCCATGCTGCTGGGCGTAGTTTATCATCTTACACTAGACGCTCAAATATGGACCAGAAAACAAGAGTTCAGAGGCCATGCGGATGGATGTTATCATCTTACACTAGACTTTCAATTATGGAGCAGAAACCAACACATCAGAGGCCTTGCAGCTGGACGTAGATTATAATCTTACAAAAGACGCTCAAATATGGACCAGAAACAACAGATTAGAGACCAAGCTGATGGACGTAGTTTATCATTTAACTCTTGACGCTCAAATATGGACAAGAAACCAACAGATCAGAGGCCATTCTGCTGGACCTAGTTTATCACCTTACACTAGACGCTCAAATATGGACCGGAATCCAACAGATCAGAGGCTTTGCTGCTGGACGTAGTTTATCATTTTAATCTAGACGCTCAAATATGGACCAGAACCCAACAGATAAGAGGCTTGATGGAGGATGTAATTTATAATCCTGAAATAAACAAGACTGTTAATACTGAAATAAGACAAGACTGTTAAATATGGAACAGAACCAACAGATCAGAGGCCATGCTGTTGGACGTATTTTATCTTACATTAGACGCTCAAATATGGACCATAACCCAACAGATCAGTGGCTTTACTGGTGGGCGTAGTTAATCATCTTACAAAAGACTCTAACATATGGCGAGAAACCAACAGATCAGAGGCCATGCTGCTGGACGTAGTTTAACATCTTACACAAGACGTTCAAATATGGACCAGAAACCAACAGATCAGAGGTCTTGCTGATGATCGGAGTTGATCATTTACACTAGACGCTCAAATATGTACCAGAAACCAACAATTCAGAGGCCTTGCTGCTGGACGTATTTTATCACCTTACACATGAATATCAAATATGGACCAGACACCAACAGATCAGAGGTCATGCTGCTGGAGATAGTTTATCATCTTACACTAGACGCTCAAATATGGACTGAAAACCAACAGATCACAGGCCATGTGTCTGGACGTAATTTAAAATCTTACACAAGACGCTAAAATATGGACCAGAAACCAACAGATCAGAAGCTTTATCTGTAGACGTAGATTATCATATTACACTAGACGCTCAAATATGGAACAGACACCAACAGATCAGAGGCTTTGCTGGTGGACGTATTTTAGCATCTTACACAAGACGGTCAAAGATGGACCAGAAACCAACAGATAATAAGACTTGCTGCTGGACGCAGTTGATCATCTTACATGAGACGCTCAAATATGGACGGGAATCCAAAAGATCAGAGGCCATGCTGCTGGACTTAGATTATCATCTTACATTAGACGCTCAATTATTGACCAGTAACCAACAGATCAGAGGCCATGCTGCGGGACGTAGTTTATCATGTTAAACCAGATGCTCAAATATTAACCGGAAACCAGAAGATCAGAGGTTTATCATCTTACACAAGAAGCTCAAATAATGACAGGTCAGAAGCCTTGCTGCTGGACGTAGTTTATTATCTTAACTAGACGCTCAGATATGGAAAGTTATACAACAGGTCAGAAGAGTTCCTGCAGGGGGGAGTTTATCATATAACACAAGCCGCTAAAATATGGAATAGAAAACAACAGATCACAGGCTTTGCTGATGATGTAGTTTATCATCTTACACAAGACGCTAAAATTTGGAACGGTATCAAACAGATCAGAGGCATTGCTGCTGGACGTAGTTTATCATCTTACTCTAGACGCTCAAATATGGATAGGAAACAAAGTTCATTTGGGGAAATTTTCATGCGTCCCGAAACCGAGGGTTCAGGGATAATTCACTTATTTATAACTTTTTTCCAGTAAAAGAAATATTATTGTCATGCGACTGGGGAATCAGTCATATTTGACTTCTTATAACTTTGTTTCAGTAAGAAGAAATATTTTCAAAATTGGTATAAAATTGTGTGCAATTTATTCATTCGTCCATGTCTAATAGGGTTTTTCATTTGCTGAGATAGTGAAAAATACAGCTTTCACCATGTGCGCAGTGTGTCCAAAAACCAGTTCGCCAAATAAGCCTTCTTTTATATTTTCTCCTTTCTATCGAATCCTCATAATATAGGTGTCAAATTGTCATGAATTTCTTCCCTTATCCATAATTACAAAAGTTTTTTCTCCAACTTGACTAGAGACGCGGCGGCATTCAACGATATGCAGACTTGTGTTAGTTCATTTGGTGAAATTTTAATGCGGCCCGAAACTGGGGGATCAGTCATATTTCATTCTTTAAAACTTTTTTCCTGTAAAAGAATTATTTTCAAAATTGGTATCAAATTGTGTGATATTTATATATTCGTCCATGTCTAGAAGGATTTTTCAGTTAGTCAGACAGTGGAAAGTACAGCTTTCACCATGCGCGCGGTGTGTCATTTGACAATTTACGGTGTCCGAAAACGATTACGCAAAATAAGCCATCATTTCTACTTTTTCCTTTCTATCGAATCCTAATAATATAGGTGTCAAATTGTCATGAATATCTAGCCTTATCCATAATTACAGAAGTTTTTTCTCCAACTTGACTAGAGACCAGGCGGCATTCAACGATATGGGGACATGTGTTAGTTCAATTGGGGAAATTTTCATGCGGCCTTAAACTGGGGGATCAGTCATATTTGACTTCTTATTACTTTTTTCCAGTAAGAGAAATATTTTCAAAATTGGTATCAAATTGTGTGAAATTTATTAATTCGTCCATGACTAGAGGGATTTTTCATGTGGTCAGATAATGAAAAGTACAGCTTTCACCATGCGCTCGGTGTGTCGTTTGACAATTTTAGGTGTCCGAAAATCAGTTCGCAAAATAAGCCTTCATTTCCAATTTTTCCTTTCTATCGAATCCTCATCATATATGTGTCAACACGTTTTTTCTCCAACACGTCGGGATTGATCGCATTATATTCATCATTAGAATTCAGACTTTCTTCCTGATTATATTACATTTTGCATCATCTAAGCATTATGTTCATAGAATCCTGACACTAGTTTAAGAAAATAACATTAATGAATGCGTTTTTATTAATATCAAGCCTCTTCTAAGTTACTGTCGGTTAAACGGCGAAAAGCGACAAAACATCCAAGTCGAGTTTGATCGCACCATATTCATCATTAGAATTCAGATTTTCTTTCAGATAATATTACATTTTGCATCATATAAAGCCTTATGTTTATAGAATTCTGTCACTAGTTTAAGAAAATAATATTAATGAATGCATTTTTATTAATATCAAGCGTCTACTAAATAACTGTCGGTTATACGGCGAAAAGCGTCAAAACATCCAATTTGGCTTTGATCGCATCATATTCATCATAAATATTCAGATTTTCTTCTGGATTATAATACATTTTGCATAATCTAAGCCTTAGGTTCATGGAATGCTGACACTAGTTTAAGAAATTACCACTAATGCATACATTTTCATTAATATAAGCGTTGGTAAGTGACTGTCAGTTATACGGCCGAAAGCAACAAAACAACCAAGTCGGGTTTCATCGCCTCGTATTCATCATTAGCATTCAGATTATCTTACGGATGTTATTACATTTTGCATAATCTACGCTTTAGGTTCATAGAATGCTGACACTAGTGTAAGAAAATAACATTAATGAATGCATTTTTTAATATCAAGCGTCTGCTAAGTAACTTTCGGTTATACGGACGAAAGCAACAAAACAACCAAGTCGGGTTTCATAGCATCGTATTCATCTTTGCATTCACATTCTCTTACGGATTTTATTACATTTTGCATCATCTAAGAATTAGGTACATAGAATGCTGACACTAGTGTAAGAAAATAGCATTAATGAATCCATTTTTATAAATATCAAGCGTCTTCTAAGTAACTGTCTGTTATACGGCGAAAAGCGACAAGACATCCAAGTCGGGTTTGATCGCATAATATACATGATTAGAATTCAGATTTTCTTCCGGATTATATTACATTTTGAATAATGTACGCCTTAGGTTCATACAATGCTGACACTAGTGTAAGAAAATAGCATTAATAAATGCATTTTTATTACTATCAAGCGTCTGATAAGTAACTGTCGTTTATACGGCCGAAAGCAACAAAATATCCAAGGCGGGTTTCATCGCATCGTATTCATCACTAGCATTCAGATTATCTAACCGATGTTATTACATTTTGCATCATCTAAGCCTCATGTTCATAGAATGCTGACACTAGTTTAAGAAAATAACCTTAATGAATTCATTTTTATTAGTATCAAGCGACTTCTAAGTAACTGTCGGTTATACGGCGAAAAGCGGCAAAACATCCAAATCGGGTTTGATCACATCATATTCATCATTTGCATTCAGATTCTCTTACGGATTATATTATATTTTCCATCATTTAAAACTTATGTTCATAGAATGCTGACACTAGTTTAAGAAAATAACATTAATGAATGCTTTTTCTTAATATCAAGCGGCTGCTAAGTAACTGTCGGTTATACGGCGAAAAGCGAAAAAACATACAGGTCGGGTTTGATCGCAGAATATTCATGATTAGAATTCAGATTTTCTTCAGGATTATATTACATTTTGCATCAACTAAACTTAGGTTCATGGAATGCTGACACTAGTGTAAGAAAATAACATTAATGAATGTATTTCTCTTAATACCAAGCGTCTGTTAAGTAACTGTCGGTTATATGGCGAAAAGCCACAAAAGATACAAGTCTGTTTTGATCGCGTCATATTCATCATTAGAATTCAGATTTTCTTCCGGATTATATTACATTTTGCATCATCTAAGACTTATGTATATAGAATGCTGAAACTAGTTCAAGAAAGTAACATTAATGAATGAATTTCTAATAATATCAAGCTGTCTACTAAGTAACGGTCTGTTATACGGCGAAAAGCGTAAAAATATCCAATCGGGTTTGATCGCATCACATTCTTCATTAGAATTCAGATTTTCTTCCGGATTTATTACATTTTGCATCATCAAAGCCTTATGTTCATAGAATTCTGTCACTAGTTTAAGAAAATAACATTAATGAATGCATTTTTAGTAATATCAAGCATCTGCTAAGTAACTGACGGTTATACGGCCGAAAGCAACAAAACATCCAAGTCGGTATTCATCGCATCGTTTTCATCATTAGATTTCAGATTTTCTTACGGATTATATTACATTTTGCATAAACTAAGCCTTAGTTTCCTAGAATGCTTACACTAATGTAAGAGAATAACATTAATGAAAGCATTTTTATTAATATCAAGGGTCTGCTAAGTAATTGTCGGTTATACGGCGAAAAGCGACAAAACATCCAAGTCGGTTTTTATCGCATCATATTCATCATTAGATTTCAGATTTTCTTCCGGATTATATTAAATTTTTCATCATCTAAGCCTTATGTTCATAGAATTCTGACACTAGTTTAAGAAAAGAAAATAAATGAATGCATTTTTATTAATATCAAGCGTCTGCTTAAGAACAGTCCGTTATACGGCGAAAAGCGACAAAACATCCAGGACCGTTTTGATCGCATCATATTCATCATTAGAATTCAGATATTCTTCCGGATTATATTATATTTTGCATCATCTAAGACTTATGTTTATAGAATGCTGACACTAGTTTAAGTAAATGATATTAATGAATTCATTGTTATTAATATCAAGGGTCTGCTAAGTGACTGTCGGTTATACGACCGAAAGCAACAAAACACCCAAGGCCGGTTTGATTGCATCATATTCTTCATTAGAATTCAGATTCTCTTCCGGATTATATTACATTTTGCATAATCTAAGGCTTAGTTTCCAAGAATGCTTACACTAGTGGCAGAAAATAAAATTAATGAAATCATTTTTATTAATATGAAGCGTCTACTAAGTAACTGTAAGTTATACGGCGAAAAGCGACAAAATATCCAAGTCGTGTTTGATCGCGTCATATTCATCATTAGAATTGAGATGTTCTTCCGGATTATATTACATTTTGCATCAACGATATGGAGACTTTTCATGCGGCCCGAGACTGGGGGAGCAATCATATTTCACTTCATTATAACATTTTTCCAGTAAGAGAAATATTTTCAAAATTGGTATCAAATTGTGTACAATTTATTCATTCGTCCATGTCTAGAAGGATTACAAATGAAAATAATTCTAGTAAAAATTCAAAATTCATTCTAACCATGGGGATGAGGCATTAAATAGCAGTAAGTTTTTCAATTTGATTAGTAAATATACATTTTGCTTAATAGCAATAACATTTGCCAGGTACAAATTAATACCAAATTTCAAAAGATTTAAAACTTTATAAATTATTCTGATTAAAATTTTAAAAATGAAAAAAATTCTGCTAAAAATTCAAAATTCATTCTAACATTGGTGATGAGGCATTAAATTGCAGTAAGATTTTCCATTATATTAGTAAATAGAGATTGTACTTAAAAGAAAAATCATTTGCCAGGTACAAATTAATACCAAGTTTTAAAAGATTGAAAACTTTATAACTTAATCTAATTAAAATATAAGAAAATCAAAATAATTCTAGTATAAATTCAATAATCATTCTAACATTGGAGATCAGGGATTAACCTGAAGTAAACTTTTCCATTTGATTAGTAAATATACATTTTAATGAATAGGAATAACAATTGTCAGGTAAAAATTAATACCAAATTTTAAAAGATTAAAACTTTATAAATTATTCTAATTAAAATTTTTTAAAAATGAAAATTATTCTAGTAAAATTTCAAAATTTATTTTAAAATTGGGCATGAGGCATTAAATTGCAGTAAGCTTTTCCATTTGATTAGTAAATTTAGATTTTACATAATAGAAATATAATTTGCGATGTACAAACTCATACCAAATTTTAAAAGATTTAAAACGTTATAAATATTTCTAATTAAAATTTTTAAAAATGGAAATAATTCTGCTAAAAATTCAGAATTCATTCTAACAATGGGTATGAGACATTAAACTGCAGTAAGATTTTCCATTTGATTAGTAAATATAGATTTTACTTAATAGCAATATCATTTGACAGGTACAAATTAATACCAAATTTTAAAAGATTTAAAACTTTATAAACTATTCTAATTAATATTTAAAAAATGAAAATAATTCTGCTAAAAATTCAAAATTCATTCTAACATTGGGGATTAGGCATTAAATTGCAGTAAGTTCTTCCATTTGATCAGTAAAATATAGATTTTACATAATTGCAAGATCATTTGCAAGGTACAAATTAATATTAAATTTTAAAAGATTTAAAACTTTTAAAAAATGAAAATAATTCTTGTAAAAATTCAAAATTCATTCTAACAATGGGTATGAGGCATTAAACTGCAATAAGCTTTTACATTTGATTAGTAAATATAGCCTTTACTTAATAGCAATACAATCTTTCAGGTACAAATTAATGCCAAAATTTCAAAGATTAAAACTTTAAAAATTATTCTAATTAAAATATTCAAAAATGAAAATAATTCTAATTAAAATTCAAAATTCTTTCTAACATTTGTGATGAGGCATTTAATTTAACACTTTATAAATAGATTTTAATTAAATAGCAATATCTTTTAACATTGGGGCTGAGCCATTAAATTGCAATAGGCTTTTCCATTTGATTAGTAAATATAGATTTTACTTAATAGCAATATCATTTGCCAGGTACAAATTAATACCAAATTTTAAAAGATTTAAAACTTTATAAATTATTGTAATTAAAATTTGAAAAAATGAAAAAAATTCTAGTAAACATTCAAAATTCATTCTAACATTGGGAATGAGACATTAAATTGCTGTAAGCTTTTAATTTGATTAGTAAATATAGATTTCACTTAATAGCAATATCATTTGCCAGTTACAAATTAATACCAAATTTTAAAAGATTATAAACTTTATAAATTATTCTAATTAAAATTTAAATATATGAAAATAATTCTACTAAAAATTCAAAATTCATTCTACCATTGGGGATGAGGCATTAAATTGCAATTAGCTTTTCCATTTTATTAATAAATATACATTTTACTTAATAGCAATATAATTAGCCAGGAACAAATTAATACCAAATTTTAAGACATTTAAAACTTTATAAATTATTTTAATTAAAATTAAGAAATGAAAATACTCCTACTAAAAATTCAAAATTCATTCTAATATTAGATATGAGGCATTAAATTGCAGTAAGGTTTTCCATTTGATTAATAAATGTAGATTTTACTGTATAACAATATTATTTGCCAGGTACAAATTAATAGCAAATTTTAAAAGATTTTAAACTTTATATATAATTCTAATTAAAATTTGAAAAGATGAAAATAATTATAGTAAACATTCAAAATTCATTTTAACAATGGGGTTAAGGCATGAAACTACAGTAATCTTTTCCATTTGATTAGCAAATATAAGTTTTACTTAATAGCAATATAATTTGCCAGGTACAAATTAATTGCAAATTTTAAAATATTTAAAACTTTATGAATTATTCTAATTAAAATTTTAAGAAATGAAAACCTTTCTACTAAAAATTCAAAATTCATTCTAACATTGGAGATGAGGCACTAATTTGCAGTAAGCTTTTCCATTTGATTAGTAAATAAAGATTTTACTTAATAGCAATATCATTTGTCAGGTACAAATTAATACCAAATTTTAAAAGATTTAAAACTTTATAAATTATTCTAATTGAAATTTATAAAATGAAAATAATTCTACTAAAAATTCAAAATTCATTCTAACATTGCAGAGGAGGAATTAAATTGCAGTAAGCTTTTCCATTTGATTAGTAAATATAGATTTTACTTAATAGCAATATTATTTTTCAGGTACAAATTAACACCAAATTTCCAAGGATTAAAATCTTTATAAATTATTGTAATTAAAATTTGAAAAAATGAACATAATTCTAGTAAACATTCAAAATTCATTCTAACATTGGTTATGAGACATTAAATTGCAGTAAGCTTTTCCATTTGATTAGTAAATATCGATTTTACTTAATAGCAATATCATTTGCCAGGTACAAATTAATACCAAATTTTAAAAGATTTAAAACTTTATAAATTATTCTAATTAAAATTTAAAAAATTAAATCTAATTCAACTAAAAATTCAGAATTCATTCTAACATTGGAGATTAGGCAATAAATTGCAGTAAGCTTTTCCATTTCATTAGTAAATATAGGTTTAACTTAATAGCAATATCATTTGCCAGGTACAAATTAATACCAAATTTTAAAAGATTTGAAACTTTATATATTATTCTAATTAAAATTTTAAAAAATGAAAATAATTCTACTAAAAATTAAAAATTCATTCTAACATTGGGGATGAGTCATTGAATTGCGCTAAGCATTTCCATTTAATTAGTAAATATAGATTTTATTTAATAGCAATATCATTTGCCAGATATAAATGAATATCAAATTTTAAGTGATTTAAAACTTTATAAATTATATTAATTAAAATTTAAAAAGATGAAAAGGATTCTATTGAAAGGTCAAAATTCATTCTAACAGTGGGGAAGAGGCATTAAATTGCAGTAACCTTTTCCATTTGATTAGTAAATATAGATTTAACTTAATAGCTATATCATTTGACAGGTACAAATTAATAACAACTGTTAAAGATTTTAAACTTTATATATTATTGTAATTAAAATTTTAAAATATGAAAATAATTCTGCTACATATTCAAAATTCATTCTATCATTGGGGATGAGGCATCAAATTGCAGTTAGCTTTTACATTTAATTAGTAAATATAGATTTAAATTAATAGCAATATGATTTGCCAGATACAAATTAATACCAAAATTTAAAAGGTTTATATCTTTATAAATTATACTAATTATTATTTAAAAAGATGAAAATAATTCTACTAAAAATTAAAAATTAATTCTAACTTTGAGGATGAGGCATTAAATTGCAGTTACCTTTTCCATTTCATTAGTAAATATAGGTTTAACTTAATAGCAATATCTTTTGCCTGGTACAAAATAACACTAAATTTTAAAAGATTTAAAACTTTATAAATTATTGTAATTAATATTTGAAAAAATGAAAATAATTCTACTAAAAATTCAAAATTTGTTCTACCATTGGGGATGAGGAATTAAATTGCAGTTAGCTTTTCCATTTAATTAGTAAATCTAGATTTTACTTAATAGCACTATCATTTGCCAGGAACAAATTAATACCAAATTTTAATAGATTTAAATCTTTATAAATTATTCTAATTAAAATTTAAAAATATGAAAATAATTCTATTAAAATTCAAAATTCATTCTAACATTGGGATGAGGCATTAAATTGCAGTTAGCTTTTCCATTTCATTAGTAAATATAGATTTTACTTAATAGCAATATCATTTGTCAGGTACAAATTAATGCCAAATTATAAAAGATTTTAAACTTTATAAATTATTCCAATTAAAATTTTAAAAAATGAAAATAATTCTACTAAAAATTCAAAATTCATTCTACCATTGGGGATGAGGCATTAAATTTCAGTTAGCTTTTCCATTTAATTAGTAAATATAGATTTTACTTAATAGCACTATCTTTTGCCAGGAACAAATTTTAATAGATTTAAAACTTTATAAATTATTCTAATTATCATTTAAAAAATTGATAATAATTCTACTAAAAATTCAAAATTCATTCTAACATTGCGGATGAGGCATTAAATTCCAGTAAGCTTTTCCATTTTATAAGTAAATATAGATTTTACTTAATAGCAATATCATTTGACAGGTATAAATTAATACCAAATTTTAAGCCATAGGAGAGGATAGGTATGAGATGTTACTGCGAGGAAGTGGAAAAACCGTTGACGCCCTCTAAAGTATGGTGAGATACCCATATGAGAACAGAAGAAGGTGGGAGTGGAAGAAGACTTCCAAAAATGGAAAATTCCTGACCGAAAATATGGAGGTGGACCGTGGATTTGGAATTATCAAGGAACCTCAACCCCGACGGGCCCCCACCCCGGCTCTGGTTGACCTCCATATAAACAACGCTGCAGCGAGCGAAAATCAGTTTCCGGTTCGAGTTCGAGTTTTCCAGTTCCAGTTGGAGACAGACACTTAGAGCCAGACACGTCATAGAACGCTGACCAAGATTTGCGTAAATTCCGAACTCATCTTCTAATAAAGAACAATTTATTTTTGAAGAACGACTTAGACTCACACCACCAAAACAAGTTTTACAAATTTCGCTGAAGACACATCAAGAACCAGTTTCTTAAAGAACAGACAATTTAGATGTTAAGACTCGCCTAACAAAAACAACGAGTTGGGAACGACTGCTGCTTTCCGGTACATATTTGAGCGTATTGTGTAAGGTGATAAACTACTTCCAGCAGCAAAGACTCTGATCTGTTGGTTTCTGGTCCATATTTGAGCATCTAGTGTAAGATGATAAACTACGTCCAGCAGTATGGCCTCTGATCGGTTTGTACCTGGTCCATATTTGTGCGTCTTGTGTAAGAAGATATACTATGTCCTGCAGCAAGTCCTCTGGTCTCTTGTTTTCCGGTCCATATTTGAGCGTCTAGTGTAAGAAGATAAAGTACATCCAGTAGCATGGCCTCGCATCTATTGGTTCCTGGTCCATATTTGAGCGTCAGGCGTAACATGATAAACTACGTCCAGGAGCAAAGCCTCTGATCTGTTGGTTTATGGAACATATTTGAGTGTCTAGTGTAAGTTGATAAAATACGCCCGGCAGCATGGCCTCTGATCTGTTGGTTTCTGGTCCATATTTGAGCGACTTCTGACAGATGATATGTTACCTCCAGTAGCAAGGCCTCTGATCTTTTTGTTTCAGGTACATATTTGAGCGTCTAGTCTAAGATGATAAATTACTTCCAGCAGCATGGCGTCTGATCTGTTGGTTTCCGGTCCATATTTGAATATCTAGTGTAAGATGATAAACTATGTCCTGCTGGCATGACTCTGATCAGTTGGTTTCTGGTCCATATTTGAGCGTCTAGTGTAAGAAGATAAAGTACATCCAGTAGCATGGCCTCGCATCTGTTGGTTTCTGGTCCATATTTGAGCGTCTTGTGTAACATGATAAACTACGTTCAGGAGCAAAGCCTTTGATCAGTAGGTTTACGGAACATATTTGAGCGTCTAGTGTAAGTTGATAAAATACGTCCGGCAGCATGGCTTCTAATCTGTTGGTTTCTGTTCCATATGTGAGCGTCTAATGTAAGATGAAAAACTACGTGCAGCAGCAAGGTCACTGATCTGTTTCTTTCTGGTCCATAATTGAGTGTCTTTTGTAAGATGATAAACTACGTCAAGCAGCAGGACCTCTGATCTGGGGGCCCTGGTCTATATCAGAGCATTTTGTGTAAGATGATAATCTACGTCCAGCAGCAAGGCCTCTGATCTTTTAGTTTGTCGTCCATATTTGAAGGTCTAGTGTAAGATAATAAACTACGTCCATCAGCAAGACTTCTAATCTGTTGGTTTCCGCTTCATATTTGAGCATCTTGTGTAAGACGATAAACTACATCCTGCATTATGGCCTCTGATCTGTTGGTTTCTTGTCCATATTTGAGCGTCTTGTGTAAGATGATAAACTACGCCCAACAGCAGGGCCTCTGATCTGGTGGCCCTGGTCTATATTGGACCGTCTAGTCTAAGATGATAAATTACTTCCAGCAGCTTGTCCTCTGATCTTTTGGTTTCCGGTCCATATTTGAATGTCTAGTGTAAGATGTTAAACTATGTCCGGCAGACATGACTCTGATCTGTTTGTTTCTGGTCCATATTTGAGCATCGTATGTAAGATGATAAACTACGTCCAGCAGCATGGCTTCTAATCTGTTTGTTTCTGGTCCATATCTGAACCTCTAGTGTAAGATGATAAACTATTTCCTGCAGCATGGCCTCTGATCTGTTGTTTTGTGGTCCATATTGGAGAGTCTTGTGTAAGATTATAAACTACGTCCAGCAGCATGGGCTCTGATTTGTTAGTTTCTGGTCCATAATTGCGCGTCTAGTGTAAGATGATAAACTACGTACAGCAGCATGGCCTCTGATCTGTTGCATTCCGGTCCACATTTGAGCGTCTAGTTAAACTACGTCCAGCAGCAAAATCTCTGAACTGTTGGTTTCTGGTCCATATTTGAGCGTCTTGTGTAAGATGACAAATTACCTCCAGCATCATGGCCTCTGACCTCTTGTTGTCCGGTCCATATTTGAGCGTCTAGTGTAAGTTGATGAACTACGCGCGGCAGCATGGCCCCAGATCTTTTGGTTTCTGGTCCATATTTGAACGTCTAGTGTAAGATGATAAACTTACTCCAGCAGCAAGGATTCTGATCTGTTGGTTTCTGGTCCATATTTGAGAGTCCTGTGGAAGATGATAAACTACGTCCAGCAGTCATGACTCTGATCTGTTGGTTTCTGGTCCATTTTTGAGCGTCTATTGTAAGATTGGTTTACGGATCATGTTTAAGCCTTTAGTGTAAGATGATAATCTACGTCCTTCAGTATGGCCTCTTATCTGTTGGATTCCGGTCTATTTGCGCGTCTAATCTAAGATGATAAACTACGTACAGCAGCATGGCCTCCAATCTGTTGGTTTCTGAGAGTGTAGAATTATAAATTACTTCCAGCGGCATGGAATCTGATCTGTTGGATCGGGTACATATTTGAGCACCAACTGTAAGATGATGAAATACGTCCAGCAACAAGTCCAATGATCTGTTGTTTCTGGTCCTTTTTTGAGCGTCTAGTGTTAGATGATAAATTACGTCCTGCAGCACGGCCTTTGATCGCTTGATTTGTGGTCCATATTTCAGCGTCTAGTGTAAGATGATAAACTACGTCGAGCAGTATGGCCTCTGATCTGTTGGTTTCCGGTCCATATTTGTGCGTCTTGTGTAAGATGACATCTACCTCCAGGGGCAAGGCCTCTGATCTGTTGGTTTCTGGTCCATATCTCAGAGTCTAGTGTAAGATGATAAACTACGTCTAGCTGTATGGCTTCTGATCTGTTGGTTTCCGGTCCATATTTTAGCGTCTTGTGTATGATGATAAAATACACCCAGCAACAATGCCTCAGATATATTCTGGTCCATATTGGAGGGTCTAGTATAAGTTGATAAACTACATCCAGCATCAAGGCCTGTGATCTGTTGGTTTCCGGTCCATATTTGAGCGTCTAGTGTTAGATGATAAACTACGTCCAGCAGTATGGCATCTGATCTGTTGGTTTCCGGTCCGTATTGGTTTCCGGTCTCAAAAATGGACCAGAAAACAACATGTCAGAGGCCTTGCTGCTAGACGTAATTTATCATCTTACACTAGAATCTCAAATATGGACTGGACACCAACAGAGCAGAGGCCATGCTGCTTGACGTAGTTTATCATCTTGAAGTAGACTCTCAATTATGGACCGAAAACCAAAAGATCAGAGGCATTCTTGCGGAACGTAATTCATAATATTACACAAGACGCTAAAATATGGACCAGAAACCAACAGATCAGAGGCCATACTGTTGGAAGTATTTATCATCTTACACTAGACGCTCAAATATGGACCACAAACCAGCAGATTAGAGGCCACGCTGCTGGTCGTAGTTTATCAACTTACACTAGACGCTCAATTATGGAACAGAAACCAACAGATCAGAACCCTTGCTGCTGGTCGTAGTTTATTATCTTTACAAAACCGTCAAATATGGACGAAAAACCAACAGATCAGAGACCATGCAGCTGGGCCTAGTTTATCATCTTAAATTAGACCCTCAAATATAGACGTAGTTTATCATCTAAAACTAGACGTTCAAATAAGTACCGGAATCCAACAGATCAGAGACTTTACTGGTGTACATAATTTATCATCTTACACTAGATACTCAAATATGGAACAGAAACCAACAGATCAGAGGCCATGCTGCTGGACGGATTTTATCATCTTTCATTTGACGGTCAAATATGGACCGGAATCCAACAGATCAGAGGCTTTGCTGCTGGATGTATTTTATCATCTTACACAAGAGGATCAAATATGGAACAGTAACGAAAAGATCGGAGTCCATGCTGCTGGACGTAGTTCATCATCTTACACAAGACGCTCAAATATGGACCAGAAACCAACCGATCAGAGGCAGGGCTGCTGAACATAGATTAACATCTTACACTAGACGCTCAAATATGGAACGGACACCAACAGATCAGAGGCCTTGCTGCTGGACATATGTTAACATGTTACACAAGGCGGGCAAATATGGACCAGAAACGAACAGATAAGAGTAATTGCTGCTGGAATCAGTTGATCATCTTACATAAGACGCTCAAATATGAACCAGAACAAACAGATCAGAGGCCATGCTGCTGGTCTTAGATTACCAACTTTCATTAGACGCTAAAATTTGTATGCTGGACGTAGATTATCATCTTACACTAGACGCTCAAATATCGAACGGACACCAACAGATCAGAGGTCTTGCTGCTAGACGTATGTTATCCACTTACACAAGACGGTCAAATATGGACCTGAAACCACAAGATAAGTGTAATTGCTGCTGGACGCAGTTGATCATTTTACATAAGATGCTCAAATATGGATCAGAACCAACAGATCAGAGGCCATGCTGCTGGACTTAGATTAACATCTTACTTTAGACGCTCAAATATGGACCAGAAACCAACAGATCAGAAGCCATGCTGCTGGACGTATTTTTTCTTCTTGCACAATAGAATCAAATATGGACCAGAAGCGAAAAGATCAGATGCCATGCTGCTGGTCTTTATTCATCATCTTAAACAAGACGCTCAAATATTCACCAGAAACCAAGAGATCAGAGGCCTTGCTGCTGGACGTAATTTATAATCATAAACCAGACGCTCAAATATGGAGAAGCTGCATGTATCATCTTAAACTAGACTATTTAACATGGACCAGAAACTTACAGATCAGAGGCATTACAGCTGGATGTAATTTATCATGTTACAGAAGAGGCTCAAATAGGGACCAGAAACCAACAGATCAGTGGCCATAGTGCCGGACGTATTTTATCATCTTACACAAGACACTCAAATATGGAACAAACACCAACATATCAGAGGCTTGCTGCTGGACGTAGTTTATCCTCTTACACAAGACGCTGCAATATGGACCAGAAACCAACAGATCAGAGGGCATCCTGCTGGACGTAGTTTATCATCTTACACTAGACGCTCAAATATGGACCAGAAAACAACAGATCAGAGGTCTTGCTGCTGGACGTAGTTTATCATCTTACACAAAACGGTCAAATATTGACCAGAATCCAACAGATCAGAGGCCATGCGTCTGGACGTAGTATATCATTTTGCACAAGACGCTTAAATATGGATCAGAAACCAACAGATCACATGCCTTGCTGCTAGACGTAGTATATATTCTTACACAAGACGCTCAAACATGGACCAGAAACCAACAAATCGGAGACAATGCTGCTGCACGTAGTTTATCATATTACACTGGACGCTAAAATATTGAACAGAAACCAACAGATCAGATGTCATGCTGCTGGACGTAGTTTATCATCTAAATGAAGACGCTCAAATATGGATCGAAAACCAACAGATCAGCCTGGCTGCTGGTCGTAATTTATCATATTACAGTGGACGCACAAATATGGACCAGAAACCAACAAATCAGAGGCCATGTTGCTGGACGTAGTATATCATCTCACATTAGACGCTCAAATATGGACCAGAAACCAACAGATCAGGAGCATGGCTCCTGGAAGTAGTTTATCATCTTAACAAGACGCTAAAATAATGACAAGAAACCAACAGATCAGAGGGTTTACTGTTGGACGTAGTTTATCAACTTACACTAGTCGCTCAAATATGGAACAGTAACCAACAGATCAGAGGCCATGCTGCTGGACGTATTTTATCATCTTACACTTGACGCTCAAATATTGACCGGAAACCAACAGATCAGAAGAGTTGCTGCTGGACGTAGTTTATCATCTTACACTAGACGGCCAAATATGGACAAGAAACCACCAGTTCAGAGGCCTTGCTGCTGGATGTATTATATCAACTTACAAAAGACGCTCAAATATGGTCCAGAAAATAACAGATCAGAGGCCTTGCTGCTGAACGTACTTCAATATCTTACACTAGAGGCAAAAATATGGACCAGAAAGAAACAGATCAGAGGCCCTGCTTTTCGACGTAGTTTATCATCTTACACAAGACGCTCAAATATTGACCAGAAACCAACATATCAGAGGCCATGCGCCTGGACGTAGTTTATCATCTTACACTAGACGCTCAAATATGGACTAGAATCCAACAGATCAGAGGCCATGCTGCTGGACGTAGTTTATCATCTCACACTAGACGCTCAAATATGGACCAGGAGCCAACAGATCAGAGTCCATTGTTCTGGACATACTTTACATCATACACTAGACGCTCAAGTATGGACCACTAACATATCAGAAGACAGGCTGCTATAGGTAATTTATCTTCTAACAGAAGACGCTCAAATATGGCCCAGAAACCAAGAGATCAGATGCCATGCTGCTGGACGGGATTTATCCTCTCATTCAAGACGCTCAAATATGGATCAGAATCCAACAGATCGGATGCTTTGCAGCTGGACATAAATTATCATCTTACACAAGACGCTCAAATATGGACCAGTAACCAACAGATCAGAGTCTATGCCGCTGGATTTATTTTATCATCTTGCACAAGAGAATCAAATATGTACAAGAAACGAGAACATCAGATGCCATGCTGCTGGTTGTTGTTCATCATCTTACACAAGACGCTCAAATATGCACCAGAACCCAACAGATCAGAGGCCTTGTTACTTGACGTAATTTATAATCCTAAACTAGACGCTTAAATATGGACCAGAAACCAACAGATGCGAGGCCATGCTGCTGGACGTAGTATATCATCTTACACTAGAGGCTCAAATATGGACCGAAAACCAACAGATCGGAAGAGTTGCTGTTGGACGTAGTTTATCATCTTACACTAGACTGCCAAATATGGACCAGAAACCACCAAGTCAGAGGCTTTGCATGACCTAGTTTATAATCTTACACAAGACGCTGAAATATGGACCAGAAATCTACAGACCTGGAGCCATGCTGCTGGACGTAGTTTATCATCTAACAGTAGACGCTCAAATATGGACCACCAACCAACATATAAGATACTATGCTGCTGTACGAAATTTATCTTCTTACACAAGACGCTCAAATATGGACCAGTACCTAACAGATCAGAGGCCATGCTGCTGGACGTAGTTTATCATCTTACACTGGACGCTCAAATATTGAAAATAAACCAGCAGATCAGTGGCCATGCTGCAGGCCATAGTATATATCATCTTACACTAGGCGCTCAAATTTGAACCAGAATCGAAGTGATCAGAGGCCATGCTGGTTGACGATGTTTATCATCTTAAAGTAGACGCTCAAATATGAACCAGAAACCAACAGATCAGAAGTCATTCTGCTGGATGTAGTTTATCATCTTACACTAGACGCTAAAATATGGACCAGAAAACAACAGATCAGAGTCCATGCTGCTGGACGTATTTTATCGTCTTACACAAGACGCTCAAATATGGACCAGAAACCAACAGATCAGAGGACATGCTGCTGGACGTAGTTTAGCAACTTACAGAAGACGCTTAAATATGGACCGGAAACCAACAAATCAGAGGCCTTGCTGCTGGACGTACTTTATCTTGTCACAGTAGACGCTCAAATATAAAGACCGTAAACAACATGCTGCTGGTGGTATTTAATCATCTTACACAAGACGCTCAAATACAGACCAGAAACGAAATGATCAGAGGACATGCTGCTGGCGTTTTATCGTCTTACACAAGACGCTCAAATATAAACTGGCAACCAAGACATCAATGGCCTTGCTGCTGGGCGTAGTTTATCATCTTATACTAGACGATCAAATATGGACCAGAAAACAACAGCTCAAATGGCATGCTGCTGGAAGTAGTTTATCATGTTACACCAGACGCTCAAATATGAACCGGACACCAGAGGATCAGAGGTTTATCGTCTTACACAAGAAGCTCAAATATTGACCGGAATCCAACAGGTCAGAACCCTTGCTGCTGGAATAGTTTATCATCCTAACTAGACGCTCAAATATGGAAAGTTATACAACAGGTCAGAAAAGAGCCTGCAGGGCGGAGTTTATCATATTACACGAGACGCTAAAATATGGAATAGAAAACAACATATCAGTGGCCTTGCTGCTGGACGTAAGTGATCATCTTTTACAAGACGCTCAAATATGGACAAGAATCCAAAAGATCAGAGGTGCTGCTGCTGGATGTATTTTATCATCTTACACAAGACGCTAAACTAGGGATCGGTATCAAACAGATCATAGGCATTGCTGCTGGACGTAATTTGTCATCTTACAGACGCTCAAATAAGGATAGGAAACCAAGTTCATTTGGGGAAATTTTCATGCGGACCGAAATTTGGGGTTCAGTCATATTTCACTCTTATAATTTTTTCCAGTAAAAGAAATATTTTCAAAATTCGTATCAAATTGTGTGCAATCTATTCATTTGTCCATGTCTACAAGGATTTTTCATTTGGTTAAGATAGTGAAAAGTACAGCTTTCACGATGCGCGCGGTGTGTCGCTTGACAATTTACGTTGTCCGAAAACCAGTTCGCAAAAATAAGCCTTCATTTCTACTTTTTCCTGTATCGAATCCTGATAATATAGGTGTCAAACTGTCATGAATTACTTGCCTTACCCATAATTACAAAAGTTTTTTCTCCAACTTGACTAGGGACAAGGTGGCATTCAACGATAAGGGAATTGTGTTAGTTGGGGAAATTTTCATGCGGACAGAAACTGGGGGATCAGTCATATTTCACTGTTCCGAAAACCAGTTCGCAAAATAAGCCGTCATTTCTACTTTTTCTGTTGTTTTCTGGACCATATATGAGCGTCTAGTGTAAGATGATATACTACGTCCAGCAGCAAAGCCTCTGATCTGTTGGTTTCTAGTCCATATTTGAGCGTCTTGTGTAAGATGATAAATTACGTCGAGCAGCAAGGATTCTTGTCTGTTGGTTTCCGGTCCATATTTGAGCGTCTCGTGTAAGATGATAAACTACGTCAAGAAGCATGGCCTCTGATGTGTTGGTTTCTGGTCTATATTGAGAGTCTTGTCTAAGATGATAAAATACGTCCAGCATCATGGCCTTTGATTTATTGGTTACTGGTCTATATTTGAGTGTCTTCTGTAAGATGATAAACTACGTCCAGCAGTGTTGCCTCTGATCTGTTGGTCTGGTCCACATTTGAGAGTCTAGTGTAAGATGATATACTACGTCCAGCAGCAAGGTTTCTGATCTGTTGGTTTCCGGTCCATATTTGAGCGTCTAGTGTAAGATGATAAACTACGTACAGCAGCAAGGCCTTTGATCTGTTGTATTCCGCTCCATATATGAGCATCAAGTGTAAGATGATAAACTACGTCCAGTAGCAAGGGCTCTGATCTGTTGGTTTTTTGGTCAATATTTCAGCGTCGTGTGTAAGATGATAAATTTCGGCCAGTAGTATGACCTCTGATCTGTTGGTTTCTGGTCCATACTTGAGAGTCTAGTGTAAGATGATAAACTAGGTCCAACAGCATGGAATCTGATCTGTAGGTTTCCGGTCCATATTTGAGGGTCTAGTGTAAGATGATAAAGTAGCTCCAACAGGATGGCCTTCGATCTGTTTGTTTCTGGTCCATATTCGAGCGTTTAGTTTAAGATGTTAAACTATGTCCAGCAGAAAGGCCTCTGATCTGTTGGATTCTGGTCCATAATTGAGCCTCGTGTGTAAGATGATAAACTACGTCTAGCAGCAAGGAAGCTGATTTGTTTGTTACCGGTCCAGATTTGTGCGTCTAGTTTAAGATGATAAACTACGTCCAGCAGTATTGCCTTTGATCTGTTGGATTTTGGTACATATGTCAGCGTCTTGTGTAAGATGATAAATTACGTCCAGCAGCATGTCATCTAAACTGTTGGTTCCTGGTCCATATTTGAGCGTCTAGTGTAAGATGATATACTACGTCCAGCAGCAAAGCTTCGGATCTGTTGGTTTCCGGTCCATATTTGTGCATCTAGTGTAAGATCAAGTGTAAGATGATAAACTACGTCCAGCAGCATGGCTTCTGATTTGTTGGATTCTGGTCCATATTTGAGCGTCTAGTGTAAGATGATAAACTAGGTCCAGCACCAAAGCCTGTGATCTGTTGGTTTTTTAACCATATTTCATCGTCTTGTGTAAGATGATAAACTACGTCCTGAAGCAAGGCCTTTGATCTGTTGGTTTTCCGTCCATATTTGAGCGTCTAGTGTAAGAAGATAAATTACGTTCAGCAGCATTGCCTTTAATCTGCTGGATTCTGGTCCATATCTGAGCGTCTTGTGTAAGATGATAAACTAAATCCAGCATCAAGGAATCTGATTTGTTGGTTTCTGGTCCATACTTGAGCATGTAGTCTAAGATGATAAACTACGTCCAGCAGCAAGGAATTTGATCTGTAGGTTTCTGGTCCATATTAGAGCGTATAGTGAAATTACGTCTAGCAGCATAGCCTCTGATCTGTTGGATTCCAGTCTATATTTTAGCGTCTAGTGTACGATGATAAACTACGTCCAGCAGCAAGGCCTCTGATCTTTTGGTTTCTGGTCCATATTTGACCCTCTCGTGTAAGATGATAAACTACGTCCAGCAGCAAAGTATTTGATCTGTTGCTTTCTGGTCTATATTTGAGTGACTGGTGTAAGATTATATAATAATACCAGCAACAAGGATTCTGATCTGTTGGTTTCTGGCTTCTAGCGTAAGATAATAAACTACGTCTAGCGGCATGGCCTCTGATCTGTTGGTTTCTGGTCCATATTTGAGGGTCGAGTGTCAAATGATGAACTACGTCTAGCAGCATGGTCTCTGATCTGTTGTTTTCTGGTCCATATTTGAGCGTCTTGTATAAGATGATAAACTACGGCCAGCAGCAACGCTTTTCATCTGTTGGTTTCCGGTCCATATTTTAGCGTCTAGAGTAAGATAATAAACTACGTCCAGCAGCATGGCGTTTTATGTGTTGGTTTCCGGTCAATATTTGGGCGTATAGTGTAAGATGATAAACTACGTCTAGCAGCCATGCCTCTGATCTGTTTTTTCTGGTCCATATTTGAGAGTCTAATGTAAGATCATATACTACGTCCAGCAGCATGGAATCTGATCTGTTGGTTTCCGGTCCATATTTAGCACCTTGTGTAAAAAGATAAACTACGTCCAGCAGCATGACCTCTGATCTTTTAGTTTCTGGTCCATATATTAGCGTCTTGTGTAAGTTGATAAAACACGTCCAGCAGTATACCTCTGATTAGTAGATTTCTGGTTCATACTTGAGCGTCTTGTGTAAGATGATAAACAACATCTAGCAGTATTGCCTCTGATCTGTTGGTTTCTGGTCCATATTTGAGCGTCTAATATAAGATGATATACTATACTACGTTCAGCAGCAAGGCTTCTGATGTGTTAGTTTCTGGTCTATATTTGAGCGTCTTGTGTAAGATGATAAACTACGTCCAGATGCAAGGCCTTTGATCTGTTGGATTCTGGTCTATATTTGAGAGTCTTGTATAAGATGATAAACTAATTCCAGCAGCATGACCTCTGATCTGTTTGTTTCTGGTTCATATTATAGCCTCTTGTGTAATATGAAGAACTACTTCTAGCAGTATGGCCTCTGATCTGTTGGTTTGTGGTCCATATTTGATCGTCCAGTTTATGATGATAAATTAAGTCAAGCAGCATAACCTCTGATCTGTTTGTTTCTGGTCTATATTTTTGCATCTTGTGTATGATGATAAACTACGTCCGGCAGCCATTCCTCTGATCTGCTGGTTTCTTGTCCATATTTGATATGTAAGATGATATACTACGTCCAGCAGCATGGCCTATGATCTATTGGTTTCCGGTCCATATTTGATCGGCTTGTGTAAGTAGATAAATTACGTCAAGCAGCATGGCCTCTGATTTGTGGTTTCTGGCCCATTTTTTTAGCGTCTTGTATAAGATGATTAACTATGTCCAGCAACAAGTCCACTGATCTGTTGGTTTCTGGTCCATATTTGAGCGTCTAGTGTAGGATGATAAACTACGTCCAGCTTCATGACATCTGCTCTGATAGTTTCTGTTCCATATTTGAGCATCATATGTGATGATAAACTACGTCCAACAGCATGGCCTCTGATCTGTGGGATTCCGTTCCATATTTGAGCGACTAGTGTGAGATGGTAAACTACGTCCAGCAGCATAGCATCTGATCTATTTATTTCTGGTCCATATTTAACCGTCTTGTGTAAGATGATAAACTACATCCAGCAGCACGTCCTCTGATCTTTTGGTTTCTGGTACATATATGAGCGTCATATGATAAAATGATAAACTACGTCCAGCAGCAAGGACTCTGAACTGTTGGTTTCTGGTCCATATTTGAGCGTCTTGTGTAAGAACATAAACTACTTCCAGCTGCATTGCCTCTAATCTGTTGGATTTCCGGTCCATATTTGAGCGTCTAGTGTCAGATGATAAACTACGTCCAGCAATATGGCCTCTGATTTTTTGGTGTCTGGTGCATATTTGAGTGTCTTGTGTAAGATAATTAACTACATCCAGCAGTCATGCCTCTGATCTGTTGGTTTCTAGTCCATATGAATGCGTCTAGTGTAAGATGATACAATACGACCAGCAGCAGGGCCTCAGATCTGTTAATTTCTTGTCCATATTTGAGTGTCTTGTGTAAGATGATGAATTACTTTCAGCAGCTAGACCTCTGATCTGTTGTTTTCTGGTACATATCCGATCGTCTAGGCTAAGATGATAAAGTACGTCCAGCAGCAAGGCCTCAGTTATGTTGTTTTCGGTTCCATAATTGAGCGTTTTGTATAAGATGATAAACTACGTCCAGCAGAAAGGCATCTGAACTGTTGGTGTCTGGTCCATATTTGAGCGACTTGCGTAAGATGATAAACTACGCCCAGCAGTATGGCCTCTGATCTGTTGGTTTCTGGTCCATATTTGAGCGTCTAGTATATTATGATAAACACCTTCCAGCAGCATGCCATCTGTTCTGTTGGTTTTTGTTCCATATTTGAGCGTCTTGTGTAAGATGATAAACTACGTCCAGCAGTATGCCCTCTGATATGTTGGTTTCTGGTCCATATTTTAGCCTCTTCTGTAACATGATAAATTACATCCAGCAGTAATGCCTCTGATCTGTAAGTTTCTGGTCCATGTTAAAGAGTCTAGTTTAAGTTGATAAACTACATGCAGCAGCAAGGCAACTGATCTGTTGGTTTTCGGTCCATATTTGAGCGTCTAGTGTGAGATGATTAACTACGTCCAGCTTCATGGCTTCTGAGCTGTTGGTTTTTGGTCCATATTTGACGTAGTTTATCATCTTACAAAAGACCGAATATGGACCGGAAACCAACACACCAGAGGCCATGCCGCAGGACGCATTTTTCATCTTACGCTAGATGCTCAAATATTGACCGGAAACCAACTGATCAGAAGCCTTGTTGCTAGTCGTAGTTTATCATCTTTTACTAGACGCTCAGATATGAACCAGAAACTAACAGATCAAATCCATGCTGCTGGATGTACTTTATCTTCTTAGACTAGACGCTCAAATATGAACCGGAAACCAAGAGATCAGAGGCCTTGTTACTGGCCGTAGTTTATCATCTTAAACAAGACGCTCAAATATGGACCAGAAAGCAACAGATAAGAAGCTATGCTGATGGACGTTGTTTATCATCTTTTACAAGACGCTCAAATATAGTTCAGAAACCAAGAGATCAGAGACCATACTGCTGGACGTATTTTATCATCTTACACTAGTTTCTCAAATATGGACAAGAAAACATCAGATCAGCGACCATTCTGCTGGACGTAGTTTATCATCTTACACTAGACGTTCAAATATGTACCAAAACCAACAGATCAGAGGCCTTGCTGCTGGTTTTATTTTATCATCTTACACTAGAAGCTCAAATATGGACCAGAAATCAAGCGAACAGAGGCCATACTGCTGGACGCAATTTATCATCTTACACTAGATGCTCAAATATGGACCGAAATCCAACAGATCAGAAACCTTGCTGCTGGAAGTAGTTTATCTTCTTACACTAGACCCTCAAATATGGACCAGAAACCAAAAGATCAGAGGCCATGCTGCTGCACGTAGTTTATCTTCTTACACAAAACGCTCAAATATGGAACAGGAACCAACGGATCAGAGGCCATACTGCTGGACGTAGTTTATCATATTTCACTAGATGCTCAAATATGGAACGGAATCCAACAGATCAAAGGCTTTGCTGCTGGACGTACTTTATCATCTTACACAAGACGACAAAATATGGACCTGAAACCAAGAGTCCAGAGGCCATGATGCTGGACGTAATTTATCATCTTACACTAGACTCTGAAATATGGAACAGAAACCAACAGATCAGAAGCCATGCTGGTGGACGTACTTTATCATCATTCTCTAGACGGTCAAATATTGACCGGAAACCAAGCGATCACATCCTTGCAGCTAGACGTAGTTTATCATCATAAAAAAGACACTCAAATATTGACCAGAAGTCAAAAGATCAGAGGCCATGTTGCTAGACGTACTTTATCATCTGAGACTAGATGCTCAAATATGGAGCAGAAACCAAGAGATCTGCGGCCTCGTTGCTGGACGTAGTTTATCATCTTACACAAGACACTCACATATGGACCAGAAACCAAGAAATCAGAGGCTATGATTCTGGATGTAGTTTAACATCTTACACTAGTCTCTCAAATATGGACCAGAAAGCAACACATCACAGGGCCTGCTGTTGGGCGTAGTTTATCATCTTAAACGAGATTCTCAAATATGGACCGGAAACCAACAGATCACAGTCCTTGCTGCTGGGCGCAGATCATCATCTGACACAAGATGCTCAAATATGGACCGGAAACCAACAGATCTGAAGCCTTTCTGCTGGACGTAGCATATCTTCTTACACTAGATGATCAAGTATAAACCAGAAACCAAAAGATAAGAGGCTACTGGATGTAGTTTATCATCGTACAAAAGACGCTCAAAGGTTTACCAAAAACCAACCGATCATAGGTCATACTGCTGGACGTAGTTTATCATCTTACACTAGACTCTCAAATAAGGACCAGAAATCAACACATCAGAGGCCATTCTGCTGGATGCAGTTCATCAGCTGACACTAAATGCTCAAATATGGACCGGAAATAAACTGATCAGAAGCCTTGCTGCTAGACGTAGTTTATCATCTGACACAAGACGCTCAAATATGAACCAGAAACCAACAGAACAGAGGACATGCTGCTAGACGTAGTTTATCATCTTACACAAGACGCCCAAATATGGATCTCAAACTAACAGATCAGAGGCAGTGCTGCTGGACATATTTTATCATCTTATATTAGACGCTCAAATATGTACCGGAAACCAAGACCTCAGGCCTCATGCTGCCGGACGCTCAAATATATACCGGAAACCAACAGATCAGTGGCCTTGCTGCTGGACCTAGTTCATCATCTGACACTAGACGCTCAAATATGGACCAGAAACCTAGAGATCAGTGGCCATGCTGCTGGGCGTAGTTTATCATCTGACACTAGACGCTCAAATATGGAACGGAAACGAACAGATCACAGTCCTTTCTGCTGGATGTAGATTATCATCTCACACAAGACGCTCAAATATGGACCAGAATTCAACAGATCACAGGATATGCTGCTGGCCGTAGTTTATCATCTGACACGCGATGCTAAAATATGGACCGGAAACCAACAGATCAGAGGCCTGCTGCTGGGAGTTGTTTATCATCTAACACAAGACGCTCAAATATGGACTAGAAACCAAACATCAGAGGCTTTGCTGCTGGACGTAGTGTATCATCTTACACTAGACGCTCAAATATGGATCAGAAACCAAAAGATCAGTGGACATTCTGCTGGACGAAGTTTAACATCTTACACTAGACCCTTAAATATGGACCAGAAATCAACAGATCTGAGGCCATGCTGCTGGACGTAGTTTATCATCTTACACAAGAAGCTCAAATATGGACCGGAAACCAACAGATCAGTGGCAATGCTGCTGGATGTAGTTTATATTCTTACATTAGACTCTCAAATATGGACCCGAAACCACATGATCGGAGGCCATGCTGCCGTACGTAGTTTATCATCTTGAACAAAACTATAAAATATGGACCAGAAACCAAGAGATAAGAGGTCATGCTGCTGGACGTAGTGTATCATCTTACACTAGACGATCAAATATGGACCACAAAGCAACACATCAGAGGCCATGCTGCTGGACGTAGTTTTTCATCTTAAACTAGTTTCTCAAAAATGGACCGGTAACCAACAGATCAGAAGCCATGCATAGTTTATCATCTGACACTAGACGCTCAAATATGGACCGGAAACCAACAGATTACAGTCCTTACTGCTGGACGTAGTTTATCATCTTACACAAGACGCTCAAATATAGACCAGAAACCACAGATCAGAGGCCATGATGCTGGACGGAATTTATCAACTTATATTAGACGCTCAAATATGGACCGGAAACCAACAGATCAGAGGCTATGCTGCCGGACGTAGTTTATCATCTTACACTAGACTCTCAAATATGGACCGTAAACCAACAGATCACATTCCTTGCTGCTGGATGTAGTATATAATATTACACAAGACCCGGAAATATGGACCAGAAACCAACAGATAAGAGGCCTTGCTGCTGGACGTAATTTATCATCTTGAACAAGACTATAAAATGTGGACCAGAAAAGATCAGAGGTCATGCTGCTAGACGTAGTGTATCATCTTATAGTAGACGCTCAAATATGGACCAGAAACCAACAGATCAGATGCCATGCTGTAGTTTATCATCTTGAACAAGACTATAAAATGTGGACCGGAAACCAACAGATCACACTACTTGTTGCTGGACGTAGTTTATCATCATACACAAAACGTTAAAATATGGACCAGAAATCAACAGATCAGAGGCCTTCCTGCTGGACGTAGATTATCATCTTGAACAAGACGATAAAATATGGAACAGATACCACGAGATCAGAGGACATGCTGCTGGACGTAGTTTATCATCTTACAGTAGGCCCTGAAGACGCTCTAATATGGACCAGAAACCAACATATGAGAGGCGTTGCTGCTTGACGTAGTTTATCATCTTACACTAGACGCTCAAATATGTAGCAGAATCTAACAGATCAGAGGCCTTGCGGCTGGTCGTAATTTATCATCTTACACAAAACGCTCACATATGGACCAGAATCCAACATTTTACCCTAGACGCTAAAATATGGACAAGAAATCAGAGGCCATGCTCCTGGGCGTAATTTATCTTAAACTAGACGTTCAAACATGGACCACAAACCAACAGGTCAGAGGACTCGGTGCTGGACGTAGTTTATCATCTGACACTAGACGCTCAAATATGAACCAGAAACCAACAGCTCTAGAGGCATTGCGGCTGGTATTAATTTATCATCTTACACAAGACGCGCAAATATTGCCCAGAAAGCAACAGATCATAGGCCTTTCTGCAGGACTTTTTTATCCTCTCACACAAGAAACCAACAGATCAGTGGCTACGCTGCTGGACGTATTTTATGATCTTACACAAAACGCTCAAATATGGACCAGAAACCAACAGCTCAGAATCATTGCTGCTGGTTGTAGTTTATCATCATACCCTAGAGGCTCAAATATGGACCACAAACCAACAGATCAGAGGCCTTGCTGCTGGACGTATTTTATCATCTTACACTAGAAGCTCAAATATGGACCAGAAATCTACAAATCAGAGGTCATGCTGCTGGACGTAGTTTATCATCTTACACTAGACGCACGCATATGGAACAGAAACCAAGAGATCAGAGGCCATGCTGATGGACGTTGTTTATCATGTTACTCAAGCCGCTCAAATAGACCAGAAACTAGCAGATCTGAGAGCATACTACTGGACGTAGTTTACCATCTTACACTAGACCTTCAAATATGGCACTGAAATCAACTGATCAGAGGCATCGCTGTTTGATGTAGTTCATCATCTTACACATGACGCTCAAGTATAGACCAGAAGCCATGCTGCTGGGCGTATTTTATCATCTTACACTAGACGCACAAATATGGACCAGAAACCAAAATATCAGAGACCATGCTGCTGGAGGCATTTTGTCACCTTACACTAGACGCTCAAATATGGATTTGCGACCAACAGAACAGAGGCGATGCAGCAGGACGTATTTTATCATCTTACACAAGACGCTTAAATAAGTACCACAAACCAACAGATCGAGGAGTGGCGGCTGGGCGTAGTTTATCATCTTACACAAAACGCTCAAATATGGAGCCGAAACCAACAGATCAGAGGACATATTACTAGACCTAATATATAATCTTACAGAGGTCGCTCAAATATTGACCAAAAACCAACAGATCAGAGGCCATGCCGCTGGACTTAATATATAATCTTACACTAGACGCTAAATATGGACCAGAAACTAAGAGATCAGAGGCCATGCTGCTGGATGTAGTTTATCATCTGACACTAGACGCTCAAATTCGGACCAGAAAACAGCAGATCAGAGGCAGGGCGGCTGGACGTGGTTTATATTCTGACACTAGACGCTCAAATATGGACCGGAGAGCAACAGATCAAAGTCATTGCTGCCGGTCGTAGTTTATCATCTTAAACAAGACGCTCAAATATAGAGAAAAAACTAACAGATCAGAAGCATTTGCTGCTAGACGTAGTTTATCATCTTACACAAGATGCTCAAATATGGACCGGAAACCAACAGTTCAGAGGTTTTGCTGCTGGACGTAGATTATCATCTGACACTAGACGCTCAAATATGGACAAGAAACCAAGAGATCAGGCGCCTTGTTGCTGGATGTAGTATATCATCTAACACAAGACGCTCAAATATAGACCAGAATCCAACAGATCATAGGCCATGCTGCTAGACGTAGTTTATCATGACACAGGAGGCCCAAATATGGACCAGAAACAAACAGATCAGAGGCTTTGCTGCTGGACGTAGTTTATCATCTTACACTAGAAGCGCAAATATGGACAAGCAACCAACAGATCTGATGCCATGCCGCTGGAATTAGTTTTTCATCTTACACTAGACGCTCAAATATTTACCAGAAACCTACAGATCAGAGGCTTTGCTGCTGGACGTAGTTTATAATCTTACACTAGACGCTTAAATATGGACCGGAAACCAACATATCAGAGGCTTTGCTGCTGGACGCAGTTTAACCGCTTACACTAGAAGCGCAAATATGGAAAAGAAACCAACAGATCAGAGCCCATGCTGCTTATCGTATTTTATCTTCTAAAACTAGACGCTAAAATATGGACCGGAAACAAACAGATCAGAGTCATTGCTGCTTGGGCCCGAAACCAAAAGACCAGATGCCATGATGATGGTCCTAGTTTATGATCTTACACACGACGCTGAAATATGCTCCAGAAATCAACAGATCAGAGGCTTGATGCTGGACGTAATGTATCATCTTACACATGAATCACTAATATGGATCAGAAACCAACAGAACAGAGAACATGCTGCTGGACGTAGTTTATCATCTTACACTAGACGCTAAATATGGACCAGAATCCAACAGATCGGATGCCTTGCAGCTGGACATAATTTATCATCTTACACAAAAGGCTCAAATATGGACCAGAAACCAACAGATCAGTATCCTTGCTGCTGGAATTAGTTTATTATTTTACATAAGACGCTAAATTATGGAATAGAAAACAACAGATGAGGCGTTTTTGCTGGACATAAGTTATCATCTTATACAAGACGCTCAAATATTGACCAGAATCCAACAGATCAGAGGGGTTGTTGCTGGAACTAGTTTATCATCTTATAAAAGATGCATAACTAGCGAAATGTATCCAACAGATCAGAGGCGTTGTTGCAGGACGTAGTTTATCATCTTACACAAGACGCTCAAATATGCACCACAATCCAACAGATCATAGGCCATGCTGTTGGTCGTGGTTTATAATCTGTCACTAGACGATCAAATATGGACCGGAAACCAACAGATCAAAGTCATTGCTGCAGGTCGTAGTTTATCATCTTACAGAAGACGCTCAAGTATAGACAAGAAACCAACAGATAAGAGACCTAGCTGCTGGACGTAGTTTATCATCTTACACAAGAAGATCAAATATGGACCAGAAAACAACAGTTCAGAGGTTTTGCAGGTGGACGTAGTTTATCATCTTACACGTGACATTCAAATATGGACCAGAAACCAAGACATCAGACGCCTTGCTGTTGGATGTAGTTTATCATCTAACACAAGAATCCAACAGATCATAGGCCATGCAGCTGGACGTAGTTTATCATGACACAAGACACCCAAATATGGACCAGAAACACACAGATCAGTGGCTTTGCTGCTGGACGTAGTTTATCATCTTACACTAGAAGTGCAAATATGGACAAGCAACCAACAGATCAGAGGCCATGCCACTGGACATAGTTTATCATCTTGTACTAGACGCTCAAATATGGACCAGAAACCAACAGATGAGAGGCTTTGCTGCTGGACGTAGTTTAACCTCTTACACTAGAAGCGCAAATATGGAAAAGAAACCAACAGATCAGAGGCCATGCTGCTTGTCGTATTTTATCATCTAACACTAGATGCTGAAATATGGTCAGGAAACAAACAGATCAGAGTCATTGCTGCTGGACATAATTTATCACCTTACACAAGACGCTCAAATATGGACCAGAAACCAACAGATCAGAATCCTTGCTGCTGGGCGTATTTTATAATCATACACTAGCCGCTCAAATACGGACCAGAAACCAACACATCAGACGCCATGCTGCTGGACGTAGTTTATCATCTTACACTAGACGATCAAATATGGACGGGAAACCAAAAGATCTGAGGCATTTCAGCTGGACGTAGTTTATCATCTTACATAAGACGCTAAATAATGGAATAGAAAACAACAGATGAGGCCTTGCTGCTGGACATAGGTTATCATCTTATACAAGACGCTCAAATATGGACCAGAATCCAACAGATCAGAGGCCTTGCTGCTGGACGTAGTTTATCATCTTATAAAAGACGCATAACTAGCGAAATATATCCAACAGATCAGAGGGGTTGTTGCTGGACGTAGTTTATCATCTTACACAAGACGCTCAAATAAGGACCGCAAACCAACAGATCAGAAGCCATGGTGCTGGTCGTTGTTTATCATCTTACACAAGACGCTCAAATATGGCCCAGAAACGAAGAGATCAGATGCCATGCTGCTGGACGAAACTGGGGGATGAGTCAGATTTCACTTCTTTATAACTTTTTTCCAGTAAAAGAATTATTTTCAAAATTGGTATCAAATTGTGTGCAATTTATAATTCGTCCCTGTATAGAAGGATTTTTCATTTGATCAGATAGTGAAAAGTACAGCTTTCACCATGCGCGCGTTTTGTCGTTTAACAACTTACGGTGTCCGAAAACCAAATAGCAAAATAAGCCTTCATTTCTACTTTTTCCTTTCTATCGAATCCTTAATGTCAAATTTTAATGAATTTCTTGCCTTATGCATAATTACAAAAGATTTGTCTCCAACTTGACTAGAGACGAAGCGGCATACAACTATATGCGGACTTGTGTTACTTCATTTGGGGGAATTTTCATGCGGCCCGAAACTGTGGGATCACTGATATTTCACTCCTTTATAACTTTTTCCAGTAAAAGTAATATTTTCAAAATTGGTAACTAATCGTGTGCAATTTATTCATTCGTCCATGTCTAGAAGGATTTTTCAATTGGTAAGATAGTGAAAAGTACAGATATCACCATGCGCGCGGTTTATCGTTTGACAATTTAGGTGTCCGAAAACCAGTTAGCAAAATAAGCCTTCATTTCTACTTTTTCCTTTCTATCGAATCCTCAAAATATACGTGTCAAATTTTCATGAATTTCTTCCCTTATCCATGATTACAAAAGTTTTTTCTCCAACTTCACTCGAGACGAAGCGGCATTCAACAATATGGGAACGTGTTAGTTCAATTGGTGAAATTTCATGCGGCCCAAAACTGTTAGATCATTCATATATTCACTCATTTATAACGATTTTCCAGCAAAAGAAATATTTTCAAAATTGGTATCAGATTATGTGCTATTTATTCATTCGTCCATGTCTAGAAGGAATTTTCATATGATCAGATAGTGAAAAGTACAGCTTTCCCCATGCTCGCGGTGTGTCGTTTGACAATTTACGGTGTCCGCAAACCAGTTTGCAAAATAAACTTTCATTTCTACTTTTTCCTTCTATCGAATCTTCATAATATACGTGTCAAATTGTCATGAATTTCTTGCCTTATCCATAATTACAATAGTTTTTTTTTCAACTTGACTAGAGACGTGGCGGCATTGAATCTATATGGGGACTTGTGTAGGTACATTTGGGAAAATTTTCATGCGGCCCGAAACGGGGGGATCAGTCATTTTTAACTTCTTTATAACTTTTTTCCAGTAAAAGAAATATTTTCAAAATTGGTATCAAATTGTGTGCAATTTATTCATTCGTCCATGTCTAGAAGGATTTTTCATTTGTTCAGATAGTGAAAAGTACAGATTTTACCATGCGCGCGGTTTGTCGTTTAACAAGTTACAGTGTCAGAAAATCAGTTCGCAAATTAAGCCTCATTTCTACTTTTTCCTTTCTATTGAATCCTCATAATATGGGTGTCAAATTGTCATGAATCTCTTGCCTTATCCATAATTACAAAAGTTTTTTTCTCCAACTTGACTAGAGACGAGACAGCATTCAACAATATGGCTACTGGTGTTAGTTCATTGGGGAAATTTTCATGCGACCCGAAACTGGGGGATGAGTCATATTTCACTTGTTTATAATTTTTCCAGTGAAAGTAATATTTTCAAAATTGCTATCAAATTGTGTGCAATTTATTCATTGGTCCATGTCAAGAAGGATTTTTTATTTGGTCAGATAGTGAAAAGTACAGCTTTCAACATGCCCGCGGTGTGACGTTTCTTGCCTTATCCATAATTACAAAAGTTTTTTCTCCAACTTGACTAGAAACCTGAGGGCATTCAACAATATGAGGACTATTGTTAGTTCATTTGGGGAAATTTTCTTGCGACCCGAAACTGGGGGATCAGTCATATTTCAACTCTTTATATCTTTTTCCAGTGAAAGAAATATTTTCAAAATTGGTATCAAATTGTGTACAATTTATTCATTCGTCCAGGTCTAGAAGGATTTTCATTATTTTCAGAGAGTGAAAAGTACAGCTTTCACCATTCGCTGTGTGTCGTTTGACAATTTACGGTGTCCGAAAATCAGTTCGCAAAATACGCCTTCATTTCTACTTTTTCCTTTCGGTCGAATCCTCATAATATAGGTGTCAAGTTGTCATGAATTTCTGGCTTTATTCATAATTACAAATTTTTTTCTCCAACTTCACTAGAGACGATGCGGCATTCAATGATATGGGGACTTGTATTAGTTCATTTTGGGAAATATTATGCGGCCCGAAACTGGGGGATCAGTCATATTTCACTCCTTTATAACTTTCTTCCAGTAAAAGAAATATTTTCATAACTGGTATCAAATTGTGTGAAATTTATTCATTCGTCCATGTCTAGAAGGATTTTTCATTTTTTTCAGACAGTGAAAAGTACAGATTTCACCATGCGCTGTGTGTCGTTTGACATTTTACGGTGTCCGAAAACCAGTTCACAAAATAAGCCTTCATTTCTACTTTTTCCTTTCTAGCGAATCCTCATAATATAGGTGTCAAATTGTCATAACTTTCTTGCCTTATCCTTAAATACAAAACGTTTTTCTCCAACCTCATAAGGTACGAGGCGGCATTCAACGATGTGGGGACATGTGTTAGTTCATTTGGTGAAATTTTCATGCGGCCCCAATCTATGGGATCGGTCATATTTCACTTCTTTATAACTTTTTTCCAGTAAAGAAATATTTTCAATATTGGTATCAAATTGTGTGCCATTTATTCATTCGTGCATGTCTAGAAGGATTTTCATTTGGTCAGATAGTGAAAAGTACAGCTTTCACCATTCGCGAGGTGTGTCGTTTGACAATTTACGGTGTCTTAAAACCAGTTCACAAAATAAGCCTTCATTTCTACGTTTTCTTTTCTAGCGAATCCTAATAATATTGGTGTCAAATTGTCATGAATTGCTTGCCCTATCCATAATTACAACATTTATTCTCTAAATTGACTAGAGATGAGGCGGCATTTAACGATACGGGGACTTGTTTTAGTTCATTTTTGGGAACATTCCATGCGGCCCGAAACGGAGGGATCAGTCCTATTTCACTTCTTTATACCTTTTTTCCAGTAAAAGAAATATTTTATATTAATACTTTTTCCTTTCTATCGAATCCTCATAATATAGGTGTCAAATTCTCATGAATGTCTTGCGTTAGCCATAATTACAAAAGATTTTTCTCCAACAAGTCGGGTTTGATCGCATCATATTCATCATTAGAATTTAGATTTTCTTCCGGATTATATTACATTTTGAAACATCTAAGACATAGATTTATAGAATGCTGACACAAGTTTAAGAAAATACCATTAATGAATGCATTTTTAATAATATGAAACGCCTGCTAAGTAACTGTTGGTTATACGGCGAAAAGTAACTAAACATACATGCCGGGTTTGATCGCATCATATTCATCATTAGAATTCAGATTTTCTTCCGGATTATATTACATTTTGCATAATATAAGCCTTATGTTCATAGAAGGTTGACACTAATTGAAGAAAATAACATTAATGAATGCATTTTTATTTATATCAAGCTTCTGCTAAGTAACTGTCGGTTATACGGCGAAAAGTGACAAAACATACAAGTCGGGATTGATTGCAGCATATTCATCATTTGAATTCAGATTTTCTTCCGGATTATATTACATTTTGCATCATCTAAGCCCTCTGTTCATAGAATTCTGACACTAGTTTAAGAAAATAACATAAAAGAATGCATTTTAATAATTTCAAGCATCTGCTAAGTAACTGTCGGTTATACGGCGAAAAGCGACAAAACATCCATGTCGGGTATTATCGCATCATGTTCATCATTAGAATTCGGATTTTCTTCCGGATTATATTACATTTTGCAACATCTAAGCCTTATGCTCATAGAATGCAAACACTAGTTTGAGAAAATAACATTAATGAATGCATTTTTATTAATATCAAGCGTCTGCTAAGTAACTGTCGGCTATACGTTGAAAAGAGACAAAACATCCACGTCGGGTTTAATTGCATCATATTCATCTATAGAATTCAGATTTTCTTCCGGATTATATTACATTTTGCATCATCTATCACTTGTGTTCATAGAATGCTGACACTTATTACAGAAAATAACACTAATGAATGCATTTTTATTAATGTCAAGCGTCTGCTATATATTTGTCGGTTATACGGCGAAAAGCGAGAAAACATTAGAATTCAAATTTTCTTCCGGATTATATTACATTTTGCATCATCTATCTTTTATGTTCATAGAATGCTTACAATCGTTTAAGAATATAACATTAATGAATGCATTTCTCTTAATATCATGTGTCTACTATGTAACTGTCGGTTAAACGGCGAAAAGCGGCAAAACATCCAAGACGGGATTGATCGCATCATCATCATCATTAGAATTCAAATTTTCTAACATTTTGCATCATCTAAGCCTTATGTTCATAGAATGCTGACACTAGTTTAAGAAAATATCATTAATGAATGTATTTTTGTTAATATCAAGCGTCTGCTAAGTAACTGTCAGTTATACGGTGAAAAGCGACTTTACATCCAAGTCGCGTTTGATCGCATCATATTCATCATTACAATTCAGATTTTCTTCCGGATCATACTACATTTTGCATCATCTAAGCTTTATGTCATAGAATGCTGACACTAGATTAAGCAAATAACATTAATGAATGCATTTTTATTAATCTCATGCGTCTGCTAAGTAACTCTTGGTTATACGGCGAAAAGCGACAAAACAAGTCGGGTTGATCGCATCATATTCTTCATCAGATGTCAGATTTTCTTCCGGACTATATTACATTTTGCATAATCCAAGACATATGTTTGTAGAATTCTGACACTAGTTGAAGAAAATAACATTAATGAATGAATTTTTATTACTATCAAGCGTCTGCTAAGTAACTGTCCGTTATACAGAGAAAAGCGACAAAATATCCAAGCCGGGATGATCGCATCATATTCATCATTTGAATTCAAATTTTCTTCCGGATTATATTACATTTTGTACCATCTAAGATTTATGTTTATAGAATGCTGACACTAGTTTAAGAAAATAACATTAATGAATGCATTTTTATTCTTATCAAGCGTCTACTAAGTAACTGTCTGTTACACGGCGAAAAGAGACAAAACATCCATGTCGGGTTTGATCGCATCATATTCTTCCTTAGAATTCAGATTTTCTTCCAGATTATATTAAATTTTGCTTAAACCATGACATATGTTTATAGAATTCTGACACTAGTTTTAGAAATTAACATTACTGAATGCATTTTTATTCTTATCAAGCGTCTACTAAGTAACTGTCTGTTATAAGTCGAAAAGCAACAAAACATCCATGTCGGGTTTGATCGCATCATATTCATTTTTAGAATTCAGATTTTCTTCCGGATTATATTAAATTTTGCTTAAACCATGACATATGTTAATAGGAATCTGACACTAGTTTAAGAAAATAACATTAATGTATGCATTTTTATTAATATCAAGCGTCTGCTAAGTTAGTGTCTGTTATACGGCGAAAAGAGACAAAACAACCAAGTCGGGTTTGATCGCCTCATATTCATCATTTTAATTCAGATTTTCTTGGGGATTATATTACATTTTGCATCATCTAAGCCGTATATTTATAGAATGCTGACACTAGTTTTAGAAAATAACATTAATGAATGCAGTTTTATTAATATCAAGCGTCTTCTAAAAAACTGTCGGTTATACGGCGAAAAGCGACAAAACATACATGTCCGGTTTGATCGCATCACATTCATCATTAGAATGCAGATTAAATTACATTATGCATCATCTAAACCTTGTGTTTATAGAATTCTGAAACTTGTTTAACAAAATAAAATTAATGATTGCATTTTTATTAATATCAAGCGTTTGATAAATAACTGTCGGTTATACGTCGAAAAACGACAAAACATCTAAGTGGGGATGATCGCACCATATTCATCTTTAGAATTCAGATTTTCATCAGGATTATATTACATTTTACTTCATCTATACCTTATGTTTATAGAATCCTGACATTAGTTTAAGAAAATAACAGTAATGAATGCATTTTTATCAATATCATGCGTCTGCTAAGTAACTGTCTGTTATACGGAGAAAAGCTTCAAACATACATGTTGGGTTTTATCGCTCCACATTCATGATTAGAATGCAGACATTCTTCCGGATTATATTACATTTTGCATCATCTATTCAGATTTTCTTCCCGATTATATTACATTTTGCATAATCCAAGACATATGTTTATAGAATTCTGACACTAGTTTTAGAAAATAACATTAATGAATGCATTTTTATTAATATCAAGCGTCTTATAAGTAACAGTTGGTTATAGGGCGAAAACGACAAAACATCCAAGTCGGGATTATCGCATCATAATTATCTTCAGACTTCAGATTTTCATCCGGATTATATTACATTTTGCATCATCTAAAATTTATGTTCATAGAATGCTGACACTAGTTTGAGAAAATAACATTAATGAATGCATTTCTATTAATATCATGTGTCTGCTAAATAACTGTTGAGTCTTGACTCATTGTTGAATCTTGACTAATGCATGGAATAATAATGCAACACAAAATGTACTTAGAACAAGAATGTATTATAACAAGAAAGTGTACACAATATTTACATATAGTATTTCTGTATATTTCTGAGAAGACCGTTCCTGGAGAATGAGTTGACTACGTCGCAGTCGGGCAGAGTCTCTAGTTGGATCTCTTGAATCCCCTCCCTGTCTTCCGGTACCAACCATTATTTATATAGTCGGTAGTCACCTATGTAACCCCTCCCAAGCCTTGGAATCCTTTTTTGATTTCAACTGGCTTCCTATATGGGATGATGATTATGGTTATTTCTTTGTAGATCCCCTTTGCATAGTTCATATGTATATGTAAATCTGTTTTTTTTTATTTCAATATCTTTTTCGTTTTGGATTCACGTCCAATAGGTCCGTGAACTTTCGTTTCCTACCGGATCTTCTCGGTTCAGGAGCACTCTGCGGAGGTTCTACTTGAAAAATATCATACATTACATCGATGGGATCTTCTTCCTCATCCGGCATACTCTCTTCATGCTCTAGAACGTAACATTTTTTTAGTTGGTTCTGGTGCCTTTTATGAGTATTCTTCGGCCCTTTAATTATGTAAATCAGGTCACCGATTCTCTTGTCCACTATGCCTCGCTCCCAGAACTCAATGTTGTTTCTATAGCACTTGAAAAACACCTTCTCTCCGGGGGTGTATCTTTTTATAGCTGTATACATAGTGTTCTTTATTCTATTTCTTCCTGGCAAAAGCTTGTCAAACACTGACTTAATTTTCCTAGCGAACATTAGTTCAGCTGGTGCTATGTTTCATTGTGTTCTCTGGTTTGGCGTGATTCTGTATACTTGTAGGAATTGCTGAAGCGCCTTTTCCGTTGGAACTCCTGAGGCTTTCTTCAGAGCGCGCTTTAACGTATCTACAAATCTTTCTGCGAGTCCATTGGATCTTGGATGATACGGCGGCGTCGTTGTGGTTAATTTGATACAACTCACAAAATTCCTTAAATTCGTCAGAAGTGAATTGTGTACCATTGTCACTCACAATACACTCCGGCACACCGAACCGTGCAAATAGTTCATGCAAAAAAGTTGTTGTGGTATTGGACGTAGGCTTTTTGCAGCGTAGTACTTCCGGCCATTTTGTAAAGCTATCTACCACTATTAAGTAGTAATAATCTTCTACTGGACCAGCGACATCAATGTGTAATCTTTCCCACGGATGATCCGTCTTTGGCCATGGTTTGTGTACTATAGGTGGTGCCTTAGCTGCTAACGCACACCCTTTACATCGATGAACCATGTTTTCGATATCCACATCCATTCCTTTCCAATATACAAAGCTTCGCATTAAGCTTTTTGTTCTATTAATCCCCGGGTGACCCATATGAAAGTCCCGTAGGATTCTTTTCTGCAACTTTTTTGGTACTACTACTCTCTCACCATATAATAAAATTCCGTCACAAATTGAATAAATCTCCTGAACTTTTTGGTCCTTTGCTACCATTTTACTTTTTATTTCTAAAATGAAATCATCGCTTTCAGCTTCTTTTTTGATTTCCTTTGATGTAACCGGTAGCTCTCTTACAATGTTGTTTACCATGCTTTTCACCTCATAATCTGCTCTGATATTTGCAATAATTGATTCTTCGAATCCTTCATCTTTACTCGGTACGAGTCTTGATAAAGTATCCGCATGGATTATATTTTTGGATGATAGGTGCTTTATGTGGAAATCATAATTGAGAAGAATGGTTCCCCATATTAACAGTCGATTTGCCGTGTAAACGGGTAACCCTTTCTTTGACCCAAAAATAGTGATCAGAGGTTTATGATCCGTTTCTAACATGAAATGTCTGCCGTAGATGTATCTATGACATTTTGTTATGGCAAAAATAATACTCAGCGCCTCCTTTTCTATCTGTGAATAACTTCGCTCTCCTGGGAGTAATGCCCTCGAAGCATGCGTTTCTTTTTAAATATAGGCATAGTATTTTCCTTTAATTCAAATTTAGCTTCAAACTTGTTACATCTTCCAAGACCAGGTGTAAAGGTTTCCGGAAACTTTTTCTTTAATTCATCTTTAATGTCCTGTCTTGTTTGCGTATTACTTTCTACTTTTCTGCAGAATGAGTCTAAAGGTTTATCCCACAATTCGAATGTTTCAATAAAATCTGTACCTAACAAGTTTTCTCCATTTCTCAGAATGAAAACTTTCATTTTTTTAACGATCCCATTCAATTTCATGGGAAGTACAACCTCGCCTTCGAAGTTAATTTCCTTTCCAGTTACCGTTCGAGCGAGTTTCGTTGACTTCATTATTGTAGGCCTTTTTAAAATTTTCCATGTTTTATCGTTCATTATTGTTAAATCTGACCCCGAATCGAGTTGAAATTTGATATTCTTTTTGAATATTTCAGTCGTCACATATTTCCTCAAATCTCTATCTGATTTGATATTCGAATTTGTTTGTCTAATTCGGCTCTTGAATTTTTTCGTTTTACAACACGATCCTTTGTGACCATTCTTTTGGCACACGAAACATTTCTTATTTCTATATGAGCAATTTATCTCCCAGTGTCTTTCGTTACAACGTCTGCAATTATATGGTGGGACCTTTTTTATTTTCTTGTCTATTATTAAAATACGCCGAATTTTTTCTCCAGTTTTTCTCTGATGGGCAATTTGACTTTTTTTTATTTTTTTAATATAAGCAATGCCAGCTTCTTCGATTTTTGCGACTCTTTCTTTAAACTTACGGCCCGTTGACACTCCTCTGCTAACTTTTGCAGGGTAAGGTTTTGTTCAGATTCGAGTTTAGACAAAACTCTACGTCTTATTTCGGCACTCTTACTGGATACCAGTCCTTGAGCAAAAATTAAACACTTGAATTCTTCAACCGTAATCTCTGCCAATCTGAAATTGTCACAATGTCTATTCACTATAGATGCATATGTTAAGTAATCCTGATCGTCGGATTTAGAGACATTCATGCATAACCATCGCTTATGCCAAAGCGACATATTTGCTCCAAACAGCTCTTTTAGCAATTTCACTGTTTCCGAGAATTCCAATTCAGTTGTTTTTCTCGGTAGAATAAAATCTACAAATTTGCTATGTTCTGCTGTACCTAGCTTTCTTAGTAATAGACTGACTTTTCTTGAATTCGACCAGTTTTCACGGTCTGTGTAGAAAATATCTTCATATCGTTTAAAGTACGCTTCAAACGTTTTTTCTTCGTCTGGCACATAGTTGAAAGTTTCCAGCGAATTAAATATGATGTTATAAGAATATGAAGAATTTCTCTCATTTGCCTGATAGTTTTTTAATTTCTCCAGTGTTAACTTTTGAATTTCTAAAAGTCTTTCCTCTTGCCGTTCTTGATATTTTTGCAGCGCTATCTGTTGTTCTTGCTGTTTTTTGAATAATTCAGATATGACCTTGGATAGTTCCTCCATTTTTAGCTGATAGTGTTCATGCAACAAGGAATATACTTTTAATTTGTGTATCCATGAATATCATAGGCTGACCAAAAAATCGAAACAACGTACGACTTTTAAATTCTATGTCTTGCTTTTACATTCACGCCCGTGCTAATCAACTTTGGTATTTTTTTAAATTTTTATTCTTTTGTGAACAGAGACCGTCGGACTTTTTTTTTTTCGTTTTCGACTTCTGTTCGCGTATTTCAATGACAACGTCTGATTTTCTTATCAGAGGTAATTCGTCACTATATTGTTAAACAAATAAAAAAATTTTTTTTTTTAAAGTTCGTTACCTTTCAATGTCGACACGGTGTATTTGTGCTCCTTTAAATCCATGCATGTTTTTGTAGTCGGCCAATTTTTCTTTTTAGCGGGTGTCTCGTTGTAGATAATTTTTTAATTTGAAATTACCGTTATTCGTTTACGACACCTTTCAAATTTTTCTGAGTGAACGTTCCTTTATGCTTAGTCGTCTTTTAACGAGTTCTACATAGCCAGAAGTTCAGAATCCTTCGTCGTTACGTTAACGTTGACTTTGAATTAATAGTTTTTTTTTCAGCCTGGGTTCTTCAATGACTTGTCCCAATTGTTGAAACTCTCACTATTAATTCTTTCTTTTTTCCGTATGGTTCGTTCTACTTCGTCGCCATTGTTGAGTCTTGACTCATTGTTGAATCTTGACTAATGCATGGAATAATAATGCAACACAAAATGTACTTAGAACAAGAATGTATTATAACAAGAAAGTGTACACAATATTTACATATAGTATTTCTGTATATTTCTGAGAAGACCGTTCCTAGAGAATGAGTTGACTACGTCGCAGTCGGGCAGAGTCTCTAGTTGGATCTCTTGAATCCCCTCCCTGTCTTCCGGTACCAACCATTATTTATATAGTCGGTAGTCACCTATGCAGATTAGGTGGATCCTACCACAACAATAACTATTGGTTATACTGCGAAAAGCGACAAAACATACGTGTCGGGTTTGATTGCATCATATTCATCATTAGAATTCACATTTTCTTCCATATTATATTATATTTTGGATAATCTAAACCTTATGTTCATAGAATGCTGACACTAGTTTTGGAAAATAAAATTAATGAATGCATTTCTATTAATGTTACACCGGCCTTTCTAACACAAGGGAATTACACCGGTTTTCACTATATATAGTGCCAGTAATACCTACCCGGGGGTGTAAGCAGCGACAGTACTACAACTGCCTATCTGAGTAGTACCCGTTTCCTACCTTTGTATCTGTGATGTTAAATACACTTGTTCCTGAAACCAACCTCGACTTGATGTTCTTTTTACTATTGTGCCACGACACAACAGATTGGCGACGTCGGAATCGAAACGATATCACTGCAGAAAATCACCTGAAGTGATTGAAATACAAGGATTCGCAAGATTTTTATGGCAAAACACCTTCGTCATTTCAAACAGATATTTGGATATGCAAGGATTAATAGCAAATTAATTACTTACAATAGTAATTTGGCGACGTAAAAAAACAAAAAAAAAAACAGCCAAAAACTTGCTACCAAAAGTCTACAGCGTGAGAACGCGAATAATATTGTCAATTATTAAAATAATTGAAAATACTGACACCAAGTGTTTCGAGAAAAAAAAGGTTCACTTTTTTTTTTCACAAGAAACCAGAGTTTATTTTCACGGTAAGATTTTTTTTTCTCCCCTTCAAAGTTAAATGATTTGTCGAGTGAAAAATATATATACGCGTAAGTCATTTGTGCTTAACAAAGACTGTTAAATATTCGAGTCATATTTGTGCAAAACCACAAAGAGGTTGAAAAAAAAAGTTTGTGACTTTCCCATTAGTCGACACTCCTTAAAGCGACGGACTTTTTTTTTACGAGAAATACCGCATGCAACAAAGGACATTTGCAAAATGTTTTTTTGTAACAAAGGAAAACTTCGATTGACTTTTTGGCTAAGAAATAATATATTTCTTGTTTATGTATTAGTTGAGCAAACTAATTTTATTAAGCAAGCCTTGGGAAAACTGATTTTTTAATACAAGTGTAAACTGTATGGTGCGTAAATTGAATTCGTACCATGGACGCAGAATTAAGAGAGTCTCTTCTTCAATTGTTCAAATTTCAAACGGAACAAAGTCTCGCGTTGCAAAAGCAACAACTTCAACGACAACTTGAAAGTGAGGAGAAATTTAAAAAAGAGTTTTTGGAGCAACAGAATGCCCAAAGAAAAACGGAAGAAAGATTTGAAGAAAGACTGTTACAACAGAAACGCGTCGAAGAAATCTTTATGAAAACACAGGAGGAACAGAGGAAACTTCTGGAGGCAACACAGTTAACGAATGCTAATGAGAATCATAACGCATTCTCCCAGACGGCTGTGTGGAACGCTATTGAAAGTTTCAATTATAATCCAGGAGACGATGTCACGTTTGCTCATTTCTATAGAAGATATGAGGATATTTTGTATCGGATTGCGGTACATGGACAGACGCTAAAAAAGTTAGGTTTCTGCTAAGAAAATTGGGAACTGCCGAGCATACAAAGTTCGTGAATTTTATCCTTCCAAAAAAGACCCGTGAGTTGAACTTCCAAGAGACAGTTACTCTACTAACAGAACTGTTTTCTACAAAAACTTCTCTTTTTCACAGGAGATATAAGTGTATGAATGTCACTAGAAGAGAGGAAGATGATTACACTACTTATGCAAGTATTGTAAACAAGCATTGCGACGACTTTAAACTGGAGGAATTATCATCAGATAATTTTAAATGTTTAATATTTGTGCAAGGGCTGGTTTTAGGTAAAGACGCTGAGATCAGGCGTCGTGTTTTAAATAAACTCGAAAACGAGCCGAATTTAAAACTACAAAGCTTAGCGGAAGACTGTGAACGGTTTGTTGCGTTGAAACAGAACAGTCGTGACATAGAGGAAAGCGGAGTGTCGCACATTAAAAAGGTCCATCAGAAGAAAAATTTGACTTCAAAAGATAACCAGAGGAAAAAACAGGGAAAGGATCCACCTGGACCGTGTTGGAGGTGTGGAGATAAACATTGGTACAATGAGTGTCCATACAAATTCAAACAATGCGACAACTGCTACCAGAAGGGGCATAAGGCATCACAATGTAGGAAAAAATCTGGTAGAAAGAAGACATCCATTAAACTCACAAAAATTGAACCTGAGGAACGAAATATCCGGAAATTTGTACAGGTCAAAATGTTTAAAAAGAAAGTAAGACTACAGCTTGATAGCGGGTCTGATATTTCCATCATTAATGTACAGACATGGAAGAAGCTTGGGAGACCCACTATGAAACGGCGAGAAGCGTCAGTGGTAAAAGAATCACCTTCGAAGGAGAATTATTGACGAATATTTCTTTTCAGAATAAGACCCAAAAAGCAAACATTTTTGTCATGCGAAAATCAAATAAATCTGTTCGAAAAATTTAGACTATGGGATCTGCCTTTAAGCTCTTTCTGTCAAAAAGTTGCGGATTCGAATGTGGAGGCAGAAAAACTTAAGAGGGAGTTAAAAGAGAATTTTCCAGACGTATTTACAGGCGGTCTTGGAAGATGTACAAAAGCGGTAGCAAAATTTGAAGTCAAAGAAAATGAACAGCCAGTGTTCAAAAAGAAAAGAAATGTTCCATACGCCGCTATAGAACAAATAGACGGTGAATTAGAAAGACTCGAAAACATGGGTGTCCTCGAAAAAATTGATCACAGTGAGTGGGCTACGCCAACAGTTTACGTCAAAAAGAAGATCAAGGAGATTAGGGTTTGTGCCGATTTCTCAACAGGTTTAAACAATGCATTAAAGGATCACCATTATCCCCTTCCGAGCCCTGAAGAAATATTCGCGAAACTGAGTGGAGGGAAATATTTTTCTAAAATCGACCTCAGTGACGCGTATTTACAAATCCCAGTCGATCAGGAGTGTTCAAAGCTGCTATGCATCAATACCCATAAGGGATTGTACAAGTTTAACAGACTTCCTTTTCGAGTCAAAGTCGCTCCTGCGATTTTTCAGCAAACAATGGACATGATGTTGAGTGGGTTGGACTTCGCAGTAAGGTACCTGGACGATGTGTTAATGAACAGCGCTAGCAAAGAACAATACAAAGCTCATGTAAACCAAGTATTCAAAAGGATCCAGGATTATGGATTTAAACTGAAACAAGAAAAATGTACTTTTTTCATAGAAAAAATAAAATACTTGGGGCAAATCATCGATGAACATGGAAGAAGGCCGGATCCAGATAGATTGAGTGCAATAAGGGACATGCCTGCTCCAGAAAATATTGCGTCTCTACAAAGTTTCTTAGGTTTGGCGAATTATTACAATGTATTCGTGCCAAATATGCATAAACTAAGATCACCCTTAAATGAACTGTTAAGGAAGGACCAAAAATGGATCTGGACGCAAGAGTGCGAAGAAGAATTTCAGGAAATTAAAGATATATTAACGTCTGACTTGTTTCTGGCACATTATAATCCCTAGCGTGATATTATAGTTGCAAGCGATGCCAGTGCCTATGGCATAGGAGCATGCATACTACACAAAATGGATGATGGAAAAGTAAAACCCATAGCCCATGCATCCCGTTCACTTTTACCAGCCGAAAAGAACTACTCGCAAATCGAGAAAGAGGCGCTAAGCATTATATTCACAGTAAAGAAATTTCATCGTTTCTTGCACGGTAGACAATTTCTGTTACAAACAGATCACAAACCTTTACTAACGATTTTTGGATCGAAAAAGGGACTACCACAACATACGGCGAATAGACTCCAAAGATGGGGTACCATCCTTCTGAATTGCAATTTTCAAATGGAGTATGTACCATCTAAAAAACTTGGTCATGCAGACGGCTTATCAAGGTTAATACCTAAGCAGACAGAACCATTGGAGGATATAGTAATAACAGCCATTCAAGCGGAAGTTGAAGTAAAAAATACTTTATGTGTCACGATAAGAGAAATTCCAGTAAGGCTTGATGAAATTAAGAGTAAGGCAGAGGTGGACGAATTTATTATAAGCACGAAAGAAAAAATCAACAGTAACCAACTGGATGAGGAAATTTATTCAATTTGTGATAACGTCCTGTTATATAGCGACAGGGTCGTAATTCCTACGACATTACAGAAAAGAATGCTCAAGGAATTCCATGTAGGACATCCAGGCATATCAAGAATGAAAAGCCTTATGCGCTCTTTCGTTTTCTGGCCAAACATGGATAAGGATATCGAAGAAAAAGTCAGGGAGTGTAGAGGATGCGCATTAGCTATGAAAGCTCCTCCGACTCATTTCGGATCGTGGGCAAAACCGGACCGACCTTGGTCGAGGATTCACTTAGATTTTGCAGGACCGTTAGATGGTTTCTACTATCTCATTGTTATAGACAGTCTAAGTGGCCGGAAGTACTGAAATGCAAGAACCCCACATCCGAGGCAACTATCAACTTCCTGTATGAACTATTCGCTAGGTTTGGAGTTGTAGACTGCATTGTCACAGACAATGGAACGCAATTCACGTCTACCGAATTTAAACATCTCTGCGAGGATTATCTAATCGAGCATATAACCATTCCACCATACCACCGAAGAAGTAATGGGCAAGCGGAGAGATTCGTAGATACGTTCAAGAGAGCCCTGAGAAAAACTAGTGGATCACCGACGGATAAGTCAATCCAATAGTTCTTACAACTTTACAGAGTCACTCCGAATGCAAACATCGAAACGTCGAAGACACCTGCTGAGGTCATGTTCGGACGCAAGGTTAGATCAATTTTCCACAAGTTGTTACCAAACCAGGATAGGCCAAACCTAAAAAAAACGATAACAAAAAAACGGTATAAAGTTGGCGAAAGAGTCTTCTACAAAATTCATAGAAATAATATGACCTTTTGGGAGTGCGGCACTATTGAGAAACAAATAGGCAACATGGTCTATATGATTAAGGGACCAGATTTCGTGCACAAACGTCACACTAACCAAATCCGGAAAAGATACTCGAACAATGAGGTGACCAAATCGCCCGAGGAGGACATTATGGACACAGTGTTTGATACTTTTCAGGTGCCCATATCAGAGACAGTTCCTGAGAATAGCAGGTCAAAAAGAAAACGGAAATCAACGGAGTTTATTAGGGTGAACCCAAAAAAAAAAACGTTATTAATCCCCAGACGTGATATTTTCAAAGGGGGGTGTTACACCGGCCTTTCTAACACAAGGGAATTACACCGGTTTTCACTATATATAGTGCTAAGAAACTGTCGGTTATTTGGAGAAACGCGATAAAACATCCAAGTCGTGTTTGATGGCTTAATATTCATTTTTAGAATTCAGATTTTCTACCGGATTATATTACATTTTGCATCATCTAAGTCTTATGTTCATAGAATGTTGACACTAGTTTAAGAAAATAACATTAATGAATGCATTTTCATTAATACAAAGCGTCAGCTAAGTAACTGTCGTTTTTAAGGCCGAATGCAACAAAACATCCAAGTCGGGTTGCATCGCATCTTATTCATCTTTAGAATTCAAATTATCTTACGGATTATATTACATTTTGCATTATCTAAGCCTTATGTTCATAGAATGTTGACACTAGTTTAAGAAAATAGCCTTAATGAATGCATTTTTATTAATATCAAGCTTTTTCTAAGTAACTGTCGGTTATCCGGCCGAAAACGACAAAACATCCAAGACGGGTTTGATTGCACCACATTCATCATTAGAATTCAGATTTTCTTCCGGATTGTATTACATTTTGCATCACCTAAGACTTATCTTTATAGAATGCTGACACTAGTTTAAGAATATAACATTAATGAATGCATTTCTATTAGCGTCTACTATGTAACTCTCTTTTATACGGCCGAAAGTGACAAAACATCCAAGGCGGGATTAACGCGTCATATTCATCATTAGATTTCAGACTTTCTTCCGGATTATATTACATTTTGCATCAACTAAGCCTTATGTTCATAGAATTCTGACACTAGTTTAAGAAAATAAAATAAATGAATGCATTTTTATTAATATCAAGCGTCTGCTAAAGAACTGTCCGTTATACGGCGAAAAGCGACAAAACATCCACGACCGTTTTGATCGCATCATATTCATCATTAGATTTCAGATATTCTTCCGGATTATATTATATTTTGCAGCATCTAAGACTTATGTTTATAGAATGCTGATACTAGTTTAAGTAAATGATATTAATGAATTCACTTTTATTAATATCAAGCGTCTGCTAAGTGACGGTCGGTTATACGACCGAAAGCGACAAAACACCCAAGGCGGGATTATCGCATCATATTCATCATTAGAATTCAGATTCTCTTCCGGATTATAGTACATTTTGCATTATCTTAACCTTAGGTTTATAGAATGCCGACACTAGTTTAAGAAAATAAGATTAATGAATGCATTTCTAATAATATCAAGCTGTCTACTAAGTAACGGTCTGTTATACGGCGAAAAGCGTCAAAATATACAATCGGGTTTGATCGCATCACATTCCTCATTAGAATTCAGATCTTCTTCCGGATTTATTAAATTTTGCAGCATCTAAGCCTTATGTTCATAGAATGCTGACACTAGTTTAACAAAAAACTTTAATGAATGCATGCTTAATAATATCATGCTTCTGCTAAGTAACTGTCGGTTATCCGGCCGAAAGCGACAAAACATCCAAATCGGGTTTGATCGCATCATATTCATCATTAGCATTCAGATTCTCTTACAGATTATATTACATTTTCCATCATTTAAGCCTTAGGTTCATAGAATTCTGACACTAGCTTCAGAAAATGACATTAATGTATGCATTTTTATTAATATCAATCGTCTGCTAAGTAACTGTCGGTTATACGGCGAAAAGCTACAAAACATGCAAGTCGATTTGATCGCATCATATTCATCATTATAATTCAGATTTTCTTCCGGTTTATATTATATTTTGCATCATTTAAAACTTATGTTCATAGAATGCTGACACCAGTTTAAGAAAATAACATTAATGAATGCTTTTTATTAATATTAAGCGGCTGCTAAGTAGCTGTCGGTTATACGGCGAAAAGCGATAAAACATACTGGTCAGGTTTGATCGCATAATATTCATGTTTAGAATTGAGATTTTCTTCAGAATTATATTATATTTTGCATCATCTAAGCCTTAAGTATATGGAACGCTGACACTAGTTTTTTCTTCAACCTGACTAGAGACGATGCGGCATTCAATGATATGGGGACTTGTGTCAGTTCATTTGGGGAAATTTGCATGCGGCCCGAAACGGGGGATCAGTCATATTGCATTTCTTAATAACTTTTTTCCAGTAAAAGGAATATTTTCAAAATTGGTAGCAAATTTTGAGCAATCTTTTCATTCGTCCATGTGTAGAAGGATTTTTGATTTGTTCAGAGAGTGAAAAGTACAGCTTTCACCATCCGCGCAGTGTGTTGTTTGACAATTTACGGTGTCCGAAAACCAGTTCGTATAAAAAGCCTTCATTTCTACTTTTTCCTTTTTATAGAATCCTCATAATATAGGTGTCAAATTGTGATGAATATCTTGCCATATCCATAATTACAAAAATTTTTTGTCCACCTTGACTAGAGACGAGGCCGCATTCAACGATATGGGGAATTTTCTTACTTCATTTGTGGAAATTTGCATGATGCCCGAAACTGGGGGATTAGACGTAATTCACTTCTTTATAACTTTTTTCCAGTAAAAGAAATATTTTCAAAATTGGTATCGAATTGTGTGCAATATATTCATTCGTCCATGTCTAGAAGGATTTTTCATTTGTTCAGAGACTGAAAAGTACAGCTATCAATATCCGCGCAGTGTGTTGTTTGACAATTTACGTTTTCCGAAAACAAGTTCGCAAAAAAAGCCTTCATTTCTACTTTTTCCTTTCTATTGAATCCTCAAAATATAGGTGTCAAATTGTCATGTATTTCTTGCCTTATCCATAATTACAAAAGTTTTTTCTTCATCTTGACTAGAGACGAGGCGGCATTCAACGATATGGGGAATTGTGTTAGTTCATTTGGGGTAATTTTCATGCTACCAGAAACTGGGGATCAGTCATATTTCACTACTTTACAACTTTTTTCCAGTAAAAGAAATATTTTCAAAATTGGTATCGAATTGTGTGCAATCTATTCATTCGTCCGTGTCTAGAAGGATTTTTCATTTGGTCAGCTAGTGAAAAGTACAGATTTCACCATGCGCGCGGTGTGTCGTTTGAGAATTTACGGTGTCCGAAAACCAGTTCTCAGAATAAGCCTTTTCGCAACTTCATTTCTGCTATTGCCTTTCTATCAAATCCTCATAATATAGATGTCAAATTGTCATGAATTTCTTGCCTTATTCATAATTACAAAAGTTTTTTCTCCAATTTGACTAGAGAAGAGGCGGCATTCTACGATATGGAAACTTCTGTTAGTTCCTTTGGGGAAATTTACATGCGGCCCGAAACTGGGAGATCAGTCATATTTCACTTCTTTATAACTTTTTTCCAGTAAAAGAAATATATTCAAATTTGAAATCATTTTGTGAGCAATTCATTCATTCGTCCATGTCTAGAATGATTTTTCATTTGGTCAGCTAGTGAAAAGTACAGCTTTCACCATGCGCGCGGTGTGTCATTTGACATTTTACGGTGTCCGAAAACCAGTTCTCAGAATAAGCCTTCATTTTCGCCTTTTCCTTTTTAACGAATCCTCACAATATAGGTGTCAAATTGTCATGAATTACTTGCCTTATCCATAATTACAAAAGTTTTTTCTCCAACTTGACTAGAGACGAGGCGGCATTCAACGATTCGGGGACTTGTGTTAGTTAATTTTGGTTAACTTTCATGCTGCCCTAAACTGGGGGATCAGTCATATTTCACGTCTTTATAATTTTTTCCAATAAAAGAAATATTTTTTAAATTGGAATCAAATTGTGTGCAATTTATTCATTCGTTCATGTCTAGAAGGATTTTTCATTTGGTAAGATAGTGAAAAGTACAGCTTTCACCATGCGGGCGGTGTGTCGTTCGACAATTTAGGTGTCCGAAATCCAGTTCGAAAAATCAGCCTTCATTTCTACCTTTTATTTTCTATCGAATGCTCATAATATAGGTGTCAAATTGTGATGAATTTCTTGCCTTATCCATAATTAGAAACGTTTTGTCTCCAACTTGAGTAGAGACGAGGCGGTATTCAAAGATATGGAAACTTGTGTTAGTTCATTTGGGGAAATTTTCAACCAGCCCGAAACTGGGGATCAGTCATAATTCACTTCTTTATAAATGTTTCCAATAAATAATATTTTCAAAATTGGTACCAATTGTGTGCAATTTATTCATTTTTCCATGTCTAGAAGGATTTTTCCTTTGGTCAGATACTGAAGAGTACAGCTTTCACCATGCACGCGGTGTGTCGTTTGACAATTTACGGTGACCGAAAACCAGTTCGCAAAATGAGCCTTAATTTCGACTTATTCCTTTCTATCGAATCCTCATAATATAGATGTCATATTGTCAGAATTGCTTGATTTATCCATAATTACAAAAGTTATCAAATTGTTTGCAATTTATTCATTCGTCCACGTCTAGAAATAAAAAAATGAAAATAATTCTACTAAAATTTCGAAAAATTCATTCTAACATTGGGGATGAAGCATGAAATGCAGTAAGATTTTCCAATTGATTAGTAAATATCGATTTTGCTTGATAGCAATATCATTTGCCAGGTACAAATTAATACCATATTTTAAAAGATTTGAAACTTTATAAATTATTAGAATTAAAATTTAAAAAAATGAAATAATACTAGTAAAAATTCAAAATTCATTCTAACAATGGGGATGAGGCATTAAACTGAAGTAAGCTTTACCATTATATTAGTAAATATAGATTTTACTTAATAGCAATATCATTTGCCAGGTACAAATTAATAGCAAATTTTAAAGGATTGAAAACTTTATAAATTATTCTAATTAAATTTAAAAAACGAAAAAAAAATTATCTTAAAAATTACAAATTCATTATAACAATGGTGATGAGTGATTAAATTGCAGTAAGTTTTCCTTTTGATTAGTAAATATAGATTTTACTTAATAGCAAGATCATTTGAGAGGTACAAATTTATACCAAATTTTAAAAGATTTTAAACTTTATAAATTATTCTAAATAAAATTTTTAAAAATGAAAATAATTCTAGTATAAATTAAAAATTCATTCCAACATTGGAGATGAGGAATTAAACTGAAGTAAGCTTTCCATTTCATTAGTAAATATAGGTTTTTCTTAATAGCAATATCAATTGTCAGGTACAAATTAATACCAAATTTTTATATTTAAAAGTTTATGAATTAATCTAATTAAAATTTTAAAAAATGAAAATAATTCAACTAACAATTCAAACTTCATTCTAACATTGGGGTGACGCATTAAATTGCAGTAAGCTTTTCCATTATATTAGTAAATATAGATTTTACTTAATAGCAATATCCTTTGACAGGTACAAATTAATACCAAATTTTAAAAGATTTTAATCTTTATAAATAATTCTAATTAAAATTTTTAAAAAGTGACAATAATTCTAGTAAAAATTCAAAAATTCAATCTAAAAGTGGGGACATGGCATTAAACTTCAGTAAGCTTTTCCATTTGATAATTAAATATAGATTTTACTTTATAGCAATATCATTTGTCATGTACAAATTAATACCAAATTTTAAAATATTTAAAACTTTATAAATGATTCTAATTAAAATTTTTTTAAAATGAATATAATTCTACTTAAAATTCAAAATTCATTCTAGCATTGGTGATGAGGCATTAAATTGCAGTAATCTTTTCCATTTGATTAGTATATACAGGTTTTACTTAATAGCAGTATCATTTGCCAGGTACAAATTGATACCAAATATTTAAAGATTTAAAACTTTATAAATTATTTTAATTAAAATTTTAAAAATGTAAATAATTATACTGGAATTTTTCGAAAAATTCATTCTAACATTGGTGATGAGGCATTACATTGCAGTAAGCTTTTCCATTTGATTAGTAAATATAGGTTATACTTAATAGCAATATATTTTGTCAGATACAAATTAATACCAAATTTTAAAAGGTTTAAAACTTTATAAATTATTCTAATTAAAATTTAAAAAAGGAAGATAATTCTACTGAAAATTCAAAATTCATTCTAATATTTGCGATGAGGCAATAAATTGTAGTACGATTTTACATTTAATTAGCAAATATAGTTTTTGCTTTCTAGCATTATCATTTGCCAGGTACAAATTAATACCAATATTAAAAATATTTAAGACTTTATAAATTATTCTAATTAACATTATAAACAATGAAAATAATTAAACTAAAAATTCAAAATTCATTCTAACATTGGCAATAAGGCATTAAATTGCAGTAAGCTTTCCCATTTGATTAGTAAACATTGGTTTTACTTAATACCAATATAATTTGCCATATACAAATTAATACCAAATTTTAAAAGATTTAAAACTTAATAAATTTTTCTAATTAAAATTGTAAACAAATGTTTTTAATTCTACTAAAAATTCAAAATTCATTCTAACATTGGTTATGGGGCATTAAATTGCAGTAAGCATTTCTATTTGATTAGTAAATATAGATTTTACTTAATAGCAATATCATTTGACAGTTACAAATTAATACAAAATTTTAAAAGATTTAAAACTTTATAAATTATTGTAATTAAAATTTAAAAAATGAAAATACTTCTACTAAAAATTCAAAATTCTTTCTAACATTGCAGTTAAGGCATTAAATTGCAGTAAGCTTTTCCATTTGATTAGTAAATATAGATTTTACTTAATATCAATGTCATTTGCCATGTACATTTCATACAAAATTTTAAAAGATTTAAAACTTTATAAATAAATTATTCTAATTAAAATTTAAATAAATGAAAATAATTCTACAAAAATTCAAAATTCATTCTAACATTGGTGATGAGGCATTAAATTGCAGTAAGCTTTTCCATTTTATTAGAAAATATAGATTTTACTTAAGAGCAATATCATTTGCCAGATACAAATTAATAGAAAATTTTAAAAGATTTAAAACTTTATAAATTATTTTAATTAAAATTTAAAAAATGAAAATATTTCTACTAAAAATTCAAAATACATTCTAACATTGGTGTTGAGGCATTGAATTGCTGTAAGCTTTACATTTGATTAGTAAATATAAATTTTACTTAATAGGAATATCATATGCCATGTACAAATTATTACCAAATTCTAAATGATTTAAAACATTATAAATTATTCTAATTAAAATTTTAAAAATGAAAATAATTCTATGAAAAATTAATTCTAACATTCGGCATGAGGCATAAAATTGTAGTTAGATTTTCCATTTGATTATTAAATATACATTTTAGTTAATAGCAAGATCATTTTCCAGGTACAATATCAAACAAAATTTTAAAAATTTAAAACTTCATAAATTATTCTAATTAAAATTGAAAATGTAAACAATTATAATAAAAATTCAAAACTTATTCTAACATTTAGGTTGAGGCATTAAATTGCTGTAAGCTTTTCCATTTGATTAGTAAATATAGATTTTACTTACTAGTAATATCATTTGCCAGGTACAAATTAATACCAAATTTTAAAAGTTTTAAAACTATGTAAATTATTGTAATTTAAATTTTAAAAATGTAAATAATTCTACTAAATATTTAAAATTGATACTAACATTGCGGATGAGGCATTAAATTGCAGTAAGCTTTTACATTTGATTAGTAAATATAGATTTTACTTAATAGCAATATCATTTGCCAGGTACAAATTAATAACAAGTTTTAAAAGATTTCAAACTTTATAAATTATTCTAATTATAATTTAAAAATGAAAATAATTTGAATATAAATTCAAAATTCATTCTAACATTGGAGATGAGGCATTAAATTGTCAGTTAGCTTTTCCATTTCATTGGGAAATATAGATTTTACTTAATAGCAATATCATTTGCCAGGTAAAAATTAATACCAAATTTTAAAAGATTTGAAACTTTATGAATTATTCTAATTAAAATTTTTTTAAATGAAAATAATTCTACAAAAAGTTCAAAATTCATTCTAACGTTGGGAATGAGGCATTAAATTGCAGTAAGCTTTTCCATTTCATTAATAAATATAGATTTTACTTAATAGCAATGCCATTTGCCAGATACAAATTAATAGCAAATTTTAAAAGATTTAAAACTTTATAAATTATTGTAATTAAAATTTAAAAAATGAAAATATTTCTACTAAAAATTCAACATACATTCTAACATTGCGGTTGAGGCATTAAATTGCAGTTAGCTTTTCCATTTAATTAGTAAATATAGATTTTACTTAATAGCACTATCATTTGCCAGGAACAACTTAATACCAGATTTTAATAGATTTAAAACTTCATAAATTATTCTAATTAACATTTAAAATTAATGCTACTAAAAATTCAAAATTCATTCTAACATTGAGGATGAGGCATTAAATTGCAGTAAGCTTTTCCATTTTATTAGTAAATATTGATTTTTCTTATATGACACCATTTAGGGCCGCAATAAGAAAGAAAGGAAAGAAAAGGAGAGGCGAGGGTTAAACTTAGATGAAAAGGGAAACCGCCCACAATGGGATATTTAGCGATCTTATTTTGATAATGGGAATCGTGAAAATTCTGATGGCCATTGTCGTAAAAATTAGTTGATGAATCCCAGAGTTTTTAAATAGATAAACATTAAATGTGTCATGGTGACAACAATATTATCAGAGAATGATGAAAATTCTCTGCGAGGAAAAAGGAAGAAAAAAGAGAAAGAAAGAGAGGGACGAGACTTAACAACTTAGATGATAAGGGAAAACCACCCACAAAGGGATAATTAGCGATGTTATTTTGATAATGGCTATGGTGAAAATTCTGATGGCCATTGTCGTAAAAATTAGTTGATGAATCTCAGAGTTTTTAAACAGATAAGTATTAACTGTGTCATGATGGCGAATTTATATTATCGGGAAAGGATTTAATAAGTCATCTGTTGACCTCACACAAAGCCCAACCCTGAGTTAAGAAGATGTCGGTTGGACAAGACATATGTGTTCTGTTGAAAGCTATGTTATTGGATTTTTAATTAACTCAATTTCACCAAAATTCCATCCACTTAATGTTGGCGAAAACCTGATTGAAGAATTCCATATGCCGTGACGTTGGATAAATATTGAGATTATCACACCCACACTATTGGACGCCCATTGGCCGAATAGTAACGATAGCCAGGCGGAGGTGATCATGTGATGCAGTGGGGAGGCCTGCCACCGCCCATTGAGAGGATAGGTATGAGATGTTACTGCGAGGAAGTGGGAAAACCGTTGACGCCCTCTAAAGTATGGTGAGATACCCATATGAGAACAGAAGGTGAGAGTGGAAGAAGACTTCCAAAAATGGAAAATTCCTGACCGAAAATATGGAGGTGGACCGTGGATATGGAATTATCAAGGAACCTCAACCCCGACGGGCCCTCACCCTGGCTCTGGTTGACCTCCATATGAACAACGCCGCAGCGAGCGAAAATCAGTTTCCAGTTCGAGTTCGAGTTTTCCAGTTCCAGTTGGAGACAGACAGAGCCAGACACATCACAGAACGCTGACCAAGATTCGCGCAAATTCAGAACTCATCTTCTAATCAAGAACAATTTATTTTTGAAGAACGACTTAGACTCACACCACCAAAACAAGTTTTACAAATTTCGCCGAAGACACATCAAGAACAAGTTTCTTAAATAAGAGACAATTTAGATGTTAAGACTCGCCTAACAAAAACAACGTGTCACGAATCCACATAGCGGTTTGGGAGATAGACGTAGCACTGTATCCAGCAACAAGATATAAAATATTGCTATCTTTATTTTAATACATTTGAATTTTCGAGTTGTTATTTTATTTTCGTTTACATCTATTTGTGCCATACGACACTTATTCGAACCCGACTTGCATTACGGCCCCGACTGATTGATTTGCATCTGCCTAAGATCAATTCACAACGTGGGTAGGCAGGCTGAGTGTCAAAGTAGTTACTTCAGTAACCAGGTTTTGGAGGCGAGTTGGGAACGACGAGGCTGTTATCGGATCTAACCCGATTCCCATCCGAATCACCAAAAGGTTAGAACGTCACACTTGGGTGCTGCAACAAATACCATGCCAGTTGACCGTCACAGAACGGGATAGCACAACTGACGCAGACAGGCAGACAGCACGTTTGGAGCGGCGACACCTGAACGAATGAACCAGCGGGGAGGTGGACGTCACACTGAATAGCAATATCATTTGCCAGGTACAAATTAATACCAAATTTTAAAAGATTTAAAACTTTATAAATTATTCTAATTAAAATTAAAAAATTAAAATACTTCTACTAAAAATTCAAAATTCATTCTAACATTGGGGATGAGGCATTATATTGCATTAAGCTTTTCCATTTGATTTGTAAATATAGATTTTACTTAATAGCAATATCATTTGACAGGTGCAAATTCATACCAAATTTTAAAAGTTTTAAAACTTTATACATTATACTAATTAAAATTTAAAAAATGTAAATGATTCTGCTAAAAATTAGAAATCATTCTAACATTACAGATGGGGCATTAAATTATAGTGATATTTTCCATTTGATTAGTAAATATAGATATTACTTAAAGGCAATATCATTTCCCAGGTAAGAATTAATACCAAATTTAAAACGATTTAAAACTTTATAAATTACACTAATTAAAATTAAAAAAAAAAAAAAATTTTACTAAAAATTCAAAATTCATTCTAATAGTGGGGATGAGGCATTAAATTGCAGTAAGATTTTCCATTTGATTAGTAAATATAGATATTATTTAAAGACAATATCATTTCCCAGGTAACAATTAATACCAAATTTAAAAAGATTTAAAACTTTATAAATTATACTAATTAAAATTTTAAAAAAAAAATAATTCTAGTAAAAATTCAATATTCATTCTAATAGTGGGGATGAGGCATTAAATTGCAGTAATCTTTTCCATTTGATTAGTAAATATAGATTTTACTTAATAGAAATATCATTTACCAGGTACAAATTAATACCAAATTTAAAAAAATTAAAACTTTATAAATTATTCTAATTAAAATTAAAAAATTAAAATACTCCTACTAAAAATTCAAAATTCATTCAAACATTGGGGATGAGGCATTAAGTTGCAGTAAGCTTTTCCATTTCATTAGTAAATATAGATTTTACTGACTAGCAATATCATTTGCCAGGTACAAATTAATACCAAATTTTAAAAGATTATAAACTTTATAAATTAATCTAATTAAAATTTAAATATATGAAAATAATTCTACTAAAAATTCACAATTCATTCTATCATTGGGGATGAGGCATTAAATTGCAGGTAGCTTTTCCATTTAATTAGTAAATATAGATTTTATTTAATAGCAATATCATTTGCCAGGTACAAATTAATACCAAATTTTAATAGATTTAAAACTTTCTAAATTATTCTAATTAACATTTTAAAAGATGAAAATAATTCTAATAAAAATTCAAAATTCATTCTACAATTGGGGATGAGGCATTAAATTGCAATTAGCTTTTCCATTTAATTAGTAAATATGGATTTTACTTAATAGCAATATAATTAGCCAGGAACAAATTAATACCAAATTTTAAGCCATTTAAAACTTTATAAATTATTTTAATTAAAATTAAGAAATGAATGTACTTCTACTAAAAATTCAAAATTCATTCTAATATTAGATATCAGGCATTAAATTGCAGTAAGGTTTTCCATTTGATTAATAAATGTAGATTTTACAGCATAACAATATCATTTGCCAGGTACAATTTAATAACAAATTTTAAAAGCCTTTAAACCTTATAAATTATTGTAATTAAAATTTCAAAAATGAAAATACTTCTACTAAAAATTCAAAATTCATACTAACATTGGATATAAGGCTTAAATTGCAGTAAGCTTTTCCATTTGATTAGTAAATATAGATTGAACATAATAGCAATATCATTTGCCAGGTCCAAATTAATACCAAATTTTAAAAGATTTTGAACTTTATAAATTTTTGTAATTAAATTTCAAAATATGAAAATAATTCTACTAAAAATTCATTATTCATTGTAACAATGGGGATGAGGCATTAAACTGCAGTAAGGGTTTCCATTTGATTAGTACATATAGATTTTACTTAATAGCAATATCATTTGTCAGGTACAAATTAATACCAAATGTTAAAATTTTAAAAACTTTATAAATTATTCTTTGAAAATTTTGAAAAATAAAAATAATTCTACTAAATATTCAAAATTCATTCTAACATTGGAGATGAGGCATTAAATTGCAGTAAGCTTTTCTGTTTGATTAGTAAATATAGATATTACTTACTAGAAATATCATTTGACAGGTACAAATTAATACCAAATTTAAAAAAATTAAAAACTTTATAAATTATACTAATAAAAATTTAAAAAATGAAAATAATTATACTAAAAATTAAAAATTCATTCTAACATTGGAGATGGGGCATTAAATTGCAGTAAGCTTTTCCATTTGATTAGTAAATATAGATTTTACTTAATAGCAATATCATTTGCCACGTACAAATTAATACAAAATTTTAAAAGATTTAAAACTTTATAATTTATTCTAATTAAAATTTTTTAAGAATGAAAATAATACTACTAAAAATTTGAGAAATTAATTCTAACATTGGTGATGAGGCATTAAATTGCAGTAAGCTTTTCCATTTGATTAGTAAATATAGATTTTACTTAATAGCAATAACATTTGCCAGTTACAAATTAATACCAAATTTTAAAAGATTATAAACTTTATAAATTATTCTAATTAAAATTTAAATATATGATAATAATTCTACTAAAAATTCAAAATTCATTCTACCATTGGGGATCAGGCATTAAATTGCAATTAGCTTTTCCATTTTATTAGTAAATACAGATTTTACTTAATAGCAATATAATTAGCCAGGAACAAATTAATACCAAATTTTAAGACATTTAAAACTTTATAAATTATTTTAATTAAAATTAAGAAATGAAAATACTTCTACCAAAAATTCAAAATTCATTCTAATATTAGATATGAGGCATTAAATTGCAGTAAGGTTTTCCATTTGATTAATAAATGTAGATTTTACAGTATAACAATATCATTTGCCAGGTCCAATTTAATACCAAATTTTAAAAGATTTTGAACTTTATAAATTTTTGTAATTAAATTTCAAAATATGAAAATAATTCTACTAAAAATTCATTATTCATTGTAACAATGGGGATGAGGCATTAAACTGCAGTAAGCGTTTCCATTTGATTAGAAAATATAGATTTTACTTAATAGCAATATCATTTGTCAGGTACAAATTAATACCAAATTTTAAAATTTTAAAATCTTTATAAATTATACTAATTAAAATTTTGAAAAATAAAAATAATTCTACTAAAAATTCAAAATTCATCATAAGATTGGGGATGAGGGATTAAATTTCACTAGGATTTTTCATTTGATTAGTAAATATAGATTTTACTTAAAGCAATATCATTTGACAGGTTCAAATTAATACCAAATTTTAAAACATAAAACTTTATAAATTATTCTAATTAAAATTGAAAAAAGGAAAATAATTCTACTAAAAATTCAAAATTCATTCTAACATTGGAGATGAGGTATTAAATTGCAGTAAGCTTTTCCATTTGATTAGTAAATATAGATTTTGCTTACTAGCAATATCATTTGACAGGTACAAATTAATACCAAATTTTAAAAGATTTTAAACTTTATAAATTATACTAAATAAATTTTAAAATATGAAAATAATTATACTAAAAATTCAAAATTCATTCAATCATTGGGGACCAGGCATTAAATTACTGTTAGCTTTTCTATTGCATTACAAAATATAGATTTTACTTAATAGCAATATCATTTGCCAGGTACAAATTAATACCAAATTTTTAAATATATAAAACTTTATAAAATATACTAATTAAAATTTAAAAAAGGAAAATAATTCTAGTAAAAATTCAAAATTCATTCTAACATTGGAGATGAGGCATTAAATTGCAGTAAGCTTTTTCGTTTGATTAGTAAATATAGATTTTACTTACTAGCAATATCTTTTGACAGGTACAAATTAATACCAAATTTAAAAAAATTAAAAACTTTATAAATTATAATAAAAAAAATTTAAAAAATGAAAATAATTCTGCTAAAAATTCAAAATTCATTCTAACATTGGGGATGAGGCATTAAATTGTAGGTAGCTTTTCCATTTCATTAGTAAATATAGATTTTACTTAATAGCAATATCATTTGCCAGGTACAAATTAATACCAAATTTTAATAGATTTAAAACTTTATAAATTATTCTAATTAAAATTGAAAAAAATGAAAATACTTCTACTAAAAATTCAAAATTCATTCAAACATTGGGGACGAGGCATTAAATTACTGTTAGCTTTTCTATTTCATTACAAAATATAGATTTTACTTAATAGCAATATCATTTACAAGGTACATATTAATACCAAATTTTCAAAGATTTAAAACATTATAAAATATTTTAATTAAAATTTAAAAAATGAAAATAATTATACTAAAAATTGAAAATTCATTCTAACATTGGAGATGGGGCATTAAATTGCAGTAAGCTTTTCCATTTGATTAGTAAATATAGATTTTACTTAATAGCAATATCATTTGACATGTAAAAATTAATACCAAATTTTTAAATATATAAAACTTTATAAAATATACTAATTAAAATTTAAAAAAGGAAAATAATTCTAGTAAAAATTCAAAATTCATTCTAACATTGGAGATGAGGCATTAAATTGCAGTAAGCTTTTAAGTTTGATTAGTAAATATAGATTTTACTTACTAGCAATATCTTTTGACAGGTACAAATTAATACCAAATTTAAAAAAATTAAAAACTTTATAAATTATAATAAAAAAAATTTAAAAAATGAAAATAATTCTGCTAAAAATTCAAAATTCATTCTAACATTGGGGATGAGGCATTAAATTGTAGGTAGCTTTTCCATTTCATTAGTAAATATAGATTTTACTTAATAGCAATATCATTTGCCAGGTACAAATTAATACCAAATTTTAATAGATTTAAAACTTTATAAATTATTCTAATTAAAATTGAAAAAAATGAAAATACTTCTACTAAAAATTCAAAATTCATTCAAACATTGGGGACGAGGCATTAAATTACTGTTAGCTTTTCTATTTCATTACAAAATATAGATTTTACTTAATAGCAATATCATTTACAAGGTACATATTAATACCAAATTTTCAAAGATTTAAAACATTATAAAATATTTTAATTAAAATTTAAAAAATGAAAATAATTATACTAAAAATTGAAAATTCATTCTAACATTGGAGATGGGGCATTAAATTGCAGTAAGCTTTTCCATTTGATTAGTAAATATAGATTTTACTTAATAGCAATATCATTTGACATGTAAAAATTAATACCAAATTTTTAAATATATAAAACTTTATAAAATATACTAATTAAAATTTAAAAAAGGAAAATAATTCTAGTAAAAATTCAAAATTCGTTCTAACATTGGAGATGAGGCATTAAATTGCAGTAAGCTTTTAAGTTTGATTAGTAAATATAGATTTTACTTACTAGCAATATCTTTTGACAGGTACAAATTAATACCAAATTTAAAAAAATTAAGAACTTTATAAATTATAATAAAAAAAATTTAAAAAATGAAAATAATTCTGCTAAAAATTCAAAATTCATTCTAACATTGGGGATGAGGCATTAAATTGTAGGTAGCTTTTCCATTTCATTAGTAAATATAGATTTTACTTAATAGCAATATCATTTGCCAGGTACAAATTAATACCAAATTTTAATAGATTTAAAACTTTATAAATTATTCTAATTAAAATTGAAAAAAATGAAAATACTTCTACTAAAAATTCAAAATTCATTCAAACATTGGGGACGAGGCATTAAATTACTGTTAGCTTTTCTATTTCATTACAAAATATAGATTTTACTTAATAGCAATATCATTTACAAGGTACATATTAATACCAAATTTTCAAAGATTTAAAACATTATAAAATATTTTAATTAAAATTTAAAAAATGAAAATAATTATACTAAAAATTGAAAATTCATTCTAACATTGGAGATGGGGCATTAAATTGCAGTAAGCTTTTCCATTTGATTAGTAAATATAGATTTTACTTAATAGCAATATCATTTGACATGTAAAAATTAATACCAAATTTTTAAATATATAAAACTTTATAAAATATACTAATTAAAATTTAAAAAAGGAAAATAATTCTAGTAAAAATTCAAAATTCATTCTAACATTGGAGATGAGGCATTAAATTGCAGTAAGCTTTTAAGTTTGATTAGTAAATATAGATTTTACTTACCAGCAATATCTTTTGACAGGTACAAATTAATACCAAATTTAAAAAAATTAAAAACTTTATAAATTATAATAAAAAAAATTTAAAAAATGAAAATAATTCTGCTAAAAATTCAAAATTCATTCTAACATTGGGGATGAGGCATTAAATTGTAGGTAGCTTTTCCATTTCATTAGTAAATATAGATTTTACTTAATAGCAATATCATTTGCCAGGTACAAATTAATACCAAATTTTAATAGATTTAAAACTTTATAAATTATTCTAATTAAAATTGAAAAAAATGAAAATACTTCTACTAAAAATTCAAAATTCATTCAAACATTGGGGACGAGGCATTAAATTACTGTTAGCTTTTCTATTTCATTACAAAATATAGATTTTACTTAATAGCAATATCATTTACAAGGTACATATTAATACCAAATTTTCAAAGATTTAAAACATTATAAAATATTTTAATTAAAATTTAAAAAATGAAAATAATTATACTAAAAATTGAAAATTCATTCTAACATTGGAGATGGGGCATTAAATTGCAGTAAGCTTTTCCATTTGATTAGTAAATATAGATTTTACTTAATAGCAATATCATTTGACATGTAAAAATTAATACCAAATTTTTAAATATATAAAACTTTATAAAATATACTAATTAAAATTTAATAAATGAAAATCATTCTAGTAAAAATTCAAAATTCATTCTAACATTGTAGATGTGGCATTAAATTGCAGTAAGCTTTTAAGTTTGATTAGTAAATATAGATTTTACTTACCAGCAATATCTTTTGACAGGTACAAATTAATACCAAATTTAAAAAAATTAAAAACTTTATAAATTATAATAAAAAAAATTTAAAAAATGAAAATAATTCTGCTAAAAATTCAAAATTCATTCTAACATTGGGGATGAGGCATTAAATTGTAGGTAGCTTTTCCATTTCATTAGTAAAAATAGGTTTTACTTAATAGAAATATCATTTGCCAGGTTCAATTTAATAAAAAATTTTAAAAAATGAAAATGATTCTACTAAAAATTCAAAATTAATTCTGAAATTGGGGATAAGGCATTAAATTTCATTAAGCATTTCAATTTGAGTAGTAAATACAGATTTTGCTTAACAGAAATATCATTTGCCAGGTACAAATTAATAGCAAATTTAAAAAAATTTAAAACATTAAAATTAATCTAAGGAAAATCATTCTACTAAAAATTCAAAATTCATTTTAACATTGTTGATGAGGCACTAAATTGCAGTAATTTTTTCCATTTGATTAGTAAATATAGATTTTACTTAATAGCAATATCATTTGACATGTAAAAATTAATACCAAATTTTTAAATATATAAAACTTTATAAAATATACTAATTAAAATTTAAAAAAGGAAAATAATTCTAGTAAAAATTCAAAATTCATTCTAACATTGGAGATGAGGCATTAAATTGCAGTAAGCTTTTAAGTTTGATTAGTAAATATAGATTTTACTTACCAGCAATATCTTTTGACAGGTACAAATTAATACCAAATTTAAAAAAATTAAAAACTTTATAAATTATAATAAAAAAAATTTAAAAAATGAAAATAATTCTGCTAAAAATTCAAAATTCATTCTAACATTGGGGATGAGGCATTAAATTGTAGGTAGCTTTTCCATTTCATTAGTAAATATAGATTTTACTTAATAGCAATATCATTTGCCAGGTACAAATTAATACCAAATTTTAATAGATTTAAAACTTTATAAATTATTCTAATTAAAATTGAAAAAAATGAAAATACTTCTACTAAAAATTCAAAATTCATTCAAACATTGGGGACGAGGCATTAAATTACTGTTAGCTTTTCTATTTCATTACAAAATATAGATTTTACTTAATAGCAATATCATTTACAAGGTACATATTAATACCAAATTTTCAAAGATTTAAAACATTATAAAATATTTTAATTAAAATTTAAAAAATGAAAATAATTATACTAAAAATTGAAAATTCATTCTAACATTGGAGATGGGGCATTAAATTGCAGTAAGCTTTTCCATTTGATTAGTAAATATAGATTTTACTTAATAGCAATATCATTTGACATGTAAAAATTAATACCAAATTTTTAAATATATAAAACTTTATAAAATATACTAATTAAAATTTAATAAATGAAAATCATTCTAGTAAAAATTCAAAATTCATTCTAACATTGTAGATGTGGCATTAAATTGCAGTAAGCTTTTAAGTTTGATTAGTAAATATAGATTTTACTTACCAGCAATATCTTTTGACAGGTACAAATTAATACCAAATTTAAAAAAATTAAAAACTTTATAAATTATAATAAAAAAAATTTAAAAAATGAAAATAATTCTGCTAAAAATTCAAAATTCATTCTAACATTGGGGATGAGGCATTAAATTGTAGGTAGCTTTTCCATTTCATTAGTAAAAATAGGTTTTACTTAATAGAAATATCATTTGCCAGGTTCAATTTAATAAAAAATTTTAAAAAATGAAAATGATTCTACTAAAAATTCAAAATTAATTCTGAAATTGGGGATAAGGCATTAAATTTCATTAAGCATTTCAATTTGAGTAGTAAATACAGATTTTGCTTAACAGAAATATCATTTGCCAGGTACAAATTAATAGCAAATTTAAAAAAATTTAAAACATTAAAATTAATCTAAGGAAAATCATTCTACTAAAAATTCAAAATTCATTTTAACATTGTTGATGAGGCACTAAATTGCAGTAAGTTTTTCCATTTGATTAGTAAATATAGATTTTACTTAATAGCAATATCATTTGACATGTAAAAATTAATACCAAATTTTTAAATATATAAAACTTTATAAAATATACTAATTAAAATTTAAAAAAGGAAAATAATTCTAGTAAAAATTCAAAATTCATTCTAACATTGGAGATGAGGCATTAAATTGCAGTAAGCTTTTAAGTTTGATTAGTAAATATAGATTTTACTTACTAGCAATATCTTTTGACAGGTACAAATTAATACCAAATTTAAAAAAATTAAAAACTTTATAAATTATAATAAAAAAAATTTAAAAAATGAAAATAATTCTGCTAAAAATTCAAAATTCATTCTAACATTGGGGATGAGGCATTAAATTGTAGGTAGCTTTTCCATTTCATTAGTAAATATAGATTTTACTTAATAGCAATATCATTTGCCAGGTACAAATTAATACCAAATTTTAATAGATTTAAAACTTTATAAATTATTCTAATTAAAATTGAAAAAAATGAAAATACTTCTACTAAAAATTCAAAATTCATTCAAACATTGGGGCGAGGCATTAAATTACTGTTAGCTTTTCTATTTCATTACAAAATATAGATTTTACTTAATAGCAATATCATTTACAAGGTACATATTAATACCAAATTTTCAAAGATTTAAAACATTATAAAATATTTTAATTAAAATTTAAAAAATGAAAATAATTATACTAAAAATTGAAAATTCATTCTAACATTGGAGATGGGGCATTAAATTGCAGTAAGCTTTTCCATTTGATTAGTAAATATAGATTTTACTTAATAGCAATATCATTTGACATGTAAAAATTAATACCAAATTTTTAAATATATAAAACTTTATAGAATATACTAATTAAAATTTAAAAAAGGAAAATAATTCTACTAAAAATTCAGAATTCATTCTAACATTGGAGATTAGGCATTAAATTGCAGTAAGCTTTTCCGTTTGATTAGAAAATATAGATTTTACTTACTAGCAATATCATTTGACAGGTACAAATTAATACCAAAATATGAAAATAAGTATGAAAATAATTGTATGAAAAACTAAAAATTCATTCTAACATTGGGGATGAGGCATTAAATTGCTGTAAGCTTTTATATTTGATTATAAATATACATGATACTTAATAAGAAATATCATTTACCAGGTACAAATTATTACCAAATTTGAAAAGATTTAAAACTTTATAAATTATTCTAATTAAAATTTAAAAAATGAAAATAATTCTATTAAAATTTCAAAATTCATTCTAATATTGGGCATTAGGCATTAAATTGAAGTAACCTTTTCCATTTGATTAGTAAATATAGATTTTACTTAATAGCAATATCATTTGACATGTGCAAATTAATACCAAATTTTAAAATATTTAAAACTTCATAAATTATTCTAATTAAAATTTGAAAAAATGAAAATAATTCTACTAAGAATTCAAAATTCATATTAGCATTGGTGATGAGGCATTAAATTGCAGTACAATTTTCCATTTGATTAGTAAATATAGATGGTACTTAATATATCATTTGACAGGTACATGTTAATACCAAATTTTAAAAGATTTAAAACTTCATAAATTATTCTAATTAAAATGTAAGAAAATGAAAATAATTCTAATAAAAATTCAAAATTAATTCTTAAATTGGGGATGAGGCATTAAATTGCAATAAGCTTTTCCATTTGATTGGTTAATATAGATTTTACTTAATAGAAATATCATTTGCCAGGTACAAATTAATACCAAATTTTAATAATTTAAACCTTATAAATTATTCTTATTAAAATTGAAAATATGATAATAATTCCACTAAAAATTCAAAATTCATTCTAACATTGGGGATGAGGCATTAAATTGCTGTAATATTTTAATTTGATTAGTAAATATAGGTTTTATTTAAGAGCAATATCATTTGCCAGCAACAAATTAATACAAAAATTTAAAAGATTTAAAACTTTATAAATTATTCTAATTAAAGTTTTTAAAAATGAAAATATTTCTACTAAAAATTTCAAATTCATTCTAACATTGGTGATGAGGAATTAAATTGCAGTAAGCTTTACCATTTGATTAGAAAATATAGATTTTGCTTAATAGCAGTATCCTTTGCCATGTACAAATTAATACCGAAATTTAAAAGATTTAAAACGTTATAAATTATTATAATTAAATTTTTTAAAAATGAAAATAATTCTACTAAAAATTCAAAATTCATTCTAACATTGGGGATGAGGCATTAAATTGCAGTAAGCTTTACCATTTGATTAGTAAAAATAGGTTTTACTTAATAGCAATATCATTTGCCAGGTTCAATTTAATACCAAATTTTAAAAGATTTAAAATTTTATAAATTATTCTAATTAAAATTTTAAAAAATGAAAATAATTCTACTAAAAATTCAAAATTAATTCTAAAATTGGGGATAAGGCATTAAATTGCAGTAAGCATTTCCATTTGAGTAGTAAATATATATTTTGCTTAATACCAATATCATTTGCCAGGTACAAATTAATACCAAATTTTAAAAGATTTAAAACATTACAAATTATTCTAAGGAAAATTTAAAAAAAGGAAAATCATTCTACTAAAAATTCAAAATTCATTTTAACATTGGTGAAGAGGCATTAAATTGCTGTAATCTTTTCATTTGATTAGTAAATATAGGTTTTACTTAAGTGCAATATAATTTGCCAGGTACAAATTAATACCAAATTTTAAAAGATTTAAAACTTTATAAATTATTCTTATTAAAATTTAAAAATATGAAAATAATCCTACTAAAAATTCAAAATTCATTCTAACATTGGGGATGAGGCATGAAATTGCTGTAAACTTTTCATTTGATTAGTAAATATAGGTTTTACTTAAGAGTAATACCATTTGCCAGGTACAAATTAATACCAAAATTTAAAAGTTTTAAAACTTTATGAATTATTCTCATTAAAATTTTTTTAAATGAAAATATTTCTACTAAAAATTCAAAATTCATTCTAACATTGGGGATGAGGCATTAAATTGCAGTAAGCTTTACCATTTGATTAGTAAATATAGATTTTACTTAATAGGAATATCCTTTGCCAGGTACAAATTAATACCAAAATTTAAAATATTTAAAATTTTATGAATTATTCTAAATAAAGTTTTAAAAATGAAAATAATTCTACTAAAAATTCAATGGACCGGAAGCCAACAGATCAGGAGCATTGCTGCAGGGCGTAGTTCGTCATCTTACACTAGAGGCTCAAAAATGGACCAGAAACTAACAGATCAGAGCACATGCTGCTGGACGTAGTATATCATCTTACTCAAGATGCTCAATAATGGAGCAGAAACCAACAGGTCTGAGGCCTTGCTGCTGGACGTAGTTTGTCATCTTACACAAGAGGCTTAAATATGGACCAGAATCCTACCGATCAGAGTCCATAATGCTGGATGGAGTTTATCATCTTACACTAGACTCTCAAATATATACCAGAAATTAACAGATCAGAGGCCATGCTGCTGGATGCAGTTTATCAATTTACACTAGATGCTCAAATATGGACCGGAAACAACGGATCAGTAGCCTTACTGCTAGACGTAGTTTATCATCTTAAACTAGATGCTCAAATATGAATAAGAAACCAACAGATCAGAGGCCATGCGGTTGTACGTACTTTATCATCTTAGACTAGACGCTCACATATTTTGACCGGAAAACAAGAGATCAGAGGTCTTTCTGCTGTACGTATTATATCATCTTACACAAGACGCTTAAATATAGACCAGAAACCAACAGATCAGAAGCCATGCTGCTGGACGGTGTTTATCATCTTACACAAGCGGCACAAATATGGCCCAGAAACCATGAGATCAGAAGCTTTGCTTCAGGACCTAGTTTATCCTCTTGCACAAGACGATCAAATATAGATCAGAAAACAACAGATCAGAGGCCATGCTGTTGGACGTAGTTTATCATCTTACTCAAGATGTTCAAGTATGGAACAGAAACCAACAGATCAGAGGCCTTTCTGCTGGACGTAGTATATCATCTTGAACAAGATTAAAGAATATGGACTAGATACAAAGAGATCAGAGATAATGCTGCTGGACGTAGTGTATCATCTTACACTAGACGCTCAAATATGGACCAGAAAGCAACACATCAGAGGCCATGATGCTGGGCGTAGTTTATCATCTTAAACTAGATTGTCAGAGGCTATTCTGCTGAACGTATTTTATCATCTGACACTAGAAGCTTTAATATAGACTGGAAACCTACAGATCACTGTCCTTGCTGCTGGTCGTAGTTCATCATCTGACACTAGACGCTCAAATATGGACCAGAAATCAACCGATCAGAGGTCATACTGCTGGACGTAGTTTATCATCTTACACTAGATGCTCAAATATTGACCGGAAATCAACAAATCAGAGGCTATGCTGCTGGACGTAGTTTATATTCTTAAACTAGACGCTCTTATATAGACCAGAAAACAACAGATCTGAAGCGTTGCTGCTGGACGTAGTTTATCATCTTACACAAGACGCTTAAATATGGACCAGAAACCTAATGCTGGACGTATTTTATCATGTTACATAGACACTCAAATATGTATCAGAAATTAACAGATCAGACGCCATCCAGCTGGACGCAGTTTATAAACTTACACTAGATGCTCAAATATGGATCCGAAACCAGCTGATCAGAAGCTTTGCTGCTAGACGTAGTTTATCATCTTATACTAGACGCTCAAATATGAACCAGAAACCAACAGATCAAAGCAGTGCTGCAGGACGTATTTTATCATCTTACATTAGTCGCTCAAATATGGACAGGAAACCAACAGATCAGAGGTCATGCTGCTTGACTTAGTTTATCATCTCACACTAGACGCTCAAATATGGTCCGGAAACCAAAGGATCAGAGGCCTTGCTTGTGGACGTAGTTTATCATCTTGAAGAAGATTCTCAAATATGGACCGAAACCAACAGATCAGAGGCCATGCTGATGTACGTAGTATATCACCTTCGACAATACGCTCAAATATGGACATGAACCAACAGATCAGAAGCAATGCTGCTGGACGTAGTTTATCACCTTACACTCGATGCTCAAATATGGACCAGAAACCAACAGATCAGAGGCTATGCTGATGGACGTATTTTTTCATCTTAGACTGGACGCTCAAATATGGACCGGAAAGCACGAGAACTGAGGCCTTGCTGCTGGACGTAGTTTATCTTCTTACGCAAATTGCTCAAATATAGCGCCAGAAACCCACAGTTCAGAGGCCATGCTGATGGTCGTTGTTTATCATCTTACACAAGACGCTCAGATATGGACCAGAAACCAACATATCAGACGCCATGGTGCTGGACGTAGTTTATCATGTTACACTTGACGCTCAAATATGGACCGGAAACCAATAGATCATAAGCCATGCTGCTGGAGGCTCAAATATGGTCTAGAAACCAAACCATTATAGGCCATACTGCTGATCGTAGTTTATCATCTTACACAAGACGCTCAAATATTGACCAGAAAAGAAACAGAACAGAGGATTTATGCTGGACGTATTTAATCATCTTACACTAGACTCTAAAATATGGACCAGAAACCAACAGATCAGAGGCCATACTGCTGGACGTTCTTTATCATCTTACACAAGACGCTCAAATATAGCCCAGAAGCATAGAGATCTGAGGCCTTGCTGCTGGACGTAGTTTATCATCTTAATCTAGCCTCTCAAATATTGAACAGAAACGAACAGATCAGAGTCCATGCTGCTGGACTTACTTAAACGTCTTAGACAAGGCCCTCAAATATGGACCGGAAACGAAGAAGTCAGAGGCCTTTCTGCTGGACGTAATTTATCACCTGACACAAGATGCTCAAATATGGACCAGAAACCAAAAGATCACAGGCCATGCTGATGGTCGTTGTTTATCATCTTACTCAAGACGCTCAAATATGGACCAGAAACCAACAGATCAGAGGCCTTGCTGCTGGAAGTTGTCTATAATTTTACAGAAGACGCTCAAATATGGACCAGAAACCAACAGATCAGAGCCTTTGCCACTGGACGTAGTATATCATCTTACACAATACGCTCAAATATGGACCAGAAACCAACAGAGCAGAGGCCTTTCTTCTGAACGTAGTTTATCATCTTACACAAGACGCTCAAATATAAATCAGAAACCAAGACATCAGAGGCTTTGCTGCTGAACGTAGTCTATCATCTTACACTAAACGCTCAAGTATGGACCAGAAACCAACAGATCAGAGGCCATGCTGCTGGACGTAGTTTAACATCTTAAACTAGAATCTCAAATATGCAACGACAACCAACAGATCAGACTCCATGCTGCTGGACGCGGTTTATCATCTTACACAAGACGCTCAAATATGGACAAGAAAGCAACCGATCAGATGCCATGCTTCTGGACTTAGTTTATCATCTTACACAAGACGCTCAAATATGGACAAGAAACCAACAGGCTGCTGCACGTAGTTTATCATCTTGTACAAGACGATAAAATATGGACCAAAAAACAAGAGATCAGAGGCCACGCTGCTGGACGTAGTTTATCATCATACCCAACACGTTCAAATATGAACCAGAAATCAAGCGATCTGAGGCCATGCTGCTGGACGTAGTTTATCATCTTACACTAGATGCTCAAATATTGACCGGAATCCAACAGAGCAGAAGCCTTGCTGCTGGACGTAGTTTATCTTCTTACACTAGACGCTCAAATATGAACCAGAAACCAAAAGATCAGAGTCCATGCTGCTGGACGTAGTTTATCATCTTAAACTAGATACTCAAATATGGACCGGAAACCAACAGATCAGAGTCCTTGTTGCTGGACGTAGTTTATCATATTACACAAGACGATAAAATATGGACCAGAAACCATCAGATCAGAGGTATTGCTGGAGGACGTATTTCTTCATCTTCACTAGACGCTCATATACAGTCTAGGAATCTAACAGATCAGAGGTCATCCTGCTGGACGTAGTGTATCATCTTACAGAAAACGCAAAAATATAGACCGGTAACCAAAAGATGAGAGGCCTTTCTCCTGGACGTAGTTTATCACCTTGCACTAGACTCTCAAGTATGCACCGGAAACCAACATATCAGAGGCCATGCTGCTGGACGTAGTATATCATCTTTAACAAGACGCTCAAATATGGACCAGAAACCAACAGATCTGAGGCAAAGAACAAAAGAAGCTCATATTCTGCCCAGAAACTAAAAGATCATAGGCAATGGTGCTGGTCGTAGTTTTTCATCTTAAACTAGACTCTCAAATATGGACCAGAAACCAACAGACCAGAGGCCGTGCTGCTGGACGTAGTTTATCATCTTACCCAAAACGTTCAAATATGTACTAGAAACAAACAGATCACAAGCAATACTGCTGGACGTAGTTTATCATCATACACTAGATGCTCAAATATGGACCGGAAGCCAACAGATTAGAAGCCTTACTGCTGCACGTAGTTTATCATCTTACAGTAGACGCTCAAATATTGACCAGAAACAAACAGATCAGAGGCCATGTTGCTGGACGTACTTTATCATCTTATACCAGACGCTGAAATATGGACAGGAAACCAAGATATCACAGGCCTTGCTCGTGGACGTAGTGTATCATATTACACAATACGCTCAAATATCGACCAGAAACCAACAGAATAGAGGCTGTGCTGTTTTACGTAATTCAGGACGTAATGCTGCTGGACGTAATTCAGGTTCAAATATGGACAAGAAACCAACAGATCAGAGGACCTGCTGCTGCACGTAGTTCATCATCTGACACTAGTCGCTCAAATATGGACCGAAAACCAACAGATCAGAGGACTAGCTTCTGGACGTAATTCATCATCTTACACAAGATGCTCAAATATAGACCAGAAAAAACAGATCAGATGCTCTGCTGCTAGACGTAGTTTATCATCTGACACAAGACGCTCAAACATGCACCGGAAGAACAACAGATCAGAAGCCTTGCTGCTGGACGTAGACGATAAAATATGGACCAGAATCCAAGAGATCAGAGCTCATGCTGCTGGACGTAGTGTATCATCTTACACTAGACGCTCAAATATGGACAGAAACCAACAGATCAGAGGCCATGCTGCTGGACGTAATTTTTAATCTTAAACTAGCCTCTCAAATATGGACTGGAAAGCAACAGATCGGAATATTTGCTGCTGGACGTAGTTTATCAACTTACACAAGATACTCAAATATGGACAAGGAGTCAACAGATCATAGGCTGTGCTGCTGGACGTATTTTATCATCTTACACTAGACTCTCAAATATGGACCAGAAAACATCAGATTAGAGGCTATGCTGCTGGACGTAGTTTATCATCTTACACAAGACGTTCAAATATGTACCAGAAGCCAACAGATCAGTGGATTATCTGCTGGACGTAGTTTTTCATCTTAAACGAAACTTTCAAATATGGACAACAAATCCGCAGACGAGAGGCCATACTGCTGGACGTAGTTTATCATCTTACACTAGACGCTCAAGTATGGACCGTAAACCAACAGATCGGAAGACTTGCTGCTTGACGGAGTTTATCATCTTACACAAGACGCAAAAATATGGACCAGAAACCAACAGATCGGAGGCTTTGCTGCTGGACGTAATTTATCATCTGACACAAGGCGCTCAAATATGGACTAGAAACCAACACATCACAGGCCTTGATTCAGGACGTAGTTTTTCATCTTTCACAAGACGCTCACATATAGACCAGAATCCAACAGATCAGTGGACCTGCTGCTGCACGTAGTTTATCATCTGTCACCAGACGCTCAAATATGGACCGGACACCAATAGATCAGAGGCCTTGTTGGATGACGTAGTTCATCATCTTAAACTAGACGCTCAAATATGGACCAGAAACCAAGAGATCAGATGCCATGCTGCTGGACGTAATTTATCATCTCATACAAGACTCTCAAATATGGACCATAATCCAACAGATCAGAGGACTTATTGCCAGACGTAGATCATTATCTTACACTAGACGCTAAATTATGGACCAACAGATCAGATGCATCTGGGCATAATTTATCATCTTACACAAGACGCTCAAATATGGACCAGAAACCAACAGATCAGAATCCTTGCTGCTGGACGTAGTTTATCATCTTACACTAGCCGCTCAAATATGGACCAGAAACCAACACATCAGAGGCCATGCTGCTGGAGGTAGTTTATCAACTTACACTAGACGATATATGGACCGGAATCCAAAATATCAGAGGCCTTTCAGCTGGACGTATTTTATCAACATACACAAGAATCTCAAATATTGACCGGAATCCAACAGGTCAGATGCGTTGCTGCTGGACCTAGTTTATCATCTTACACAAGACGCTAAAATATGGAATAGAAAACAACAGATGAGTTCTTGCTGCTCGACGTAGGTTATCATCTTATACAAGACGCTCAAATATGGACCAAAATCCAACAGATCAGAGGCCTTACTGCTGGACGTAATTTATCATCTTTTAATAGACGCAAAACTGGTGAACGTTATCCAACAGATCAAAGGTGGACGTAGTTTATAATCTTACAACGCTGGACGTAGTTTATAATCTTACACAAGACGCTCAAATGTGGACCACAATCCAACAGATCAGAGGCCATGCTCCTGGACGCCGTTTATCATCTCACACAAGACGCTCAAATATGGACCAGTAACAAGCAGATCAGAGGCCTTGCAACTGGTCGTAGTTTATCATCTTACAAAAGACTCTCATATAAGGACCGCAAACCAACAGATCAGAGGCCATACTGCTGGACGCATTTTATCATCTTACACAAGACGCTCAAATATGGACCAGAATCCAACAGAACAGAGGTCTTGGTGCTGGACATAGTTTATCATCTTACGCAAGACGCTCAAATATGGACCGGAAACAAATTCATTTTTCCAGTAAAAGAAACATTTTCAAAATTGGTATCAAATTGTGTGCAATTTAGTCATTCGTCCATGTCTAGTAGGATTTTTTATTTGGTCAGATAAGGAGAAGTACAGCTTTCACCATGCGCGCGGTGTGTCGTTTTACAATTTACGGTGTCCGAAAACCAGTTCGCAAAATAAGCCTTCATTTCTACTTTTTCCTTGCTATCGAATCCTCATAATATATGTGTCAAATTGTCATGAATTTCTTGCCTTATCCGTAATTACAAAAGTTTTCTCTCCAACATGATTATAGATCAGGCGGCATTCAACAATATGGGGACTTGCGTTAGTTCATTTTGGAAAATTTTCATGCGGCCCAAACTGGGGGATCAGTCATATTTCATTTCTTTATAACTTTTTTTCAGTAAAAGAAATATTTTCAAAATTGGCATCAAGTTGTTTGCAATTTATTCATTCGACCATGTCTAGAAGGATTTTTAATTTGGTCACATAGTGAAAAGTATAGCTTTCACCATGCGCGCGGTGTGTCGTTTGAGTATTTACAGTGTCCGATACCAGTTCGTAAAAAAATCCCGCATTTCTACTTTTTCCTTTCTGTCGAACCCTCATAATATATGTGTCAAATTGTCATGAATCTCTTGCCTTATCCATAATTACAAAAGTTTTTTCTTCAACTTGACTACAGACGAGTTGGCATTCAACAACATTTGGACTTGTGTTAGTTCATTTGGGGAAAGTTTCATGCTGTCCGAAACTAGGGGATCAGTCATAGTTCACTTCTTTATAAATTTTTTCCAGTAAAAGAAATATTTTCCAAATTGGTATCAAATTGTGTGCAATTTATTCATTCGTCCATGTCTAGAAGGATTTTCATTTGGTCAGATAGTGAAAAGTACAGCTTTCACCATGCTCGCGGTTTGTCATTTGACAATTTAGGAGTCCTAAAACCAGTTCGCAAAATAAGCCTTCATTTCTACTTTCTCCTTTCTATCGAACCCTTATAATATAGGTGTCAAATTGTCATGAATTTCTTGCCTTATCCATAATTACAAAAGTTTTTTCTCCAACTTCACTAGAGACGAGGCGGCGTTCAACGATATGGGGACTTGTGTTAGTCCATTTGGGGAAATTTTCATGCGGTCCGAAACTGGGGGTTCAGTGATAATTCATTTCTTTATCACTTTTTTCCAGTAAAAAAAATATTTTCAAAATTGGAATTAAATTGTGTACAATTTATTCATTCGTCCATGTCTAAAACGATTTTTCATTTGGTCAGATAGTGAAAAGTAAGGCGTTCACCATTCTCGCGGTGTGTCGTTTGACAATTTACGGTGTCCGAAAACCAGTTCACAAAATAAACCTTCATTTCTACTTTTTCCTTTCTATCGACTCCTCATATAATAGGTGTCAAATTGTCATGAATTTCTTGTCTTATCCATAATTACAAAAGTTTTTTTCTCCAACTTGATTCCTGACGAGGCCGCGTTCAACGATATGGGGATTTGTGTTAGTTCATTTGGAGGAATTTTCATGCGGCCCGAAACTGGGGGATCATAGATATTTGACTCGTTTATAACTTTTTTCCAGTAAAAGAAATATTTTTAAAATTTGTATCAAATTGTGTTCAAGTTATTCATTCGTCCATGTCTAGGATTTTTCATTTGGTCAGATAGTGAAAAGTACAGCTTTCACCATGCGCGCGGTTTGTGGTTTGTCGATTTAAGGTGTCCGTAAACCAGTTCGCAAAATAATACTTTTTCCTTTCTATCGAATCCTCATATTATAGGTCTCAAATTGTCAAGAATTTCTTGCCTTCTCCATAACATTAATGAATGCATTTTTATTAATATCAATCTGCTGCTAAGTAACTGTCGGTTATACGGCGAAAAGCGACAAAACATCCAAGTCGGGTTTGGTCGCATCTCATTCATTATTACAATTAAGGTTTGCTTTCGAATTATATTACATTTTGCATCATCAAAGTCTTATGATTATAGAATGCTGGTAGTAGTTTAAGAAAATAACATTAATGTAGGCATTTTTATTAATAACCAGCATCTGCTAAGTAACTGTCATTTATCCGGCGTAAAGCGACAAAACATCCAAGTCGGGTTTGATCGCATCATATTCATCATTAGAATTCAGATTTTCTTCAGGATCATATTATATTTTGCATCATCTAAGGTTTATGTTCATAGAATGCTGACACTAGTGTAAGAAAATAACATTAATGAATGCGTTTTTATTAATATCAAGCGACTGATAATTAACTGTCGCTTATACGGCGAAATTCGAAAAAACAACCAAGTCGGGTTGGATCGCTTCATATTGATCGTTAAAATTCAGATTTTCCTCCGTATTATATTACATTTTGCATCATCTAAGCCTTATGTTTAAAGTATGCTGACACCAGACTAACAAAATAACATTAATAAATGCATTTTTATTAATATCAAACGTCTGCTAATTAACTGTCGGTTATTCGGCGAAATTCGAAAAAACAACCAAGTCGGGTTGGATCGCTTCATATTCATCGTTAAAATTCAGATTTTCCTCCGGATTATATTACATTTTGCATCATCTAAGCCTTATGTTTAAAGTATGCTGACACCAGACTAACAAAATAACATTAATAAATGCATTTTTATTAATATCAAACGTCTGCTAATTAACTGTCGGTTATACGGCGAAAAGCGACAAAACATCCAAGTCAGGTTTGATCGCATCATATTCATCATTAGAATTTAGATTTTCTTACGGATTATATTACATTTTGCATCATCTAAGCCTTGTCTTTATAGAATTCTGACACTATGTTAAGAAAATAACATTAATGTATGCATTTTAATTAATATCAAGCGTCTGCTAAGTAACTGTCAGTCATACGGCGAAAAGCGACAAAACATCCACGTAGGGTTTGATCGCCTCATGTTCATCATTAGAATTCACATTTTCTTCCTGATTATATTAGATTTTACATCATCTAAGACTTTTGTTTATAGAATGCTCACACTAGTATGAGAAAATAACATTAATGAATCCATTTTTATTCATATCAACTGTCTGCTAAATAACTTTTGGTTATACGGCTGAAAAGCGACAAAACATCCAATCGGGTTTGATCGCATCATATTCATCATCAGAATTCAGATTTCCTTTAGATTATATTATATTTTGCATCATCTAAGCCTTATGTTCACAGAATGCTGACACTAGTTTAATCAAATAACATTAATGAATGCATTTTCATTAACATCAAGCGTCTGCTAAGTAACTGACGTTTATACGGCGAAAAGCGACAAAACATCCATGTCGTTTTTGATCGCATCATATTCATCATTAGAATTCAGATTTTCTTACGGATAATATTACATTTTTCATCATAGAAAGCCTTATGTTTATAGAATTCAGACATTATATTAATGAATGCATCTTTATTAATATCAAGCGTCTGCTCAGAAATTGTTGGTTAAACGGCGAAAAGCGACAAAACATACATGTCGGGCTTGACCGCATCATATTCATCATTAGAATTAAGATTTTCCCCAGGATTATATTACATTTTGTATCATCTAAGTCTTATATTTATAGAATACTGAGACTAGTTTAAGAAAATTACATTAATGAATTGTATTTTTATTAATATCAAGCGTCTGATAAGTATCTCTCGGTTATACGTCGAATAGCGACAAAATATCCAAGTCTGGTTTGATCGCATCATATTCATCATTAGAATTCATATTTTCCTCCGAATTATATTACATTTTGCATCATCTAAGCCTTATGTTTATAGAATGCTGACACTAGTTTCAGAAAATAACATTTATGAATGCATTTTTATTAATATCACGCGTCTACTAACTAATTGTCGGTTATACGGCGAAAACGAGAAAACATCAAAGTCGTGTTTGATCCTATCATATTCATCATTAGAATTTATTAATATCAAGCGTCTGCTAAGTAACTTTCGGTTATATGGCGAAAAGCGACAAAACATCCAAGTCGGGTTTGATCGCATAATATTCATGATTAGAATTCATATTTCCTTCCGGATTTTATTACATTTTGCATCATCAAAGCCTTATGTCCATAGAATTTTTTTTTTTAAGCGTATCTCCCCAAGCAAGGCTGGAGGCCACTCTCACGCAAGGGGTTCTAGAAGGGTTGGAGGAAGAGCAGATAGGAGTGGTAAAGGACAGGATGTGGAGAAAGAGAAAGACAGTGGATCGATCAAGGTAAGGGGGTTACAGAAGATTTGGAGCGAGAGCAGATAGGAATGAAAGGTGAAAGGATGTGTAGAAGGGAAGTAGATAGATCAAGGCAACTGGAGATGTCGATTGACGTTACACTTAAATAGTTGGAGATTGTATTTGGCAAAGAAACATGAATAGGGAACGGAGTTCCACAGGCGAAATGTGCGAGAAATGAAGCTATTGGAGTAGAATAGACGTCTACATCTAACAGTTTCATCGGTGAAGGGGTGGGATCGGGATGCCAGTCTCGTAGGACGTTTAAATTCATGAGATCTAGGGACAAGCGAAAGCAGCTCCTCGGAGCAATTACCGTGAAAGTATTTGTAAATAGAGAGAACGAGGCAACGTCGCGTCTGTGAGAGAGCGACTGCAGACGAGATGACAGATCAGGGCCAATCACATTGCATATCCGTCTCTGGATCTCATCAAGATCCCTGAGGCAAACAGCAGGGGCTCCAGACCATATATGTCAGCAATACTCCATGCAAGGGCAAATGGTAGATTTATAGACTTGGAGGATCGATTCGGGGGAGAAAAATTTCCTGTCTCGGCACAGGAAACCAACTTTCCTTGCGGTGGATGATGCAACTGACTCGATGTATTTGTTCCATTTCAGATCAGCGGACAGCGTGAGACCGAGTAGCCGTAGAGAGGGGCTCTTGAGAAGTTAGTCTTCAGACATTCTAATGGGATGCAGTGATGGATCCTTGTGGTGGTTAATAGAGAGCAGTTTTGTTTTAGAGGCGTTAAAGTTAACCATCCATTTCTCGCCCCAGTTCACAACCGATTGGATGTCCTTTTCTATTTGAACTGCCAGGTTAACTTTGTCAGCATCACTAGATTTGTGTTTGAGGCAGGAGTAAATTGGGGTGTCGTCAGCATAGATGCCGACTTGGGAGTATATGGCGTCAGGAAGGTCCTTTATAAATATGAGGAACAGAGTAGGGCCTAGGATGGAGCCTTGAGGAACACCTGCGTTAGTGGGATAGGAGCTGGCGATGAATCCACTGAGAACGACCTTCAATTCCCGGTTTGACAGGAATGATTGTATTAAGTCAAACACTCGACCTGTGATACCATAACCCTGGAGCTGTCGAAGAAGGCCGGCATGCCAAACTATATCAAACGCTTTGGAGATGTCTAGGGACACGGCACGAGCTTCACCGTTATTATGAATAGCTTGGTAGACAAATTCAGTGATGGCCGTAAGCATATTGGCCGTAGATCGGGCAAAGCGGAAGCCATACTGCTTGTATGAGAGAATATCATGGGATATAAGATGATTAATCACTTCGGAGTTGATAATGGCCTCGAAAACTTTGCCGAAGAGGGGTAGGAGACTGTTAGGACGGAAATTTGAAGGGTCGGAGGGGTCACCAGAGTTCTTAAAAACAGGAACAATGGTTGAGGACATCCAGCAGTCAAGAAAACAAGACTCCTTGAGGCAGAGGCTGTATAATTTAGAGAGGGCAGGCGCCAGTTCAGGCGCGCATTTCTTCAAGACAATGGCTGGTATACCGTCACCACCAGTAGCCTTGTGGTGATCTAAGTTAGAGATAATGCCCAATACCAACGACTGGGATATGTGAAATCCTTTCAAAAGGGCCTCGGTTCTGGGAGGGAAATTGGGCATGGGTACCCCGGAAGAGTCTAGCGTTGAATTGGAAGAAAACTTCCGAGCAAAGCATTCAGCCTTGTCGGCAGAGGTGGTCAGGACCTCAAACTGATTGAAGAGGGGAGGAATGGAGGGTTTGTTATTGGAGCTAAATTTGCGGGATGCAATACGCTCCTTCATCCGAGCAGCAAATAATGACATATCACTACGAAAACGGTGGAAGAAGTGGTTCCTATGGGCAATGGCGGCTGAGCAAGCAGCTGTGAACCAGGGGGAGGAGCGCAGTTTGACCTTGAATTTCCTTGTGGGATGAAAGCGTCGATTCCAGCTTTAACCCAGGAAGAGACCTCTGAAGCACATTCTTGAATGGGGAGCTTCAATATAGCATCCCAGGGAACATCGCGGAGGAAATCACGAAACGAGTCCCACTCAGCCCGCTGGTAGCAGAATGAGGTTCTGGTGGTAGGAGGCTCCTTGCAGGGGGTGGGTCTGAAGGAGATAGTAACAGACACTACAGCATGATCGGAGTTACCGATAGGACAGAGCTGCGTTGCACTACAAGACTCAGGGATGGAGGTAAAACACAGGTCGAGGAGTGAGGCTTTACAGTCCCGGTTGTAAGCAAAACGCGTGGCGAAATCGATTATCTGTGTGAGGGATTGAGAGACTGAGAAGTTGAGAGTGTGAATGCCTGCGAGGTCGGTAGTAGCATTCTTAAGCCACTTGTTGTGATGGGCGTTAAAATCGCCAAACACAAATATGTGAGCGAACGGATGGAGAGAGAGGGCCTTGTCGATGCTGTCAGAAATGACATCGAGTATACCACAGTCCTGAGAGGATGGAGAGCGATAGAGGAAGAAACGATAGCTGACAGCATTGAGAAGAGATAGCCGAAGACGTAAGTACGAATGGTCCGGCGATTCAAGAGAGCACTCTCTAGACAGAGGGAGATGGTCTTTGGCGTAGACACCAAGGCCATGCATGAGGGTTAGAGAGTCTTTTCTGAGGAGAGGAAGGTATCCAGGGATCAAGAGATCAGAGGAAGGGATAGAGGAGTCAAGATTGGTCTCACACAGGGCCAGTATATCCGGGCAATTTTGCGATGAGGATAGATTCCACACTGCAGAAGTTGGTTCTAATGCCACGGATGTTGGAGAAGGAGATATTTAAAGGTTTGGGTGATTTTTGGAGGGCTGGTTTAGGTTTAAATTTATGGTTTTTGTAAGTCATGTGGATAATTGGTGTTGGAAGAAGAGAAGGCCTGGGTTACAGGAAGCCGACAGTTAACACCCATGACGCGGGCAGAGAGGGTTTGGCACAGCCTGAATCGTAATGTGGCCTCAGGGTTTTCCCACCGGAGATGGCTGCAGGGACACCTATCCATGCGCGACATGGCACTACAAACACCCCGATAATATGCAACTGTTGATCAGATCAGCCGCTCAAGACGCTACGCAAGAGTTAGGGCTCCTAACTACCAGTCGGAAACAGCAACCAGGGAACTGTCAACCGTGTACCCTCAGCATGAACAGGCAATGCCACAGACTACACACATCACGGGAGGAACACAGCAGCACCAGTACAGAGAGAGAGAGAGAGAGAGAGAGATCCGGGAACCCCTTCCTAAACACGAAACAAGGTTTGAGCCTCTGGTCTTGTCCAATAGAGTGGGGAGGAATGTAGACCGGCGGTAGGAAAGCCTACCTACTCCTATTACATATAACATATAAAGACGATGACAAAACAAAACAACAGAGGGGGATGTAGTTGGGGCAGTCGCAGGGATAACACTAGATGAGAGTGCTGGGGGATAGGAATGACATATTATTGTGAATGTGTACAATACTAAGTTTTAACTTAGTCCCATTGACGTATATTAAAATAAAAAAATGAATACAAAATATGGTTAGCAAGCTTTGTGTTTAAGAAAAAGCAGGTAGAACAAAAAAAAATTACTCACTGACGATAAGTTTCATTGTCGGCTACACATTTCACAGAAAGACACTAGAGAAAATTATCAGCATGCCCTCGAACGCCGAGCTTCAAGTTACAATGAACGCAGTGCTGGAGGGGGAGGGGGGTCACACGGCCATTCTACCCTACCGTCCACAACCAGCAGTGAGCCTGGGAACGCGTGCTTTTAGTAAGAAAATATTCAAATCAACAGAAGAAAGAAACGGTCAGCCGATTCCTGGTGAAAGAATATTTCAAACAAGCAAGCAGTCGAGGGCTAGCTAAGTTTCCGGAGAAGGTGACGACAAACAAACTAAAATCTCAGAGACTGTCCATTCTATGGACTAAGATATGTATTTTTATTAATATCAAGCGTCTGCTAAGTATCTGTCGGTTATAGGGCGAAAAGCGACAAAACATCCATGTCGGGTTTGATCACATAATATTCATGATTAGAATTGAGATTTTCTTCCGGATTATATTACATTTTGCATCATCTAATCCTTATGTTCATGGAATGCTGACACTAGTTTAAGAAATTAACACTAATGAAAGCATTTTTATTAATATCAAGCGTCTGCTAAGTAACTGTCGGTTATACGGCGATAAGCGACAAAACATCCAAGTCGGGTTTGATCACATAATAATCATGATTAGAAATGAGATTTTCTTCCGAATTATATTACATTTTGCATCAACTAATCCTTATGTTCATGGAATGCTGACACTAGTTTAAGAAATTAACACTAATGAATGCATTTTTGTAAATGTCAAGCGTCTGCTAAGTAACTGTCAGTAATACGGCGAAAAGCGACAAAACATCCAAGTCGGGTTTGATCGCATCTTATTCATCATTAGAAATCGTATTTTCTTACGGATTATATTACATTTTGCATCATCTAAGACTTGTCTTTACAGAATGCTGACACTAGCTTAAGAACATAACATTAATGTATGCATTTTTATTAATCTCAAGCGTCTGCTAAGTAACTTGCAGTTATACGGCGAAAAGCAAAAAAATATCCAAGTCAGGTTTGATCGCATCATATTCATCATTATACCTCAGATTTTCTTCCGGATTGTATTACATTTTGCATCAGCTAAGACTTATGTTTATAGAATGATTACACTAATTTAAAAAAATAACATTAATGAATGCATTTTTATTAATATCAAGCTTCTGCTAAGTAACTGTCGGTTATACGGCGAAAAGCGACCAACATCAAATCGGGATGGATCGCATCATATTCATCATTAGAATTTAGATTTCCTTACGGATTATATTACATTTTGCATCAACTAAGCCTTGTCATTATAAAATTCTGACACTAGCTTCAGAAAATGACATTAATGTATGCATTTTTATTAATGTCAAGCGTCTGCTAAGTAACTGTCGGTTATACGGCGAAATGCGACAAAAAATTGTGTCGGGTTTGATCGGATCATATTCATCATTAGAATTAAGATTTCCTTCCGGTTTATGTTATATTTTGCATCATCTAAGCCTTGTCTTTATAAAATGCTGACACTAGGTTAAGAAAATAACATTAATGAATGCATTTTTATTAATATTACCCGTCTAGTAAGTAACTGTCTTTTATACGGCGAATAGCGAGAAAACATCCAAGTCGGGATTTATCGCATCATATTCATCATTAGAATTCAGATTTTCTCCAGGATTTAATACATTTTGCATCATCTAAGCCTTATGTTCATAGAATGCTGTCATTAGTTTAAGAAATTAACATTAATGAATGCATTTTTATTAATATGAAGTGTCTGTTAAGTAACTGTGGTTTATACAGCCGAAAGCAACAAAACTTGGGTTTCATTGTATCGTATTCATCATTAGCATTCAGATTATCTTACGGTTTATTTTACATTTTGCTAAGGCTTAGGTTCATGGAATTCTGACACTAGTGTAAGAATATAACATTAATGAATTCATTTTTGTTAATATCAAGCGTCGGCTATGTAACTGTCGGTTATACGGCGAAAAGCGACAAAAAATACAAGTCGGTATTGATCGCGTCATATTCATCATTAGAATTCAGATTTTCTCCCGGATTATATTACATTTTGCATCGTCTAAGACTTATGTATATAGAATGCTGACACTAGTTCAAGAAAGTAACATTAATGAATGCATTTCTAATAATATTATGCGTCTACTAAGTAACTGTCGGTTATACGGCGAAAAGCGACAAAATATCCAATCGGGTTTGATCGCATCATATTCCTCATTAGTATTCAGATTTTCTTACGGATTTATTACATTTTGCATCATCTAAGCCTTATGTTCATAGAATGCTGTCACTAGTTTAAGAAAATAACATTAATGAATGAATTTTTATTAATATCAAGCGTCTGCTAAATAACTGTCGTTTATACGGTCGAAAGCAACAAAACATCCAAGTCGGGTTTCATCGCATCGTATTCATCATTAGCATTCAGATTATCTTACAGATTATATTACATTTTGAATCATCAAATCCTTATGTTCATAGAATGCTGACACTAGTTTAAGAAATTAACATTAATTAATGCATTTTTATTAATAACAAGCGTCTGCTAACTAACTGTCGGTTATACGGCGAAAAGCTAAAAAACATGCATTAGAATTTAGATTTTCTCCCGGATTATCTTACATTTTGCATAATCTAAGGCTTAGTTTCCCTGGATGCTTACACTAGTGACAGAAAATAACATTAATGAAATCATTTTTATTAATATCAAGCGTCTACTAAGTAACTGTAATTTATACGGCGAAAAGAGACAAAATACCCAAGTCGTGTTTGATCACATCATATTCGTCATTAGAATTGAGATTTTCTTCCGGATTATATTACATTTTGCATCAATGATATGGGGATATTTCGGCAAATTTTCATGTGGCCCGAGACTGGGGGATCAATCATATTTCACTTCATTATAACATCTTTCCAGTAAAAGAAATATGTTCAATATTGGTATCAAATTGTGTGCAATTTATTCTTTCGTCCATGTCTAGAAGGATTTTTCATTTGCTCAGATAGCTAAAAAGTACAGCTTGCACCATGCTCGCGGTGTGTCGTTTGATACTTTACGGTGTCCGAAAACCAGTTCGCAAAATAAGCCTTAATTTCTACTTTTTCCTTTCTATCGTATCCTCATAATGTAGGTGTCAAATTGTCAAGAATTTCCTGCCTTATCCATAATTACATAAGTTTTTTCTCCAACTTGACTAGTGACGAGGTGGCATTCAACGATATGGGGACTTGTGTTAGTTCATTTGGGGAAATTTTCATGCGGCCCGAAACTGGAGGGTCAGTCATATTTCATTTCTTTATAACTTTCTTCGAGTAAAAGAAATATTTTCAAAATTTGTATCAAATTGTGTGGAATCTATACATTCGTCCATGTCTGCAATGATTTTTCTTCTGGTCAGATAGTGAAAATTACACCTTTCACCACGTGCGCGGTGTGTCGTTTGACAATTTACGGTGTCCAAAAGCCAGTACGCAAAATAAGAACTCATTTCTACTTTTTCATTTCTATCGGATCATCATAATATAGGTGTCAAAATGTCATGAATTTCTTGCCTTATACATAATTTCAAAAGATTTTTTCTCCAACTTGACTAGAGACGAGGCGGCATTCAACGATATAGGGACTTGTGTTAGTTCATTTGGGGAAATATTCTTGGAGCCCGAAACTGGGGGATCAGTCATATTTCACTTCTTTATAACTGTTTTCCAGTAAAAGAAATATTTTCAAAATTGGTATCAAATTGTGTGCAATTTATATATTCGTACCTGTCTAGAAGGATTATTCATTTGGTCAAATATTCCAAAGTACAGCTTTCACCATGCGCACGGTGTGTCATTTGACAATTTGTGCTGTCCGATAACCAGTTCGCAAAATAAGCCTTCATTTCTACTTTTTCCTTTCTATCGAATCCTGATAATATAGGTGTCAAATTGCCATGAATTTCTTGTCTTATCCTTAATTACAAAAGTTTTTTCTCCAACTTGAATAGAGAGGAGGCGGCATTCAACGACATGGGGACTTGTAGGTTCATTTGAGGAAATTTTCATGCGGCCCGAAACTGGGAGATCAATCTTATTTCACTTCTTTATTACTTTTTCCCAGTAAAAGAAATATTTTCAAAATTGGTATCAAATTGTGTGCAATTTATTCATTCGTCCCTGTCTAGAAAGATTTTTCATTTGGTCAGATAGTGAAAAGTACAGCATTCACCATGCGAGCGGTGTGTCGTTTGACGGTGTCCGAAAACCAGTTCGCAGAATAAGCCTTCATTCCTACTTTTTCTTTCTGTCTAATACTCATAATATAGGTGTCAAATTTTTATGAATTTCTTGCCGTATCCATAATTACAAAAGTTTTTTCTCAAAATTGACTAGAGACGAGGCGGCATTCAACGATATGGGGACTTGTGTAGGTTCATTTGGGATATTTTCATGCGGCCCGAAAATGCGGGATCTGTCATATTTCATTTCATTATAAATTTTTTCGCGTCGAAAATTTTAAATGATTTAAAACTATAAATATTTCTAATTAAAATTTAATAATATGAAAATAATTCTACTAACATTGTTGATGAGGCATTAAATTGCAGTCAGCTTTCCTATTTGAATAGTAAATATAGATTTTAATTCATAGCAATATCATTTGCCAGGTACAGATTAACACCAAATATTAAAAGATTTAAAACGTGATAAATTATTCTAAATAAATTTAAAAAAATGAAAATAATTCCACTAAAATTCTAAGTTCATTCTAACATTGGGGATGAGGCATTAAATTGCTGTAAGATTTTCCATTTGATTAGTAAATATAGATTTTACGTAAGAGCAATATCATTCGCCAGCTACAATTTAAAATCAGATTTTCAAAGGTTTAAAACTTTATAAATTATTCTAATTAAAATTTAAAAAAATGGAAAATTCTCCTAAAAATTCAAAATTAATTCTTACATTGGGGATGAGGTTATAAATTGTATTAAGCTTTTCCATTTGATTAGTAAATACAGATTTTATTTAATAGCATTTAATTAACATTTAAAAAATGAAAATAATTCAACTAACAATTCAAAATTCATTCTAACATTGGGGATGAGGCATGAAATTGCAGCAATCTTATCCATTTGATTAGTAAATATTGTTTTAACAATATCATTTGAGAGGTACAAAATAACACCAAATTTTAAAAGATTTAAAACTTTACAAATTATTGTAATTAAAATTTGAAAAGATGAAAATAATTCTAGTAAACATTTAAAATTCCTTTTGACAATGCGGTAAGGCATGAAACTACAGTAAGCTGTCCCATTTGATTAGTAAATATAGATTTTACATAATAGCAATATCATTTGTCAGGTACAACTTAATACCAAATTTTGAAAGATTTAAAACTTTATTGATTATACTAATTAAAATTTTAAAAAAATGAATATAATACTACTAAAAATTCAAACTGCATTCTAACATTGTGGATGAGGTATTAAATTGCAGTAACATTTCATTTCATTAGTAAATATAGATTTTACTTAATAGCAATATCATTTGCCAGCTACAAATTAATACCACATTTTAAAAGGTTATAAAATTTATAAATAATTCTAATTAAAATTTTAAAATATGAAAATAATTCTACTAAAAATTCCAAATTCATTCTAAGATTGCAGATGACGCATTAAATTGCATTAAGCTTTTGCATTTGATTAGTAAATAGAGATTTAACTTAATAGCAATATCATTTGACAAGTACAAATTAATACCAACATCTAAAAGATTTAAAACTTTATAAATTATACTAATTATAATTGAAAAAATGAAAATACTACTAATACAAATTCAAAATTCATTCTAACATTGGAGATGAGGCATTAAATTGCAGTAAGCTTTTCCATTTCATTAGTACCATAGATTTTCCTTAAATAGCAATATCATTTGACAGGTACAAATTATTAGCAAATTTGAAAAGATTTAAAACATTAAAAATTATTGTAATTAAAATCTTAAAAAATTAAAATAACTCTAGTAAACATTTAAAATTCATTCTAACAATGGCGATAAGACATTAAACTGCAGTAAGCATTTCCATTTGATTAGTACATATAGATTTTACTTAGTAGAAATATCATTTGTCAGGTACAAATTAATACCAAATTTTAAAAGATTTAAAACTTTATAAATTATTCTAATGAAAATTTAAAAAAATGAAAATAATTCTACTAAAATTTCAAAATACATTCTAACAGTGGAGATGAGGCATTAAATTGCAGACAAATTTTCAACTTGATTAGTAAATATAGATTTTACTTAATAGCAATATCATTTGCTAGGTCCCAATTAATACCAAATTTTAAAAGATTTAAATCTTTATACATTGTTCTAATTAAAATTTTAAAGAATGAAATAATTCTACTAAGAATTCAAAAATCTTTCTAACAATGGTGATGAGGCATTAAATTGCAGTATGCTTTTCCATTTGATTAGTAAATATAGATTTTATTTAATAGTAATATCATTTGCAAGGTACAAATTAATAACAAATTTTAAAAGATTTAAAACTTTATAAATTGTTCTAATTAAAATTTAAAAATAAGAAAATAATTCAAAATTCATTCTAACATTGCAGAAGAGGAATTAAATTGCTGTAAGCTTTTACATTTGATTTGTAAATATAGATTTTACTTAATTAAGATATCATTTGCCATGTCCAAATTAATGCCAAATTTTAAAAGATTTAAAAGTTTATAAATTGTTTTTAATTAAAATTTTACAAAATGAAAATAATACTACTAAGAATTCAAAATTCATTCTCACATTGGGGATGAGGCTTTAAATTGCAGTAAGTTTTACATTTGATTAGTAAATATAGATTTCACTTAATAGCAATATCATTTGCCATATACAAATTAATACCAAATTTTAAAATATTAAAAACTTTATAAATTAATCTAATTAAAATTATAAAAAATTCAAAATTCATACTAAAATTGGGGATGAGGCATTAAATTGCAGAAAACTTTTCCATTTGATTAGTAAATATAGATTTTACTTAATAACAATATTATTTGCCAGGTACAAATTAACACCAAATTTTAAAAGATTTAAAACTTTATAAATTATTGTAATCAAAATTTTAAAAAATGAAAATAATTCTACTAAAAATTCGAAATACCTTCTAACAGTGGAGATGAGGCATTAAATTGCAGACAAATTTTCAACTTGATTAGTAAATATAGATTTTACTTAATAGCAATATCATTTGCTAGGTCCCAATTAATACCAAATTTTAAAAGATTAAAAACTTCATAAATTATTCTAATTAAAATTAAAAAAATTAAAATAATTGTAGTAAAAATTCTAAATTCATTCTAATATTGGGAATGAGGCATTAAATTGCAGAAAGCTTTGCCATTCGATTAATAAATACAGATTTTACTTAATAGCAATAACATTTGCCAGGTACAAATTAATACGAAATTTTAAAAGATTTCAAACTTTATAAATTATTCTAATTAAAATTTAAAATAAAGAAAATAATTCTACTGAAAATTAAAAATTAATTCTAACGTTGGGGTTGAGGTATTAAATTCCAATAATCTTTTACATTTTATTAGTAAATATAGATTTTACTTCATAGCAATATCATTTGACATGTACAAATTTAGACTAGATGCTCAAATATGGACCGGAAATCACGAGATCAGATGCCTTGCTGCAGGACGTAGTTTATCATCTTACACAAGATGCTAAAATATTGACCAGAAACCCATTGATCAGAGAGCATTCTCCAGGATGTAATTTATCACCTTACACAAGACGCTCAAATATAGATCAGAAGCCAACAGATATTAGACCTTGCTGCTGGACGTATTTTATCATCTTACACAAGACGCTCAAATATGGACCAGAAACCAACCGATCAGAGGCCATACTGCTGGACGTAGTTTATCATCTTACACTAGACGCTCAAATATATACCGGAAACCAACAGATCAGAGGCCATGCTGCTGGACGTGCTTTATCATCTTGGACTAGACGCTCAAATATGGACCGGAAACCATGAGATCAGATGCTTTGCTGCTGGACGTAGTTTATCATCGTACACAAGAAGCTCAGATATGGAGCAGAAACCAACAGATCAGAATCCATGCAGCTGGACGTACTTTATCATCTTAGACTAGAGGCTCAAATATGCACCGTAAACCAATAGATCAGAGGCATTGCTGCTGGAAGTAGTTCATAATCTTACATGAGACGCTCAAATATGAACCGGAATCCAACAGATCAGGGGCATTGCTACTGGCCGTAGTTTATCATATTAGACAAGACGATGAAATATGGACCAGAATCCATCAGGTCAGAGGTATTGCTGCAGGACGTAGTTCATCATCTTCACTAGACGCTCATATACGGACCAGGAACTAACAGATCAGAGGTCATCCTGCTGGACGTAGTATATCAAATTAAACAAGGCGCTTAAATATGGGCCAGAAACCAACAGATCAGAGGCCTTGCTGCTGGACGTAGTTTATCTTCTTACACTATGGAGGTTTTTTATTATCTGAAACTAGACGCTCAAATTCGGACCGGAAACCAACAGACCAGAGGCCTTCCTGCTGGACGTAGATAATCATCTTGAACAACACGATAAAAAATGGACCAGAATCAACGAGATCAGAGGTCATTCTGCTGGACGTAGTGTATCATCTTACAGAAGACCCACAAATATGGACCGGTAACCAACAGATCAGAGGCTTTGCTGCGGGACGTAGTATATCATATTACACGAGACGCTCAAATATGAACCGGAACCCAACAGATCAGGGGAATTGCTGCAGGCGTAGTACATCATCTTACGCTAGACGCTCAAATATGGACCAGAAACTAACAGATCAGAGGACATGCTGCTGCACGTAGTTTATCATCTTACACAAGAGGGTCAAATATGGACCAGAAAAAACAGAACAGAGGCCATGCTGCTGGACGTAGTTTATCATCTTACACTAGACGCTCAAATATGGAGCGGGAACCAGCTGATCGGAGGCCTTTATGCTGGACGTAGTTTAACATCTTATTCTATACTCTCAAATATGGACCAGAAAACAATATATCAGAGGCCATGCTGATGGTCGTTGTTTATCATCTTACACAAGACGCTCATATATGGACCAGAAACCAAGATATCAGAGGCCTTGCTTCTGGACGTACTTTATTATCTTACACAAGACACACAAATATAGATCAGAAACCAACAGAACAGAGGCCACGCTGCTAGACGTAATTTCTGATGTTACACTAGACTCTCAAATATGGACCAGAAACAAACAGATCAGATCCTTTGCTGCTGGACGTAGTTTATCATCTTACACAAGGCGCTCAAATAATGACCAGAAACCAACAGATCAGAGGCTTTTCTTCTGGACGTAATTTATCATCTTACACAGAACGCTCAAATATAAATCAGAAACCAAGTGATCAGAGGGTTTGCTGTTGAACGTAGTCTATCATCTTACACTAAACGCTCAAGAATGGAGAGAAACCAACAGATCAGAGACCATGCTGCTGGACGTAGTTTAACATCTTAAACTAGAATCTCAAATATGCACCGAAAACCAACAGATCAGACTCCATGCTGCTGGACGCAGTTTATCATCTTACACAAGACGCTCAAATATGAACCAGAAACCAACCGATCAGAGTCCACACTGCTGGACGTAGTTTATCATCTTACACTAGATGCTCAAATATGAACCGGAAAACAAGAGATTAGAGGCCATGCTGCTGGACGTAGTTTATCATCTTGTAAAAGACCATAAAATATGGACCAAAAAACTAGAGATCAGAGGACATACTGCTGGACGTAGTTTATCATCTTACACAAGACGTTCAAATATGAACCAGCAATCAAGCGATCTGAGGCCATAATGCTGGACATAGTTTATCATCTTACACTAGATGCTCAAATATTGACCGGAAACCAAAAGATCAGAGGCCATGCTGCTGGACGTAGTTTATCATCTTACACCAGACGCTCAAATATGGACCAGAAGCCAACAGATCATAGGACATAGTGCTGGACGTAGTTTATCATCTTAAACTAGATGCTCAAATATGAACCAGAAACCAACCGATAAGAGGCCACACTGCTGGACGTAGTTTATCATCTTACACTAGATGCTCAAATATGGACCGGAAAACAAGAGATCAGAGGACTTGCTGCTGGACGTAGTTTATCATCTTACACAAGACGCTCAGATATGGACCGGAAACCAACAGATCATATGCGTAGGTTATCATCTTGTACAAGACCATAAAATATGGACCAAAAAACTAGAGATCAGAGGACATACTGCTGGACGTAGTTTATCATCTTCCACAAGACGTTCAAATATGAACCAGAAATCAAGCGATCTGAGGCCATACTTCTGGACGTAGTTTATCATCTTACACTAGATGCTCAAATATTGACCGGAATCCAACAGAACTGAAGCCTTGCTGTTGGACGTAGTTTATCTTCTTACATTAGACGCTCAAATATGGACCAGAAACCAAAAGATCAGAGGCCATACTGCTGGACGTACTTTATAATCTTAAACTAGATGCTCAAATATGGACTAGAAACCAACAGATCAGAGGCCTTTCTGCTGGACGTAGTTTATCATATTACACAAGACGAAAAAAGATGAACCAGAAACCATCAGATCAGAGGTATTGCTGCAGGACGTAGTTCATCCTCTTCACTAGACGCTCATATACTGACCAGGAACTAACAGATCAGAGGCCATGATGCTGTACGTAGTTTATCATCTTACACAAGACGTTCAAATATGAATCAGAAATCAAGAGATCTGAGGCATACTGCTGGACGTAGTTTATCATCTTAAACTAGATGCTCAAATATTGACCGGAATCCAACAGAGCAGTAGCCTTGCTGCTGGACGTAGTTTATCTTCTTACAAGAGACGCTCAAATATGGACCAAAAACCAACTGATCAGAGGGCATGATGCTGGACGTAGATTATGATCTTACACAAGACGCTCATATTCTGACCAGAAACTAAAAGATCATAGGCAATGCTGCTGGACGTAGTTTATCATCTTAAACTAGACTCTCAAATATGGACCAGAAACCAACATATCAGAGGCCATGCTGCTGGACGTAGTTTATCACCTTACCCAAAACCTTTAAATATGTACCAGAAACCAACAGAACAGAGGCCATACTGCTGGACGTAGTTTATCATCATACACTAGATGCTCAAATATGGACCGGAAACCAACAGATCAGGAAGCCTTCCTGCGGCAAGTAGTTTATCATCTTACAGTAGACGCTCAAATATGGACCAGAAACCAACAGATCAGTGGCTTGCTGCTGTGCGTAGTTTATCATCTTACACAAGACGCTCAAATATAGACCAGAACCAACAGATCAGAGGACCTGCTGCTGCACGTTGTTCATCATCTGACACTAGTCGCTCAAATATGGACCGAAAACCAACAGATCTGAGGCCTAGCGTCTGGACGTAATTTATCATCTTCCACAAGACGCTTAAATGTAGACCAGAATCAAACAGATCAGAAGCCTTGCTGCTGGACGTAGTTTATCATCTTGAACAAGACTATAAAATATGGACCAGAATCCAAGAGATCAGAGCTCATGATTCTTGACGTAGTGTATCATCTTAAACTAGACGCTCAAATATGGACCAGAATCAGAGGCCATGCTGCTGGACGTAATTTTTAATCTTCAACTAGACTCTCAATATGGACTGGAAAGCAACAGATCGGAATATTTGCTGCTGGACGTAGTTTATCCCCTTACACAAGATACTCAAATATGGGCCAGAATTCAACAGATCATAGGCTGTGCTGCTGGACGTATTTTATCATCTTACACTAGACTCTCAAATGTGGACCAGAAAACATCAGATTAGATGCCATGCTGCTGTCCGTAGTTTATCATCTTACACAAGACGTTCTAATATGTACCAGAAGCCAACAGATCAGAGGATTTGCTGCTGGACGTAGTTTTTCATTTTAAACGAAACGTTCAAATATGGACCGCAAATCAACAGATGAGAGGCTATACTGCTGGACGTACTTCATCATCTTACAGTAGATCTTCAAATACACACCAGAAACCTACAGATCAGACGCCATGCTGCCGGACGTAGTTTATCATCTTTCGCTAGACGCTCATAATGGACCAGAAACCAACAGATCACAGGCCATGCTGATGGTCGTTGTTTATCATCTTACACAAGACGCTCATATATGGACCAGAAACCAAGATATCAGAGGCCTTGCTTCTGGGCGTAGTTTATTATCTTACACAAGACGCTCAAATATAGATCAGAAACCAACAGATCAGAGGCCTTGCTGCTGGAAATTGTTTATAATTTTACAGAAGACGCTCAAATATGGACCAGAAAGCAACAGATCAGAGCCTTTGCCGCTGGACGTAGCTTATCATCTCACACACGGCGCTCAAATATGGACCAGAAACCAACAGATCAGAGGCCTTGCTGTACGACGTATTTCATCATCTTAAACTAGACGCTCAAATATGGACCAGAAACCAAGAGATCAGATGCCATGCTGCTGGACGTAATTTATCATCTCATACAAGACTTTCAAATCTGGACCATAATCCAACAGATCAGAAGGATTGCTGCCAGACGTAGTTCATTATCTTACACTAGACGCTCAATTATGGACCAGAGACCAACAGATCAGATGCCTTGCAGGTGGACATAATTTACGATCTTACACAAGACGCTCAAATATGGACCAGAAACCAACAGATCAGATTCCTTGCTGCTGGACGTATTTTATCATCTTACACTAGCCGCTCAAATATGGAAAAGAAACAAACACATCAGAGGCCAGGCTGCAGGACGTAGTTTATCAACTTACACTAGACGATATATGGACAGGTATCCAAAAGATCAGAGGCCTTTCAGCTGGACGTATTTTATCATCTTACACAAGAATCTCAAATATTGACCGGAATCCAACAGGTCAGAAGCGTTGCTGCTGGACGTATTTTATCATCTCACACAAGACGCTAAAATATGGAATAGAAAACAACAGATGAGTCATTGATGCTGGACGTAGGTTATCATCTTATACAAGACGCTCAAATATGGACCAGAATCCAACAGATCAGAGGCCTTACTGCTGGACGTAGTTTATCATCTTTTAAAAGACGCAAAACTAGAGAACGGTATCCAACAGACCAGAGGCGTTGTTGCTGGACGTAGTTTATAATCTTACACAAGACGCTCAAATATGGACCAGTAACAAGCAAATCAGATGCCTTGCAAGTGGTCGTAGTTTATCATCTTACAAAAGACTCTCAAATAAGGACCGCAAACCAACAGATCAGAGGCCATACTGCTGGACGTATTTTATCATCTAACACAAGACGCTCAAATATGGACCAGAAACCAACAGATCCGAGGTCTTGCTGCTGGACATAGTTTATTATCTTACACAAAACGCTCAAATATGGACCGGAAACCAAGTTCATTTGGGAAATTTTAAGGCGGCACGAAACTGGGGTATCAGTCATATTTCACATCTTTGTAAATTTTTCCAGTAAAAGAAATATTTTCAAAATTGGTATCAAATTGTGTGCAATTTAGTCATTCGTGCATGTCTAGAAGGATTTTTCATTTGGTCAGATAAGGAGAAGTACAGCTTTCACCATGCGCGCGGTGTGTCGTTTTACAATTTATGGTGTCCGAAAACCACTTCACAAAATATGCCTTCATTTCTACTTTTTCCTTGCTACTGAATCCTCATAATATAGGTGTCAAATTGTCATGAATTTCTTGCCTTATCCGTAATTACAAAAGTTTTTTCTCCAACATGACTATAGATCAGGCAGCATTCAACGACATGGGGACTTGTTTTAGTTCAATTTGGAAAATATTCATGCGGCCCGAAACCGGACGATTAGTCATAATTCACTTCTTTATAACTTTTTTCCAGTAAAAGGAATATTTTGAAAATTGATATCAAATTGTGTGCAATTTATTCATTCGTCCATATTTAGAAGGATTTTTCAATTGGTCAGATAGTGAAAAGTACAGCTTTCACCATGCGAGCGGTGTGTCTTTTGACAATTTACGATGTCCGAAAACCAGTTAGCAAAATAAGCCTTCATTTCTACTTTTTCCTTTCTATCGTATCCTCATAATATAGGTGTCAAATTGTCATGTATTTCTTGCCTTATCTATAATTACAAAAGGTTTTCTCCAACTTGACTACAGACCAGTTGGCATTCAACGATATGGGGACTTGTGTTAGTTCATTTGGGGAAATTTTCATGGGTCCGAAACTGGGGGATCAGTCATATTTCACTTCTTTATAAATTTTTCCAGTAAAAGAAATATTTTCAAAATTGGTATCAAATTTTGTGCAATTTATTCATTCGTCCATATCTAGTAAGATTTTTCATTTGGTCACATAGTGAAAAGTACAGCTTTCACCATGCGCGCGGTGTGTCATTTGAGAATTTACAGTGTCCGAAAACCAGTTCGCAAAATAAGCATGCAATTCTACTTTTTCCTTTCTGTCGAATCCTCATAATATAGGTGTCAAATTGTCATGAATTTCTTGCCTTATCCATAATTACAAAAGTTTTTTCTTCAACTTGACTACAGACCAGTTGGCATTCGACGATATGGGGACTTGTGTTAGTTCATTTGGGGAAATTTTCATGGGTCCGAAACTGGGGGATCATTCATAGTTCACTTCTTTATAACTTTTTTCCAGTAAAAGAAATATTTTCAAAATTACTATCAAATTGTATGCAATATATTCATTCGTCAATATTTAGAAGGATTTTTCATTTGGTCAGATAGTGAAAAGTACAGCTTTGAACATGCGAGCGGTGTGTCGTTTGACAATTTACGATGTCCGAATACCAGTTGGCAAAATAAGACTTCATTTCTACTTTTTCCTTTCTATCGTATCCTCATAATATAGATGTCAAATTGTCATGAATTTCTTGCCTTATCCGTAATTACGAAAAATTTTTCTCCTACTTGACTAGATGTGAGGCGGCATTCAACGATATGGGGACTTGTTTTAGTTGATTTTGCGATATATTCGTGCGGCCCGAAACTGGGGGATCAGTCATGATTCACTTCTTTATAATTTTTAGCCAGTGAAAGAAATATTTTCAAAATTGGTATCAAATTGTGTGAAATTTATTCATTTGTCCATGTCTAGAAGGATTTTTCATATGGTCAGATAGAGAAAAGTACAGCTTTCACCATGCGCGCGGTGTGTCGTTTGACAATTTACGGTGTCCGAAAACCAGTTCACAAAATAAGCCTTCATTTCTACTTTTTCCTTTCTATCGAATCCTCATAATATAGATGTCATATTGTCATGAATGTCTTGCATTATCCATAATTACAAAATGTTTTCCTCCAACTTGAGTAGAAACGAGGTGGAATTCAACGATATGGGGACTTGTATTTGTTTTCTTGGGGATTTTTTATGCGGTCCGAAAGGGGTGGATCTATCATATTTCACTTCTTTATGACTTTAATCCATTAAAGAAATATTTTCAAAATTGGTATCAAATTGTGTACAATTTATAATTCGTCCATGTCTAGAAGAATTTTCTATTTGGTCAGATAGTGAAAAGTACAGATTTCACCATGCGCGCGGTGCGTCGTTTGATAATTTACGGTGTCCAAAAACCAGTTCGGAAATAAGCCTTCATTTCTACTTTTTCCTTTCTATCGTATTCTCATAATATAGGTCTCAAATTGTCATAAATTTCTTGCATTATCCCTAATTACAACAGTTTTTCCTCCAAATTGACTAGTGATGAGGCGGCATTCAACGATATGCGGACTTGTGTTAGTTCATTTGGGGAAATTTTCTTGCGGTCCGAAAATGGGGGATCAGTCATATTTCACTTATTTATAACTTTTTTCCAGTAAAAGAAATATTTTCAAAATTGGTATTAAATTTTGTGCAATTTATTCATTCGTCCATGTCTGGAACGATTTTTCATTTGGTCAAATCGTGAAAAGTACAGCTTTCACCAAGCGCGCGGTGTGTCGATTGACAATTTAGGAGTCCGAAAACCCGTTCGCAAAATAAGCCTTCATTTCTACTTTTTCCATTCCATCGAATCCTCATATAATAGGTGTCAAATTGTCATGAATTTCTTGCCTTATCCATGATTTCAAAAGTTTTTTCTCCAACATAACATGAGACGAGGCGGCATTCAACGATATGAGGATTGTGTAGTTCATTTGAAGAAATTTTCATTGCGGCCCGAAACTGGGGGATCAGTCATATTTCACTTCTTTATTACTTTTTTCTAGTAAAAGAAATATTTTCAAAATTGGTATCAAATTGTGTGCAATTTATTCATTCGTCCATGTCTAGAAGGATTTTCATTTTTTTCAGACAGTGAAACGTACAGATTTCACCATGCGCTGTGTCGTTTGACATTTAACGGTGTCCGAAAATCAGTTCGCAAAATAAGCCTTCATTTCTACTTTTTCCTTTCTATCGAATCCTAATCATATAGGTGTCAAACCGTCCTGAATTTCTTGCCTTATCCATAATTACAAAAGTTTTTTCTCCAACTTGACTAGAGACGAGACGGCATTCAACAAAATAGGGACTGGTGTTAGTTCATTTGGGGAAATTTTCATGCGGCCCGAAACTGGGGGATCAGTCATATTTCACTTCTTTATTACTTTTTCTAGTAAAAGAAATATTTTCAAAATTGGTATCAAGTTGTGTGCAATTTATTAATTCGTCCATGTCTAGAAGGATTTTCATTTTTTTCAGACAGTGAAACGTACAGATTTCACCATGCGCTGTGTCGTTTGTCATTTAACGGTGTCCGAAAATCAGTTCGCAAAATAAGCCTTCTTTTCTATTTTTTCCTTTCTATTGAATCCTCAGAATATAGGTGTCAAATTGTCATGAATTTCTTGCCTTATCTATAATTACAAAAGGTTTTCTCCAACTTGACTAGAGTCGAGGCGGCATTCAACGATATGTGGACTTGTGTTAGTTGCTTTGGGGAAATATTCATGCGGCCCAAAACTGGGGGATCGGTCTTATTTCACTTCTTTATAACTTTTTTCCAGTAAAAGAAATATTTTCAAATTTGGTATCAAATTGTGTGCAGTCTATTCATTCGTCCATGTCTGTAAGGATTTTTCATTTGGTTAGATAGTGAAAAGTACAGCCTTCACCATGTGCGCGTTTGACAATTTACGGTGTCCGAAAAACAGTTCGCAAAATGAGCCATCATTTCTAATTTTTCCATTCTATCGAATCCTCAGAATATAGGTGTCAAATTGTCATGAATTTCTTGCCTTCTTTATAACATTAATGAATGCATTTTTATTAATATCAAGCGTCTGCTAAGTAACTGTCGGTTATTCGGCGAAAAGTGACAAAACATCCAAGTCGGGTTTGATTGCTTCATATACATCATTAAAATTTCTTCTGGATTATATTACATTTTACATCATCTAAACCATATGCTCATAGAAATCTGTCCCAAGTATCAGAAAATAACATAAATGATTGCATTTTTGTTAATATCTAGTGTCAGCTAAGTAGCTGTCGGTTATACGGCGAAAAGCGAAAAAACATTCAAGTCTTGTTTGATCGCAGCATATTCATCATGAGAGTTCAGTTTTTCCTCCGGATTATATTACATTTTACATCATCTATGCCCTGTGTTCATTAAGTTCTGGCACAAGTTTAAGAAAATAACATAAAAGAATGCATTTTTATTAATATCAAGTGTCTGATAAGTAACTGTCGGCTATACGTTGAAAAGTGACAGAACATCCAAGTCAGGTTAGATCGCATCATATTCATCTATAGAATTCAGATTTTCTTCCGGATTATATTACATTTTGCATCATCTAAGCCTTATGTTCATAGAACGCTGACGCTAGTATGAGAAAATAACATTAATGAATGCATTTTTATTAATATAAAGTGTCTGCTAAGTAACTGTCTGTTATACGGCGAAAAGAGAGAAAACATACAAGTTGGGTTTGATCTCATCATATTCTTCATTAGAATTCAGATTTTCTTCCGGATTATATTACATTTTGCATAATCCAAGACATATGATTATAGGATTCTGACACAAGTTTAAGAAAATAACATGAATGAATGTAATTTTATTAATATGAAGCCTCTGCTAAGTAACTGTCGGTTATACGGCGAAAAGCGACAAAACATCCAAGTCGGATTTGATCGCATCATATTCGTCATTCGAATTTAGATTTCTTCCGGATTATATTACATTTTGCATCATCTAAGCCTTATGTTTAAAGATTTCTGTCACTAGTTTATGAAAATAACATTAATGAATGCATATTTATTAATATCATGCGTCTGTTAAGTAACTGTCTGTTATACGGTGAAAAGCGACAAGACATCCAAGTCGGTTTTGATCGCATCATATTCATCATTGTAATTCATTTTTTCTTCCGGATTATATTACATTTTACATCATCTAAGACTTATGTTTATAGAATGCTGTCACTAGTTTAAGAAAATAACATTCATGAATGCATTTTTATTAATATCACGCGTCTACTAACTAACTGTCGGTTATACGGCGAAAACGAGAAAACATCCAAGTCGGGTTTGATCGCATCATGTTCATCATTAGAATTCATATTTTCCTCCGGATTATATTACATTTTGTATCCTCTAAGTCTTATATTTATAGAATGCTGAGACTAGTTCAAGAAAATAACATTAATGAATTCATTTTTTTAATATCAAACATCTGCTAAATAACTGTCGGTTATTCTGCAAAAAGCGACAAAACATCAAAGTCGTGTTTGATCGCATCATATTCATTATTAGAAATTATTAATATCAAGTGTCTGCTAAGTAACTGTCGGTTATACGGCGAAAAGCGACAAAACATCCAAGTCGGGTTTGATCGCATAATATTCATGATTAGAATTCCTATTTCCTTCCGGATTTTATTACATTTTGCATCATCAAAGCCTTATGTCCATAGATTTTTTTTTTAAGCGTATCTCCCCAAGCAAGGCTGGATGCCACTCTCACGCAAGGGGTTCTAAATGCGTTGGAGGACGAGCAGATAGGAATGGTAAAGGACAGGATATGGAGAAAGAGAAATACAGTTGGTCGATCAAGGTAAGGGGGTTACAGAAGATTTGGAGCGAGAGCAGATAGGAATGAAAGGTGAAAGGATGTGTAGAAGGGAAGTAGATAGATCAAGGCAACTGGAGATGTCGATTGACGTTACACTTAAATAGTTGGAGATTGTATTTGGCAAAGAAACATGAATAGGGAACGGAGTTCCACAGGCGAAATGTGCGAGACATGAAGCTATTGGAGTAGAATAGACGTCTACATCTAACAGTTTCATCGGTGAAGGGGTGGGATCGGGATGCCAGTCTCGTAGGACGTTTAAATTCATGAGACCTAGGGACAAGCGAAAGCAGCTCCTCGGAGCAATTACCGTGAAAGTATTTGTAAATAGAGAGAACGAGGCAACGTCGCGTCTGTGAGAGAGCGACTGCAGACGAGATGACAGATCAGGGCCAATCACATTGCATATCCGTCTCTGGATCTTATCAAGAACCCTGAGGCAAACAGCAGGGGCTCCAGACCATATATGGCAGCAATACTCCATGCAAGGGCAAATGATCGATTTATAGACTTGGAGGATCGATTCCGGGGAGAAACAATTCCTGGCTCGGCACAGGGAACCAACTTTCCTTGCGGTGGATGATGCAACTGACTCTATGTATTTGTTCCATCTCAGATCAGCGGACAGCGTGAGACCGAACAGCCACAGAGAGGAGCTCTCGAGAAGTTGGTCTTCAGACATTCTAATGGGATGCAGTGATGGATCCTTGTGGTGGTTAATAGAGAGCAGTTTTGTTTTAGAGGCGTTAAAGTTAACCATCCATTTCTCGCCCCAGTTCACAACCGATTGGAGGTCCTTTTCTATTTGAACTGCCAGGTTAACTTTAGTCAGCATCACTAGATTTGTGTTTGAGGCAGGTGTAAATTGGGGTGATGTCAACATAGATGCCGACTTGGGAGTCTATGGCGTCAGGAAGGTCGTTTATAAATATGAGGAACAGAGTAGGGCCTAGGATGGAGCCTTGAGGAACACCTGCGTTAGTGGGATAAGAGCTGGAGATGAATCCATTCAGAACGACCTTCAATTCACGGTTTGACAGGAAGGATTGTATTAGGTCAAACAATCGACCTGTGATACCATAACCCTGGAGCTTGCGAAAAAGGCCGGCATGCCAAACTCTATCAAACGCTTTGGAGATGTCTAGGGCCATGGCACGAGCTTCACCGTTATTATGAATAGCTTGGTAGACAAATTCAGTGATGGCCGTAAGCATATCAGCCGTAGATTGGGCAAAGCGGAAACCATACTGCTTGTCTGAGACAAGATCATGGGATATAAGATGATTAACCACTTCGGTGTTGATAATGGCCTCGAAGACTTTGCCGAAGATGGGTTGGAGACTGATAGGACGGTAATTGGAAGGGTCGGAGGGGTCACCAGAGTTCTTAAAGACAGGAACAATGGTTGAGGACTTCCAGCAGTCAAGAAAACAAGACTCCTTGAGGCAGAGGTTGTATAATTTAGAGAGGGCAGGCGCCAGTTCAAGCGCGCTTTTCTTCAAGACAATGGCTGGTATACCGTCACCACCAGTAGCCTTGTGGTGATCTAAGTTAGAAATAATGCCCAATATCAACGACTGGGATATGTGCAATCCGTTCAAAAATGCCTCGGTTCTGGGAGGGAAATTGGGCATGGGTACCCCGGAAGAGTCTAGCGTTGAATTGGAAGAAAACTTCCGAGCAAAGCATTCAGCCTTGTCGGCAGAGGTGGTCAGGACCTTAAACTGATTGAACAGGGGAGTAATGGATGGTATGTTATTGGTTGTCAGAACGCTCTTGCAGAGGCGCCAATAATCTTTGGAGCCATATTTGCGGGATGCAATACGTTCCTTCATCCGAGCAGCAAATAATGACTTGGCATCGTCGAGCATACGGTTACACTCGTTACGGGCAGAGGTAAATAGGCGTCTATTACAGTCAGAACTACCACTACGAAAACGGTGGAAGAAGTGGTTCCTATGGGCAATGGCGGCTGAGCAAGCAGCTGTGAACCAGGGGGAGGAGCGCGGTTTGACCTTGAATTTCCTTGAGGGGATGAAAGCGTCTATTCCAGCTTTAACCTAGGAAGAGACCTCTGAAGCACATTCTTGAATGGGGAGCTTAAATATAGCATCCCTGGGGACATCGCGGAGGAAATCACGAAACGAGTCCCACTCAGCCCGCTGGTAGCAGAATGAGGTTCTGGTGGTAGGAGGCTCCTTGCAGGGCGTGGGTCTGAAGGAGATAGTAACAGACACTACAGCATGATCGGAGTTACCGATAGGACAGAGCTGCGTGGCACTACAAGTCTCAGGGATGGAGGTAAAACACAGGTCGAGGAGTGAGGCCTTACAGTCCCGGTTGTAAGCAAAACGCGTGGCGAAATCGATTATCTGTGTGAGGGATTGAGAGACTGAGAAGTTGAGAGTATGGATGCCTGCGATGTCGGTATTAGCATTCTTAAGCAACTTGTTGAGATGGGCGTTAAAATCGCCAAACACAAATAAGTGAGCGAACGGATGGAGAGAGAGGGCCTTGTCGATGCTGTCAGAAATGACATCGAGTATACCACAGTCCTGAGAGGATGGAGAGAGATAGAGGAAAAAAGATAGCTCACAGCATTGAGAAGAGACAACCGAAGACATAAGTACGAATGGTCCGGCGATTCAAGAGAGCACTCTCTAGCCAGAGGGAGATGGTCCTTGACGTAGACACCAAGACCATGCATGTGGGTTAGAGAGTATTTTCTGAGGAGAGGAAGGTATCCAGGGATCGAGAGATCAGAGGAAGGGATAGAGGAGTCAAGATTGGTCTCACACAGGGCCAGTATAATCGGGCACTTTGCGATGAGGAAAGATTCCACACTGCAGAAGTTGGTTCTAATGCCACGGATATTGGAGAAGGAGATATTTAAAGGTTTGGGTGATTTTTGGAGGGCTGGTTTAGGTTTAAATTTATGGTTTTTGTAAGTCATGTGGATAATTGGTGTTGGAAGAAGAGAAGGCCTGGGTTACAGGAAGCCGACGGTTAACACCCATGACGCGGGCAGAGAGGGTTTTGCACAGCCTGAATCGTAATGTGGCCTCAGGGTTGCCCACCGGAGATGGCTGCAGGGACACCTATCCAAGCGCGACATGGCACTACAATCACCCCGATAATATGCAACTGTTGATCAGAGCAGCCGCTCAAGGCGCTACGCAAGAGTTAGGGCTCCTAACTACCAGTCGGAAACAGCAACCAGGGAACTGTCAACCGTGTACCCTCAGAATGAACAGGCAATGCCACAGACTACACACATCACGGGAGAAACACAGCAGCACCAGTACAGAGAGAGAGAGAGAGAGAGAGAGAGATCCGGGAACCCCTTCCTAAATACGAAACAAGGTTTGAGCCTCTGGTCTTGTCCAATAGAGGGTGGAGGAGTGTAGACCGGCTGTAGGAAAGCCTACCTACTCCTATTATATATAACATATAAAGACGATGACAAAACAAAACAACAGAGGGGGATGAAGTTGGGATAGTCGCAGGGATGACACTAGATGAGAGTGCTGGGGGATAGGAATGACATACTATTGTGAATGTGTACAATACTAAGTTTTAACTTAGTCCCATTGACGTATATTAAAGTAAAAAAACAAAAACAATGAATACAAAATATGGTTAGCAAGCTTTGTGTTTAAGAAAAAGCAGGTAGAACAAAAAAAAATTACTCACTGATGATAAGTTTCATTGTCGGCTACACATTTCACAGAAAGACACTAGAGAAAATGATCAGCGTGCCCTCGAACGCCGAGCTTCAAGTTCAAATGAACGCAGTGCTGGTGTGTGTGTGGGGGGGCGTCACACGGCCATTCTACCCTACCGTCCACAACCAGCAGTGAGCCTGGGAATGCGTGCTTTTAGTAAGAAAATATTCAAATCAACAGAAGAAAGAAACGGTCAGCCGATTCCTGGTGAAGGAATACTATGGACTATTCTATGGACTAAAATATGTATTTTTATTAATATCAAGCGTCTGCTAAGTAACTGTCGGTTATACGGCGATAAGCGACAAAACATCCAAGTGGGGTTTGATCACATAATATTCATGATTAGAATTGAGATTTTCTTCCGGATTATATTACATTTTGCATCATCTAAGCCTTATCTTCATGGAATGCAGACACTGGTTTATGAAAAGAACATCAATGAATGCATTCTATTAATATCAAGCGTCTGCTAAGTAACTGTCGGTTATACGGCGCAAAACTAGAAAATATCCACGTCGGGGTTGATAGCATCATATTCATCATTAGAATTCAGATTTTCTTCCGAATTATATTATATTTCGCATCATTTAAAACTTATATTCATAGAATGATGACACTGGTTTATGAAAAGAACATCAATGAATGCATTTTATTAATATCAAGCGTCTGCTAAGTAACTGTCGGTTATACGGCGAAAATCGACAAAACATCCAAGTAGGGTTTGATCGCATAATATTCATGATTAGAATTCAAATTATCTTCCGGATTATATTACATTTTGCATCATCTAAGCCTTATGTTCATGGAATGCAGACACTAGTTTAAGAAATTAACACTAATGAATGCATTTCTATTAATATCAAGCGTCTGCTAAGTAGGTGTCGGTTATACGGCGCAAAACTACAAAATATCCACGTCGCGGTTGATAGCACCATATTTATCATTAGAATTCAGATTTTCTTCCGAATTATATTATATTTTGCATCATTTAAAACTTATATTCATAGAATGATGACACTGGTTTATTAAAAGAAGATCAATGAATGCATTCTATTAATATCAAGCGTCTGCTAAGTAACTGTCGGTTATACGGCGAAAATCGACAAAACATCCAAGTCGGGTTTGATCGTATTATATTTATCAATAGAATTGAGATTATCTTCCGGATTATATTACATTTTGCATCATATTAGACATATGTTTATAGAATGCTGACACTAGTTTAAGAAAATAACATTAATGAATGCTGTTTTATTAATGTCAAGCGTCTGCTAAGTAACTGTCGGTTATACGGCGAAAATCGACAAAACATCCAAGTAGGGTTTGATCGCATAATATTCATGATCAGAATTCAAATTATCTTCCGGATTATATTACATTTTGCATCATCGAAGCCATATGTTTATAGAATGTTGACACTAGTTTAAGAAATTAACACAAATGAAAGAATTTTATTAATATCAAGCGTCTGCTATGTACCTGTCGGTTATACGGCGAATAGCGACAAAATATCCAAGTCGGGTTTGATTGCATAATATTCTTGATTAGATTTCAGATTTTCTTCCAGATTATATTATATTAAGTAACATTAATGAATGCATTTTATTAATATCAAGCGTCTGCTAAGTAGCTGTCGTTTATACGGCGAAAAGCGACAAAACATCCAAGTCGGGATTCATCGCATCCTATTCATCATCAGCATTCAGATTATCTTCCGGATTATATTACATCTTGCATCATCTAAGCCTTATGTTAATAGAATGCTGACACTAGTTTAAGAAAATAACATTAATGAATGCAATTCTATTAATATCAAGCATCTACTAAGTCACTGTCGGTTATTCGGCGATATGCGACAAAACATCCAAGTCGAGTTTGACCCCATCATATACATCATTAGTATTCAGATTTTCTACCGGATTATATTACATTTTGCATCATCTAAGCCTTAGGTTCATAGAATGCTGAGTCTAATTTAAGAAAATAACATTAATGAATGCATTTTTATTAATATCTAGCGTCTGCTAAGTAACTGTCTGTTATACGGCAAAAAGCAACAAAACATCCATGTCGGGTTTGATCGCATCATATTCATCATTGGAATTCAGATTTTCTCACGGATTATATTACATTTTGCATCATTTAAAACTTATGTTCATAGAATGCTGTCACTAGTTTAAGAAAATAACATTAATGAATGCATTTTTATTAATATCAAGCGTCTGCTAAGGAAATATCGGTTATACGGCCGAAAGCTACAAAGCAACCAAGTCGGGTTTCATAGCATCGTATTCATCTTTTGCATTCAAATTCGCTTTCGGATTATATTACATTTTGCATCATCTACGCCTTAGGTTCATAGATTAAGAAACTAACATTAATGAATGCATGTTTATTAATATCAAGCGTCTGCTAAGTAACTGTCTGTTAAACGGCGAATAGCTACAAAACATCTCAGTCGGGTTTGATCGCATCATATTCATCATTTTAATTCACATTTTCTTCCGGATTATATTGCATTTTGCATCATCTAAGCCTTATGTTTATAGAATACTGACACTAGTTTAAGAATATAACATTAATGAATGCATTTTTATTAATATCATGCGTCTGCTATATAACTGTCGTTTATACGGCAGAAAGCAACAAAACATTTAAGTCGGGTTTCATCGCATCGTATTCATCATTAGCATTCAGATTATCTCACGGATTATATTACATTTTGCATCATCAAATCCTTATGTTCATAGAATGCTGACACTAGTTTAAGAACATAACATTAATGAATACATTTTTATTAATATCAAGCTTCTGCTAAGTAACTGTCTGTTATCCGGCCGAAAGCGAAAAAACATCCAAGTCTGGTTTGATCATCTACGACTTAGATTCATAGAATGCTGACACTAGTGAAAGAAAATAACATTAATGTTGAAACTTGACTAATGCATGGAATAATAATGCAACACAAAATGTACGTAGAACAAAATGTATTGAAACAAGAAAGTGTACACAATATTTACATATAGTCTTTTGTATATTCCTGGGAAGACCGTTCCTGGAGAATGTGTTGACTGAGTCGCAGTCGGGCAGAGTCTCTGGTTGAATCTCCTGATTCCTCCCCTCTCTACCTGGTACCAACCATATTTATATGGTCGTTACTCCACTATGCAAATTAGGTGAATCTACCACAAACACCCCCCTCCCAAGCCTTGCAATCCCTTTTGGATTTCAAACTGGCTTCCTATATGGGATGATGATTATGGCTATTTCTTTGTAGATCCCATTTGCATACTTCATATGCATATGTCCATCCGCTTAATTTTAATATATTTTCCGTTTTGGATTCACGTCCATGGTCCGTGAACTTTCGTTTCCTACCGGATCTTCTCGGTTCAGGAGTATTCTGCGGAGGTTCTACTTGAAAAATATCATACATTACATCAATGGGATCTTCCTCCTCATTCGGTATACTCTCTTCATGCTCTAGAACGTAACATTTTTTAAGTTGGTTCTGGTGCCTTTTATGAGTATTCTTCGGCAACTTTAATTATGTAAATCAGGTCACCGATTCTCTTGTCCACTATGCCTCGCTCCCAGATCTCAATGTTGTTTCTATAGCACTTGAAAAACACCTTCTCTCCGGGGGTGTATCTTTTTCTAGCTGTATACATAGTATTCTTTACTCTATTTTTTCCTGGCAAAAGCTTGTCAAACACTGACTTAACTTTCCTAGCGAACATTAGTTCAGCTGGTGCCATGTTTGAGTGTGTTCTCTGGTTTGGCGTGATTCTGTATACTTGTAGGAATTGCTAAAGCGCATTTTCCGTTGGAACTCCTGAGGCTTTCTTCAGAGCGCGCTTTAAAGTATCGACAAATCTTTCTGCGAGTCCATTGGACCTCGGATGATACGGCGGCGTCGTTATGTGGTTAATTTGATATAACTCACAAAATTCCTTAAATTCTTCAGAAGTGAATTGTGTACCATTGTCACTCACAATACACTCTGGCACGCCGAACCGTGCAAATAGTTCATGCAAAAAAGTTGTTGTGGTATTGGACGTAGGCCTTTTGCAGCGTAGTACTTCCGGCCATTTTGTAAAACTATCTACCACTATTAAGTAGTAATAATCTTCTACTGGACCAGCGAAATCAATGTGTAATCTTGTCCACGGATGATCCGTCTTGGGCCATGGTTTGTGTATTATAGGTGGTGCCTTAGCTTCTAACGCACACCCTTTACATCGATGAACCACGTTTGCGATATCCACATCCATTCCTTTCCAATATACAAAGCTTCACATTAAGCTTTTTGTTCTATTAACCCCCGGGTGACCCATATGAAAGTCCCGTAGTATTCTTTTCTGCAACTTTTTTGGTACTACTACTCTCTCACCATATAATAAAAATCTGTCACATATTGAATAAATCTCCTGCACTTTTTGGTCATTTGCTACCATTTTGCTTTTTATTTCTAAAATGAAATCATCGCTTTCAGCTTCTTTTTTGAATTCCTTTGGTATAACCGGTAGCTCTCTTAAAATGTTGTTTACCATGCTTTTCACCTCATAATCTGCTCTGATATTTGCAATAATTGATTCTTCGAATCTTTCTTCTTGACTCGGTATGAGTCTTGATAAACTATCCGCATGAATTCTATTTTTGGATGATAGGTGCTTTATGTGAAAATCATAATTGAAAAGAATGGTTCCCCATCTCAACAGTCGATTTGCCGTATAAACGGGTAACCCTTTCTTTGAACCAAAAATAGTGATCAGAGGTTTATGATCCGTTTCTAGCATAAAATGTCTGCCGTAGATGTATCTATGAAATTTTGTTATGGCAAAAATTATACTCAGAACCCCTTTTTCTATCTGTGAGTAACTTCTTTCTCCTGGGAGTAAAGTTCTCGAAGCATGTGCAATTGGTTTTCTAGAACCATCTGGCATTATGTGTTGAATACACGCTCCTATCCCGTATGAACTGGCGTCACTTGCCACTACAATATCAAGTTTTGGATTGTAATGGGTTAAAAAGAGGTCGGATGTAAGCATTTTCTTTATTTCATCAAAGGCTTTCTGACATTCTACCGTCCATTCCCATGCCTTGTCTTTTTTAGTAGTTCATTCAACGGAGCTCTTAGATTGTACATTCCTTTAATGAACGCTTGATAATAATTTGCGAGCCCGAGAACTCTCTGTAGCGTCGCCACATTAGTGGGCGTCGGCATGTCTCTAATCGCAATGGACATTTCCGGATCTGGAAATCTGCCATTTTTGTTGATTATTTGACCTAAATACTTAATTTCCTCCAACCCAAATTCGCACTTTGACTCTTTGACTTTAAATCCAAAGTCCTGAATCTTTTTAAATACTTGATTGAGATGCTCTCGATGTTTGTCGACGGTTGCGCTCCTTACTATGATGCCGTCTAAGTAGGCGCACGCAAAGTCTAAATCATTCAACATGACGTCCATAGCTTGTTGAAAAATCGCTGGTGCCACTTTAATACCAAAAGGAAGCCTGTTGTACTTGAATAAACCTCTATGCGTGTTTATCCCTAGTAACTTCGAACATTCCTCTTCGACGGGAATTTGGAGATAGGCATCTGATAAGTCGATTTTTGAAAATATAACTCCACCATTTAGCTTGTTAAAAATCTCCTCCGGACTCGGTAACGGGTAATGGTAGTCCTTAATTACCGAGTTCAACCCTGTCGAAAAATCAACGCAGACTCTGATTTGGTTTGATTTCTTTTTTATGCACACAATCGGCGCAGCCCATGAATTAGATTCTACTTTTTTTCCAACCTATCAAGTTCTTCGTTAATTTTCTCTACTGTTGCGAAAGGCACGTTACGTTTCTTTTAAAAAAAATAGTATTTTCCTTTAATTCAAATTTAGCTTCAAACTTGTTACATCTTCCAAGACCAGGTGTGAAGGTTTCCGGAAACTTTTAATTCTTTAATTCATCTTTAATGTCCTGTCTTGTTTGCGTATTACTTTCTACTTTTTTACAGAATGAGTTTAACGGTTTATCCCACAATTCGAATGTTTCAATAAAATCTGTACCCATCAAGTTTTCTCCATTTTTCAGAATGAAAACTTTTATTTTTTTAACGATCCCGTTCAATTTCATGGGAAGTACAACCTCGCCTTCGAAGTTAATTTCCTTTCCAGTTACCGTTCGAGCGAGTTTCGTTGACTTCATTATTGTAGGCCTTTTTAAAATTTTCAATGTTTTATAGTTCATTATTGTTAAATCTGAACCCGAATCGAGTTGAAATTTGATACTCTTTTTAAATATTTCAGTCGTCACATATTTCCTCAAATTTCTATCTGATTTGATATTCGAATTTGTTTGTCTAATTCGGCTATTGAATTTTTTCGTTTTACAACACGATCCTTTGTGTCTATTCTTGTGGCACACGAAATATTTCTTATTTCTATATGGGCAATTTACCTCCCAGTGTCTTTCGTTGCAACGTCTGCAATTATATGGTGGGACCTTTTTTTCATCCTCGTTCTTTTTATTTAATTTTTCTTGTCTATTTTTAAAATACGCCGAATTTTTACTCAAATTTTTGCTGATAGGTAATTTGACTGTTTTTTTTTTTTATTTTTTTAGTATAAGCAATGCCAGCTTCTTCGATTTTTTTAGACTCTTTCTTTAAGTTTACGGCCCGCTGACACTCCTCTGCTAACTTTTGCAGGGTAAGGTTTTGTTCAGATTCGTGTTTAGACAAAACTCTACGTCTTATTTCGGCACTCTTACTGGATACCAGTCCTTGAGCAAAAATTAAACACTTGAATTCTTCAACCGTAATCTCTGCCAATCTGAAGTTGTCACAATGTCTATTCACTATAGATGCATATGTTAAGTAATCCTGATTGTCGGATTTAGAGACATTCATGCATAACCTTCGCTTATGGCAAAGTGACATATTTGCTCCAAACAGCTCCTTTAGCAATTTCACTGTTTCCGAGAATTCAAATTCCTTCGTTCTTCTCGGTAGAATAAAATCTACAAATTTGCTATGTTCTGCTGTACCTAGCTTTCTTAGTAATAGACTGACTTTTCTTGAATTTCACCAGTTTTCGCAGTCTGTGTAGAAAATATCTTCATATCGTTTAAAGTACGCTTCAAACGTTTTTTCTTCGTCTGGCACATAGTTGAAAGTTTCCAGCGAATTAAATATGGTGTCATTAGAATATGAAGAATTTCCTTCATTTGCCTGATTGTTGTTTAATTTCTCCAGTGTTAACTTTTGAATTTCTAAAACCTTGATCTGCATTTCTTCCTGCTTTACCAGTCTTTCCTCTTGCTTTTCTTGATATTTTTGCTGTCTTTCATCTTGCTTTTCTTGATATTTTTGCTGTGCTATCTGTTGTTCCCTTATTAGCTATTCTTGATATTTTTGCTGTCTTTCATCTTGCTTTTCTTGATATTTTTGCTGTGCTATCTGTTGTTCCCTTATTAATAAGGCAAACTGTTCATTTTGACGTTGCTGACTCAACTGCTGGGATTTGAATAATTCAGATATGACTTTGGATAATTCATCCATCTTTACCTGATAGTGTTCATGCAACAAATAATATACTTTTAATTTGTGTATCCACGGATATAATATAAGCTGACCAGAAAAATCGAAACAACTTACGACTTTTTTATTTTATGTCTTGCTTTTACATTCAAGCCCCTGATAATCAAGTTTGGTATTTTTTTCTCTTTCTTTTTGTGAACAGAGACCGTCGGACTTTCTTTTTTTTTTTTTTCGTTTTCGACTTCTGTTCGCGTATTTCAATGACAAACTTCTGATTTTTATTATCAGAGGTAAATTCGTCACTATAAAATATTGTTGAACAAACAAAAAAAAAAAAATTTTTAAAGTTCGTTACCTTTCAACGTCGACACGGTGTATTTGAGCGCCTTTTAATTCCATGCATGTTTTTGTAGTCGGACAGTTTTTTTTAAATTTTTAACGGGTGTCTCGTAGATAACTTTTTCAATTTAAAATCACCGTTATTCGTTTACGACACATTTCAAATTTTTCTGAGTGAACGTTCATTTATGCTTAGTCGTCCTTTAACGAGTTCTAAATATCAAGAAGTTCAAAATCCTTCGTCGTTACGTTAAATGTTGGAATTTTAATTAATAATTTTTTCCTTCCGCCTGGGTTCTTCAATGACTTGTCCCAATTGTTGAAGGCTCTCAATTATTCATTCTTTTTATTTTCGTATGGTTCGTTCTACCTCGTCGCCATTGTTGAAACTTGACTAATGCATGGAATAATAATGCAACACAAAATGTACGTAGAACAAAATTTATTGAAACAAGAAAGTGTACACAATATTTACATATAGTCTTTTGTATATTCCTGGGAAGACCGTTCCTGGAGAATGTGTTGACTGAGTCGCAGTCGGGCAGAGTCTCTGGTTGAATCTCCTGATTCTTCCCCTCTTTTCCCGGTACCAACCATATTTATATGGTCGGTACTCCACTATGCAAATTAGGTGGATCCTACCACAACAATTAATGAATGCATTTTTTAATATCAAGCGTCAGCTAAGTAACTTTCGGTTATACGGCGAAAAGCGACAAAACATCCAAGTCGGGTTTGATCGCATCATATTCATCATTAGAATTAAGATTTTCTTCCGGATTATATTACATTTTTCATAAACTAAGCCTTAAATACATAGAATGCTGTCACTAGTTTAAGAAAGTAACATTAATGAATGCATTTCTATTAATATCAAGCGTCTGCTAAGTAACTGTCAGTTATACGGACAAAAGCAACAAAACAACCAAGTCGGGTTTCATAGCATCATATTCATCTTTGCATTCAGATTCTCTTACGGATTATATTACATTTTGCATCATCTAAGCATTAGATACATAGGATGCTGACAATAGTGTCAGAAATTAACATTAATGAATGCATTTATATTAATAACAAGCGTCTGCTAACTAACTGTCGGTTATACGGCGAAAAGCTACAAAACATGAAAGTCGGTTTTGATCGCATCATATTCATCATTAGAGTTCAGATTTTCTCCTGGATTATCTTACATTTTGCATAATCTAAGGCTTAGTTTCCCAGAATGCTTACACTAGTGACAGAAAATAACATTAATGAAATCATTTTTATTAATATCAAGCGTCTACTAAATAACTGTAAGTTATACGGCGAAAAGCGACAAAATATTCAAGCCGTGTTTGATCGCATCATATTCGGCATTTGAATTGACATTATCTTCTGGATTATATTACATTTTGCATCAACGATATGGGGACTTGTGTCAGTTCATTTCGGCAAATTTTCATGCGGCCCGAGACTGGGGGATGAATCATATTTCACTTCATTATAACATTTTTCCAGAAAAAGAAATATTTTCAAAATTGTTATCAAATGGTGTTCAATTTATTCATTCGTCCATGTCTAGATGGATTTTTCATTTTCTCAGATAGTGAAAAAGTACAGATTGCACCATGCCCGCGGTGTGTCTTTTGACAATTTACGGTGTCCGAAAACCAGTTCGCAAAATAAGTCTTTATTTCTACTATTTCCTTAATATCGTATCCTCATAATGTAGGTGTCAAATTTTCATGAATTTATTGCCATATCCAAAATTACAGTAGATTTTTCTCCAACTTGACTAGAGACGAGGCGGCATTCAACGATATGTGGACTTCTCTTAGTTCATTTGGGGAAATTTTCATGTGGCCCGAAACTGGAGGATCAGTCATATTTCACTTCTTTATAACATTTTTCCAGTAAAAAAAATATTTTCAAAATAGGTATCAAATTGTGTGCAATCTATTCATTCGTCCATGTCTAGAAAGATTTTTCATTTGGTCAGTAGTGAATAGTACATCTTTCACCATGTGCGCGGTGTCTATTTCGACAATTTACGGTGTCCGAAGACCAGTTAGCAAAATAAGACTTCATTTCTACTTTTTCCTTTCTATCGAATGCTCATAATATAGGTGTCAAATTGTCAAGAATTTTTGCCTTATCTATAATTACAAAAGGTTTTCTCCAACTTGACTGGAGACGAGGCGACATTAAACGATATGGGGACTTGTGTTAGTACATTTGGGTGAATTTTCTTGCGGCCCGAAACCGGGGGTTCAGGCATATTACACTTCTTTATAACTTTTTTCCAGTAAAAGAAATATTTTCAAAATTGGTATCAAATTGCGTGCAATCTATTCATTTGTCCATGTCTAGAAGGATTTTTCATTTGGTCAGATAGTGAAGAGTACATCTTTCACCATGCGCGCGGTGTGTCGTTTGACAATTTACGGTGTCCGAAAACCAGTTCGCAAAATAAGACTTCATTTCTACTTTTTCGTTTCTACCGAATCCTTATAATGTATGTGTCAAATTGTCACAAATTTCTTGCCTTATCCATAATTACAAAAGGTTTTCTCCAACTTGACTAGATACGAGGCGACATTAAACGATATGGGGACTTGTGTTAGTTCATTTGGGGAAATTTTCAGGTGGCCCGAGTGGAGGATAAGTCATATTTCATTTCTTTATAACTTTCTTCGAGTAAAAGAAATATTTTCAAAATTAGTATCAAATTGTGTGGAATCTATACATTCGTCCATGTCTGGAATGATTTTTCTTCTGGTCAGATAGTGAAAAGTACCGCTTTCACCATTCGCGCGGTGTGCCGTTTGACAGTTTACGGTGTCCGAAAACCAGTTCGCAAAATAAGACTTCATTTCTACTTTTTCGTTTCTACCGAATCCTTATAATGTATGTGTAAAATTTTCACAAATTTCTTGCCTTATCCATAATTACAAAAGATTTTTCTTCAAATTGAGTAGAGACGAGGCGGCATTCAACGATATAGGGTATTTTGTTAGTTCATTTGTGGAAATTTTCATGATACCCGAAACTGGGCGATTAGTCATAATTCACTTCTTTATAACTTTTTTCCAGTAAAAGAAATATTTTCAAAATTGGTATAGAATTGTGTGCAATCTATTCATTCGTCCATGTCTAGAAGGATTTTTCATTTGGTCAGATAGTGAAAAGTACAGTTTTCACCATCCAAGTAGTGTGTCGTTTGACAATTTACGGTGTCCGAAAACCAGATCGCAAAATAAGCCTTCATTTCTACTGTTCCCTTTCTATCGAATCCTCATTATATAGGTGTCAAATTGTCAAGAATTTCTTGTCTTATCCATAATTACAAAAGGTTTTTTCTCCAAATTGATTAGAGACGTGTTGGTATTCAACGACATGGTTATTTGTGTAGGTTCATTTGAGGAAATTTTCATGCGGTCCGAAAATGGGGGTGCAGTCATATTTCACTTCTTTATAAATTTTTTCTAGTTAAGGAAACATTTTCACAATTGGTATCAAATTGTGTGCAATTTATTCATTCGTTCATGTCTAGAAGGATTTTTTCATTTGGTCAGACAGTGAAAAGTACAGCTTTCACCATGCACGTGGTGTGTAGTTTGACAATTTATGGTGTCTGAAAACCAGTTTCCAAAATAAGCCTTCATTTCTACTTTTTCCTTACTATCGAATCCTCATAATACAGGTGTCAAATTGTCATGAATTTCTTGCCTTATCCATAATTACAAAAGGTTTTTCTCCAAATTGACTAGAGACGAGTCGGCATTCAACGACATGGAGATTTGTGTCGGGTCATTTGGGGAAATTTTATGCGGCCCGAAACTGGGGGATCAGTCATATTTCACTTCATTATAACTTTTTTCCCATAAAAGAAATATTTTCAAAATTGGTATAGAATTGTGTGAAATCTTTGCATTCGTCCATGTCTAGAAGGATTTTTCATCGTGTCAGATAGTGATAAGTACAGCTTTCACCATCCACGTGATGTGTCGTTTGACAATTTACGGTGTCCGAAAACCAGTTCGCCAAATAAGCCTTCATTTCTACTTTTTCCTTTCTATCGAATCCTCATAATATTTTTCTGCAACTTGACTAGAGACGAGTCGGCATTCAACGATATGGTGTATTTTGTTAGTTCATTTGGGGAAATTTTCATGCGGCCCGAAACTGGGGGATCAGTCATATTTCATTTCTTTATAAACTTTTTCCCGTAAAAGAAATATTTTCAAAATTGTTATCAAATTGTGTGGAATTTATTCATTCGTCCCTGTCTAGAAGGATTTTCCAGTTGGACAGATATTGAAAAGTACAGGTTTCACCGTGTGCACAGTGAGTCGTTTGACAATTTAGGGTGTCCGAAAAAACCAGTTCGCAAAATAATCCTTCATTTCTACTTTTTCCTTTCTATCGAATCCTCATCATATAAGTGACAAATTATCATGCGACCCGAAACTTGGGGATCAGTCATATTTCACTTCTTTATGACTTTTTTCCAGTAAAAGAAATATTTTCAAAATTAGTATCAAATTGTTTGCAGTTTATTCATTCGTCCATGTCTAGAAGGATTTTTCATTTGGTCAGATAGTGAAATGTACAGCTTTCATCATGCGCTCGGTGAGTCGTTTGACAATTTAGGGTGTTCGAAAACCAGTTCGCAAAATAACGCTTCATTTCTACAATATCACTTGCCAGGTACACATTAATACAAAATTTTAAATGATTTAAAACTATAAATCTTTCTAAGTAAAATTTAATAATATGAAAATAATTCTACTAACATTAGGGATGAGGCATTAAATTGCAGTAAGATTTTCTCTTTGATTTGTAAATATAGATTTTAATTAATACCAATATCATTTGCCAGTTGCAAATTAATACCAATTCTAATTGAAATTTTAAAAATGACAAAAATTCTAATAAAAAATCAAAATTCATTCTAATGAGCCATTAAATTGCAGTCAGCTTTTACATTTAATTAATAAATATAGATTTTACTGCATAACAATATCATTTGCCAAGTAAAAATTAATACCAAATTTGAAAAGAAAAATCATTATAAATTATATTAATTAAAATTTAAAAAAATGAAATTGATTCTACTAAAAATTCAAAATTCATTCTAACATTGGGGATGAGGCATTAAATAACAGTAAGCTTTTCCATTTGATTAGTAAATATAGATTTTACTTAATAGCAGTATCATTCGCCAGGTACAATTTAATACCAAATTTTAAAAGATTTAAAACTTTATAAATTATGCTAATTAAAATTTTTAAAAATTCAGAATTCTACTAAAAATTCAGAATTCATTCTAACGTTGGGGATGAGGCATTAAATTGTAGTAAGATTTCCATTTAATTGGTAGATATAGATTTTACTTATTTGCAATATCATTTGCCAGGAACAAATTAATACCAATTTTAAACGATTTAAAACGTTATAAATTATTCTAATTAAAAATGAAAATAATTATACTAAAATTTCAAAATTCATTCTAACATTGGAAATGAGGTATTAAATTGCAGTAAGCTTTTCTATTTGATTAGTAAATATAGATTTTACTTAATAGCAATAGCATTTGCCAGGTAAAAATTAATACCAAATTTTAAAAGGTTTTAAACTTTATAAATTATTCGAATTAAAATTTAAAAAATGAAAAAAATTCAACTAAAAATTCCAAATTCATTCTCAGATTGGAAATGAGGCATTAAAATGCCGTCAGCTTTTACTTTTGATTAATAAATATAGATTTTACTTAATAGCAATATCATTTGCCAGGTAGAAATTAATACCAAATTTTAAAAGATTTAAAACCTTATGAATTATTTTAATTAAAATTTAAAAAATGAAAATCATTCTACTAAAAATTCAAAATTCATTCTAATAATGGAGATGGGGCATTAAATTGTAGTAAGCTTTTCCATTTAATTAGTACATATAGATTTTACTTATTAGCAATATCATTTGCCAGGTACAAATTAATAACAAATTTTAAAAGATTTTAAACTTTATAAATTATTCTAATTAAAATTTTAAAAATGAAAATAATTCTACTAAAAATTCAAAATTCATTAAAACATAGGAGATGAAGCATTAAATTGCAGTAAGCTTTCCCATTTGATTAGTAAATATAGATTTTACTTAATAGCAATAGCATTTGCCAGTTACAAATTACAACCAATGTTTAAAAGATTTAAAACATTATAAATTATTCTAATTAAAATTTAAAAAAATGAAAATAATTCTAATAAAATTTCAAAATTCATACTAACATTGGGGATGAGGCATTAAATTGTAGTAAGATTATACATTTGATTAGTAAATATAGATTTTACTTAATAGCAGTATCATTCGCCAGGTACAATTTAATACCAAATTTTAAAAGATTTAAAACTTTATAAATTATGCTAATTAAAATTTTTAAAAATTCAGAATTCTACTAAAAATTCAGAATTCATTCTAACGTTGGGGATGAGGCATTAAATTGTAGTAAGATTTTTATTTAATTGGTAGATATAGATTTTACTTATTTGCAATATCATTTGCCAGGAACAAATTAATACCAATTTTAAACGATTTAAAACGTTATAAATTATTCTCATTGAAATTATAAAAAATGAAAATAATTCTACTAAAAATTCAAAATTCATTCTATCATTGGAGATGAGGCATTAAATTGTAGTAAGCTTTCCATTTGATTATTAAATATAGATTTTACTTAATAGCAATATCATTTGCCAGGGACAAATTAATACCAAATTTTAAAAGATTTTAAACTTCATAAATTATTAAATTAAAAAAAATGAAAATAATTCCAGTAAACATTCAAAATTCATTCTAACATTGGGGATGAGGCATTAAATTGCAGTAATCATTTGCATTTGATTCAAAATTCATTCTAACAATGGGGATGAGGCATTAAACTGCAATAAGCTTTTCCATTTGATTATTAAAAATAAATTTTACTTAATAGCAATATCATTTATCAGGTACAAATTCATCCCAAATGTTAAAAGATTTAAAACTTTATAAATTATTCTAATGAAAATATAAAAATATGAAAAATAATAATACTAAAAATTCAAATATCATTCTAACAATGGGGATGAGGCATGAAATTGCAGTAATCTTTTCCATTTGATTAGAAAATACATATTTAAGTTAATAGCAATATCATTTGCCAGGTACAAATTAATACCAAATTTTAAAAGATTTAAAACTTTATAAATTATACTAATAAAAATTTTAAAAAATATGAAAATAATTCTACTAAAAATTAAAAATTCATTCTAACAGTGGGGATGAGGCATTAAATGTCAGTAAGCTTTTCCATTTGATTAGTAAATAAACATTTTACTTAATAGCAATAGCATTTGCCAGGTACAAATTAATACACAAGTTTGAATGACTGAAAAATTTATAAATTATTCTAATTAAATTTTAAGAAAATGAAAATCCTACTACTAAAAATTCTAAATTCATTCTAACATTGGGGATGAGGCATTAAATTGAAGTAAGCTTTTCCATTTGATTAGTAAATATAGATTTTACTTAATAGCAATATCATTTAACGCATTTCTGGTCCATATTTGAGGGTCTAGTGCAAGATGATGAACTACTTCCATCAGCAATGCCTCTGATCGGTTTGTTTCTGGTCCATATTTGAGCGTCTTGTGTAAGAACATAAACTACGTCCAGCAGCAAGACCTCTGATATGTTGGCTTCTGTTCCATATTTGAGCGTCTTGTGTAAGATGATAAATTACTTCCAGCAGCAAAGCCTCTGATCTGATGGTTTCTGGTCAATATTACAGGGTCCTGTTTAAGATGATAAACTACGTCCAGTAGCAATTACTCTGATCTGTTGGGTTACGGTCCGTACTTAGCGTCTAGTGAAAGATGATAAACTACGTCCGTTAGAATGGCCTCTGATCTTTTGGATTCTGGTCCATATCTGAGCGTCTTGGGTAAGATGATAAACTACGTCCAGCTGCAAGTCCTGTGATCTCTTGTTTTCCAGTCCATATTTAAGCATCTAGTGTAAGAAGATAAAGTAAACTACGTCCAGCAGCATGGCCTCTGATTTGTTAGTTTCTGGTACATATTTGAGGGCCTAGTGTAAGATGATAAACTACGTCCAGCAGCAAGCCCTCTGATCTGTTGGATTCCGGTCCATTTTTGATCGTCTAGTGTAAGATAATACACTACGTCCAGGAGCATGGCCTGTGATCTGTTGGATTATTCCATATTTGAGTGTCTTGTTTAAGATGATGAACTATGTACAGCAGCAAGTCCACTTATCTGTTGGTTTCTGCTCCATATTTAAGCGTCTTCTGTATGATGATGAACTACGTCCATCAGCAATGCCTCTGATCTGTTGGTTTACGGTCCATATTTGAGCGACTAGTTTAAGATGATAAACTACGTTCAGCAGCAAAGCTACTCATCTGTTGTTTTCCTGTCCATATTTGAGCATCTCGTGTAAGATGAATAAACTACGTCCAGCAGTAAGTCCTCTGGTTTCTTGTTTTCCGGTCCATATTTGAGCATCTAGTGCAAGAAGATAAAGTACGTCCAGCAGGATGGCCTCGGATAGGTTGGTTTCTGGTCCATATTTGAGCATCTAGTGTAAGAAGATAAACTATATCCAGCAACATGGCCTCTGATCTGTTGGTTTCTGGTCCATATTTGAGCATCTAGTGTAAGAAGATAAAGTACATCCAGCAACATGGCCTCTGATCTGTTGGCTTCTGCTATATATCAGAGCGTATTGTGTAAGATGATAAACTACGTCCAGTGGCAAGGCCTCTGATCTTTTGGTTTCTCGTCCATATTTGAAGGTCTAGTTTAAGATAATAAACTACGTCCATCAGCATGGCCTCTGATTTGTTAGTTTCTGGTCCATATTTGTTAGACTCGTGTAAGATATTACACTACGTCCAGCAGCATGGTCTGTGATCTGTTGGATTCTTTCCATATTTGAGTGTCTTGTGTAAGATGATGAACTACGTCCAGCAGTAAGGCCATTGATCTCTTTGATTATCGTCCATATTTGAGCGTCTTTTGTAAGATGGTAAACTACGTACAGAAGCAATTCCTCTGATCATTTGGTTTCTGCTCCATATTTAAGCGTCTTCTATAAGATGATGAACTACGTCCATCAGCAATGCCTCTGAGCTGTTGGTTTACGATCCATATGTGAGCGTCTAATTTAAGATGATAAACTACGTCCAGCATCAAACCTTCTCATCTGTTGTTTTCCGGTCCATCTAGTGTTAGATGATAAACTACGTCTAGGACAATGGCCTCTGATCAGTTTGTTTCTGGTCCATATTTGAGCGTCTAGTGTAAGATGACAAATTACGTCCTGTAGAAAGTTTTCTGATATGTTTTTTCCTGTCCATATTTGAGCATCTATTGTAAGATTATCAACTACATCCAGCAGTATGGCCTCTGATCATTTGGCTTCTGCTCTATATCAGAGCGTCTTGTGTAAGATGATAAACTACGTCCAGCAGCAAGGCTTCTGATCTTTTTGTTTCTCGTCCATATTTGAAGGTCTAGTTTAACATAATAAACTAGGTCAAGCAGCATGTCCTCTGATTTGTTAGTTTCTGGTACATATATGAGGGTCTAGTGTAAGATGATAAACTACGCCCAGCAGCAAGGCTTCTGATTTGTTAGTTTCTGGTCCATATTTAAGGGTCTTGTGTAAGATGATAATCTACGTCCAGCAGCACGGCCTCTGATCTGTTGGTTTCAGGTCCATATTTGAGCGTCTAGTGTAAGATCATAAAATACTTACAGCTGCATGGTCTCCGATCTGTTGGGTTCTGGTCTAAATTTGTGCGTCTAGTGTCTGATCTTTTGGTTTCTGGTCCATATTTGAGCATCTAGTGTAAGATGATAAACTACGTCCAGCAGCAAGGGTTCTGATCTGTTGGTTTCCGCTCAATATTTGAGAGTATAGTGTAAGATCATAAATTACGCCCAGCCGGCAGCATGGCCTCTGATGAGTTGGATTCCGGTCCATATTTGAGCGTATAGATGAAGATAATAAACTACATCCAGCAGCACGGCCTCTAGTCTGTTGGTTTCTGGTCCATATTTGAGCATCTTGTGTAAAATGATAAATTACCTCCAGGATCATGGCTTTTGATCTGTTGGTTTACGGTCCATATTTGAGAATCAAGTTCAAGATAATAAACTTCTTCCAGCAGTATGGCCTCTGATCTGTTGGTTTCTTGTCCATAATTGAGAGTCGTTTGTAAATTATAAACAACGTCCAGCAGCATGGCCATTGATCTGTTGGTTTCTTGTCCATATTTGAGCGTCTTGTGTAAGATGATATACTACGTCTAGCAGCAAGGCCTCTGGTCTGTTTGTTTCTGGTCCATATTTGAACGTTTAGTGTAATATGATAAACTACGCCCAGCAGCATGGTCTCTGATCTCTTTGTTTCAGGTCAATATTTGAGCGTCTAGTGAAAATGATAAGGTACATTTAGCAGCATGGCCTCTGATCTTTCCGTTACCTGTCAATATTTGATGCTTTTGTGCAAGTTAAGTCCAGGTGGAAAGCCTTTTATCCATTGCTTTACGGTCCACATTTGTTCGTCTAGTGTAAGATGATAAACTACGTCCAGCAGCATGACTTTGATGCGTTGTTTTCTGGTCCATATTTAAGCGTTTTGTGTAAAATGATAAAATACGTCCAGCAGCATGTCATCTGATCTGTTGGATTCTGGTCCATATTTGCGCGTCATGTTTAAGATGATAAACTATGTACAGCAGCAAGGCCTCTGATCTGTTGGATTCTGGTCCATATTGTAGCGTCTTGTTTAAGATGATAAACTACGTCCAGCAGCAAGGCTTGTGATCTGTTGGTGTCCGGTCAATATTTAAGCGTCTCGTGTAAGATTGTAAACCACGTCTAGCAGCATGGCCACCGATCTGTAGGATTCCGGGTCCAGATTTGAGCGTCTAGTATATGATGACAAACTACGTCCAGCAGAATGGTCTCTGATCTGTTCGTTTCTGGTCCATATATGAGATTCGTGTGTAAATTATAAACTAGTCCCGGCAGCATCGCCTCTGATCTGTTGGTTTCTGGTCCATATTTGAGTGTCTAGTGTAAGAGGATGAACTATGTCCAGCAACAAGGCCTCTGATCTGTTGGTTTCTTGTCCATATTTAAGCGTCTTATGTCAGATGATAAAATACGCCCAGCAGCATAGTCTCTAACCTGTTGGTTTTCGACCATATTTGAGCCTCATGTGTAATATGATAAACTACGTCCAGCAGCAAAGCCTCAGATCTGTTGGTATACCGTCCATATTTGAGCGTCTAATTTAAGATGATAAACTACGTCCAGCAGCATGGCCTCTGATCTGTTGGTTTCCGGTCCATATTTAAGCATCTAGTGCAAGATGATAAAATACCTCCAGTAGCATGGCCTCTGATCTGTTGTTGTCTGTTCCATATTTGAGCGTCTTGTGTAAGATGATAAACTAATTCCAGCAGCATGGTCTCTGATCTGTTGGCTTCTGGTCCGTATTTGAGAGTATACGGTAAGATGATAAACTACACCAGCAGCAAGGCCTCTAATCTTTTGGTTTCTGGTCCATATTAAGCGTCTTGTGTAATATGATAAAATACGTACATCACCATAGCCTATGATCTGTTGTTTTCTGGACCATATTTGAGCGTATGGTGTAAGATGATAAACTACGTCCAGCAGTAATGCTTCTGGTCTGTTGGATTCCGGTCCATATTTGACCGTCTAGCTTAAGATGATAAAATACGTTCAGTAGCATGGACTCTGATCTGTTGTTTTCTGGTCCATATTCGAGCGTCTTGTGTAAGATGATACACTACTTTCAGCAGTATGACCTCTGATCCTTTGGTTTCTGGTCCATGTTTGAGAGTCTACGGTAAGATGATAAACTACAACCAGCAGCAAGGCCTCTAATCTGTTGGTTTCTTGTCCATATTTAAGCGTCTTGTGTAATATGATAAATACGTACATCACCATAGCCTATGATCTGTTGATTTCTGGACCATATTTGAGCGTATGGTGTAAGATGATAACGTCCAGCAGCATGGACTCTGATCCGTTGGATTCCGGTCCATATTTGAGATTATAGTTTAAGAAGATAAAATTAGTCCAGCAGTATGGCTTCTGATCTGTTGGTTTCTGGTCCATATTTAAGCGTCTTTTGTCAGATGATAAAATACGTCCAGCAGCATAGTCTCTGACCTGTTGGTTTCTGGACCATATTTGAGCCTCATGTTTAAGATGATAAACTACGTCCAGCAGCAAAGCCTCTCATATGTTGGTTTACTGTCCATATTTGAGCGTCTAGGTTAAGATGATAAATTACGTCCAGCAGCAAGGCTACTGATCTGTTGGTTTCTGGTCCATATTTGAGCGTCTTGTGTAAGATGATATATTACGTCTAGCAGCAATGCCTCTGATCTGTTGGTTTACCGTCCATATTTGAGCGTCTAGTGTAATTTGATGAACTACGTCCTGCAGCATCTCCGTTAATCTGTTGGTTTCCGCTCCATAATTGAACGTCTAGTGTAAGATGATAAAGTACCTCCAGCAGCAAAGCCTATGATCTGTTGGTTTCTGGTCCATATTTGAGCGTCTTGTCTAAGATGATAACATACGTCCAGCAGCATGGCCTCTGATCGGTTGGTTTCCGGTCCATGCTTGAGCATCTAGTGTAAGATGATAAACTAGGTCCAGCAGTATGGCCTCTGATCTGTTGGTTTACCTTCCCTTTTTGAGCGTCTTGTGTAAGATGATAAACTACCACAAGCAGCATGGCCTCTGATCTTTAGGTTTGTGGTCCATATTTGTGCGTCTAGTGTAAGATGATAAACTAGGTCAAGCAGCACGACTTCTGATCTGTTGCTTTCCGCTCCATATTGAGAACCTAGTGTGTGTTGATAAACTACGTCCAGCAGTATGGCCTCTGATCGGTTGGTTTCTGCTCCATATTTGAGTGTCTTGTGTAAGATGACAAATTACGTCTAGCAGCACGGCCTCAGATCTGTTTTCTTCTGGTCTATATCTGAGCTTCTTGTGTAAGATGATAAGCTACGTCCAGCTGTATGGCCTCTGATTTGTTGGTTTTTGCTCCATATTTGGTCTTTGTAAGTTAATAAACTACGTCCAGGTGTATGGCCTTTGTCCATATTTGTGCGTTTAGTGTAAGATGATAAAATACGTCCGGCAGCATGAATTCTGATCTGTTGGTTTCCGATCCATATTTGAGCCTTTGGTGTAAGATGATAAACTACGTCCAGCAGCAAGGCCTCTGATCTGTTGGATTCTGCTCTAGATTTGAGCGTCTTGTGTAAGATCATAAACTACTTCCAGTAGAAGGTCCTCTGATCTGTCAGTTTGTGGTCCATATTTGAGCGTCTAGTGCAATATGACAAACTGTGTCCAGCAGCAAGACCTCTGATCTGTTGGTTTCTGGTCCACATTTGAGCGTCTTGTGTAAGACGATAAACTACGTCCAGCAGCATGGCTTCTGATCTGTTGGTTTCCGGTCCATAGTTATGCGTCTTGTTTAAGATGATAATCTACGTCCAGCAGGACAGGCTTTGATCTGTTGGTTTATGGGGTATATTTGAGAATCTAGTGCAAGATGATAAATTTCGTCCACAAGTAACGCCTCTGATCTATTTGTTTCTGGTCCATATTTTAGCGTCTTGTGTAAGATGATAAACTACGTCCACCAGTAAAGCATCTGATCTTTTGGATTCCGGTCCATATTTGAGCGTCTAGTGTAAGATGATAAATTACGTCCAACAGCACGGACTCTGAACTGTTGTTTTCTGTGCCACATTTGAGCGTCTTGAATAAGATATTAAATGACGTCAAGCAGCAAGTTCTCTGATATGTTGGTTTCTGTTCCATATTTGAGCGTCTTGTGTAAGATCATAAACTACGTCCAGCAGCAAGTCTTCTGATCTGTTGGTTTCCGGTCCAAATTTGAGCGTCTTTTGCAAGATGGTAAAGTACGTCCACCAGTAAAGTTTCTGATCTTTTGTATTCCGGTCCATATTTGAGCGTCTAGTGTAAGATGATAAATTACGTCCAACAGCATGGCCTCTAATCTGTTGGTTTCTGGTCCACATTTGAGCGTCTTGAATAAGATTTTAAATGACGTCAAACAACTGATCAGAGGCCTTGCTTCAGGAGGTAGTTTGTCATATTATACTAAACGCTCCAATATGGAGCCGAAACCAACTGATCAGAAGCCTTTCCTCCTAATTTATCATCTTCCTATAGACGCTCTAACATGGACCAGAAACCTACAGTTCAGAGGCCTTGCTGGTGGACGTAGTTTATCATCTTACACAAGACGCTCAAATATGAAACAGAAACCAACAGATCAGAGGCCATGGTGCTGGACGTAGTTCATCATCACACACTAGTCGCTAAAATATGGAACAGAATCCAACAGATAAGTCGTCTTGCTGCTGGACGTAGTTTATCATCTTACACTATAAGCTCAAATATGGAGGAGAATCCAACAGATCAGAGGCCATGCAGCTGGATGTAATTTATCATCGTACACTAGACGGTCAAATATGGAAACCAACATATCAGAGGCCTTCCTGCTGGGCGTAATTTATCATCTTGCACAAGACGCTCAAAGATGGACCAGAAACAAACAGATCAGAGGCCCTGCTGCTGGAAGTAGTTTGTCATTTCACACTAGACGCATATATTTCGACCGGAATTCAAAAGATCAGAGGCTTTAATGGTGGACGTAGTTTATTATCTTACACTAGACGCTCAAAGATGGACCAGAAGCCAGCAGATAAGTTGTCTTGCTGCTCGACGTAGTTTATAATCTTACACTAGTCGCTCAAATATGGACCAGAAACCAACAGTCCAGAGGCTTTGCTGCTGGACGTAGTTTATCATATTACACTAGACGCTCAAATATGGACCATAATCCAACAGCTCAGAGGCCATGCAGCTGGACGTAGTTAATCATCTTACACTAGACTCTCAAATATGGACCGGAAAACAACAGATCAGAGAACTACCTGCTGGATGTAGTTTATCATCTTACACTAGACGCTCTAATATGGACCAGAATCCAAGAGATCAGACGCCATGCTGCTGGTAGTAGTTTATCGTCTTACACTAGAAGCTCAAATATGGTCCAGAAACCAACAGATCAGAGGCCTTGTTGCCTTGTTGCTTGACTTATTTAAACATCTTACACAAGACTCTCAAATATTGACCACAAACCAACAGATCAGAGGCCATTCTGCTGGTCGTAATTCATCATCTTACACTAGAGGCTGAAACATGGCCCGGAATCGAACATATAAAAGCTGGTGGTCGTATTTTATCATCTTATGATATTATGCTCAAATATGGATCAGAAATCAACAGATCAGAACTCTTGGTACTGGACGTAGTTTATCATCTTACACTAGACGCTCAAATATGGACCAGAAACCTACAGATCAGAGGACACGATGCTGGACGTAGTTTATCATCACACACTAGTCGCTCAAATATGGACTAGAATCCAAGAGATCAGAGGCCTTGCTGCTGGACGTAGTTTAACATCTTACACTAGACGCACTAATTTCTACCGGAATCCAACAGTTCGGAGACCTTGCTGCTGGACCTAGTTTATATGCTTAAACTTGACGTTCAAATATGGACCGGTAACCAACAGATCATGTGCCTTACTGCTGGACGAAGTTTATCAACTTACACTAGAAGATCAAATATAGACCAGAATCCAACAGTTCGGATGACTTGCTGCTGGACGTAGTATATCATCTCACACAAGACGCTCAAATATGGACAAGAAACCAAGAGTTTAGACGCCTTGCTTCTGGACGTAGTTTATCATCTCACAAAAGCCGCTCAAAATTTGATCAGAAACAAACAATTCAGAGGCCTTGCTTCTAGACGGAATTTATAAACTTACACAAGACGCTAAAATATAAATCAGTAACCAAAAGATCAGAGCTCATGCTGCTGGACGTTGTTTATCATCTAACACTAGACACTCAAATATGGACCAGAAACCAACAGATCAAAGGCCATGCTGCTGGACGTAGGTTATCACCTTACACAAGATGCTATAATATGGACCGGAAACCAACTGATCCGAGTCCATACTGCTGGACGTAGTTCATCATCTTACACTAGATGCTCAGATATGGACCGGAAACCCACTGATCAGAGGCCATGCTAGTGGACGTACTTTATCATCTTATATTAGACGCCCAAGTATGGATCGGAAACCAACAGATGAGAGGCCATGCTGCCGGACGTAGTTTATCATCTTACACTAGACGCTCAAATATGGACCGTAAACCAACAGATAAGAGGAATTTCTGCTTGACGTAATTTATCATCTGAGACAAGACGCAAAATATGGACCAGACACCAAGAGATCAGAGGTTTTGCTGCTGCACGTAATTTATATTCTTACACAAGGAGCTCAAATATGGACCAGAAGCCAACAGTCAGAAGACTTGCTGCTGTACGTAGTTTATCATCTTACACAAGACGCTTAAATATAGACCAGAAACAAACAGATCAGAGGCCCTGATGCTGGACGTAGTTTAACATCTGACACTAAACGCTCAAATATGCACCGGAAACCAACAGATCAGCAGCCTTGTTCCTGTACGTAGTTTATCATCTTGAACAAGACTCTCAAATATGGAACAGAAACCAACTGATCAGAGGCCATGCTGTTGGACGTAATTTATCACCTTGCACTAAACGTTCAAATATGGACCGGAAACCAAGAGATCAGAGGCCTTGCTGTTTGACGTAGTTTATCATCATAAAGAAGGCGCTCAAATATTGACCAGAAACAAACAGTTCACAGGCCTTTCTTCTGGACGTAATTCATAATCTTACACTAGACACTCAAATATGGCCCGGAAACCAACAGATCAGAAGCCTTGCTGCTGGACGTAGTTTATCATTTTGAACAAGACGATAAAATATGGACCAGAAACCATGAGATCAGAGGTCTTGCTGTTGGACGTAGTGTATCATCTTACACAAGACGCTCAAGTATGAACCAGTAGCCAACAGATCAGAGGCCATGCTGCTGGACGTAGTTTATAATCTTAAACTAGACTCTCAAATATGGACTGGAAACCAACAGATAGGAATCCTTGCTGCTAGACGTATTTTAGCATCATACACTAGATGCTAAAATATGGACCAGAAGACAACACATCAGAGGCCATGCTGCTGGACGTAGTTTATCATCTGACACAAGATACTCAAATATGGACCAGAAGCCAACAGTCAGAAGACTTGCTGCTGTACGTAGTTTATCATCTTACACAAGACGCTTAAATATAGACCAGAAACAAACAGATCAGAGTCCCTGATGCTGGGCGTAGTTTAACATCTGACACTAAACGCTCAAATATGCACCGGAAACCAACAGATCAGCAGCCTTGTTGCTGTACGTAGTTTATCATCTTGAACAAGACGCTCAAATATGGAACAGAAACCAACTGATCAGAGGCCATGCTGCTGGACGTAGTTTATAATCTTAAAATAGATTCTCAAATATGGACTGGAAACCAACAGATCGGAATACTTGGTGCTGGTCTTAGTTTCTCATGATACACAAGACGCTCAAATATGGACCAGAAATCACAGATCATAGGCTATGCTGCTGGACGTATTTTATCATCTTACACTCGACGCTCAAATGTGAACCAGAAATCAACAGATCAGAGGCCATGCTGCTGGACGTTGTTTATCATCTTACACTAGATGCTCAAATATGGACAGGAAACCAACAGATCATATGCCTTGCTGCTGAACGTAGTTTATCTTCTTACACTAGATGCTCAAATATGGAACAGAAACCAACAGATCAGAGGCCATGCTCTTTGACGTTGTTTATCATCTTGAAAAAGAAAATAAATATGGACCAGAAACCAACAGATCAGAGGACTTGCAGCTTGACGGAGTTTATCATCTTAAACAAGACGCAAAAATATGGAGCAGAAACCAACAGATCAGAGGCTTTGCTGCTGGACGAAATTTATAATCTTACACAAGGCGCTAAAATATGCACCAGAACCAACACGTCGCAGGCCTTGCTTATGTACGTAGCTTATCATCTTACACAAGACGCTTAAATATAGACCAGAAACAAACAGATCAGAGGCCTTGCTGCTGGACGTAGTTTAACATCTGAAACAAGACGCTCAAATATTCACCAGAAACTAACAACTCAGAAGCCCTGCTGCTGGACGTAGTTTAACATCTTGAACAAGACGATAAAATATGGACCAGAAACCAAGAGATCAGAGGTCATGCTGCTGGACGTAGTTTATAACCTTAAGCTAGACACTCAAATATGGACTGGAAACCAACAAATCGGAATACTTGCTGCTGGACGTAGTTTATCTTCTTAAACAAGATGTTCAAATATGGTCCAGAATTCAACAGATCATAGGCTATGCTGCTGGACGTATTTTATTATCTTACGCTAGCCTCTTAAATATGGACCAGAAAACATCAGATTAGAGGCCATTCTGCTGGACATAGATTATCATCTTACACAAGACGTTCAAATATGTACCAGAAGCCAACAGATCAGAGGACTTGCTGCCGGACGTAATTTTTCATCTTGAACGAAACGTTCAAATATGCACCACAAATCAACAGATGAGAGACCATACTGCTGGACGTAGTTTATCATCTTACACTAGATGCTCAAATATGGAGCGGAAACCCACAGATCAGAGGTTTTTTTCCTGGACGTAGTTTATCATATTACATTAGTCGCTCAAATATGGATCGGAAACTAACAGATCAGAGGCCATGCTGCCGGACGTCGTTTATCATCTTACACTAGACGCTCAAATATGGACCGTAAACCAACAGATCAGAGGACCTGCTGCTTGACGGAATTTATCATCTTACACAATACGCAAAAATATGGACCAGAAACCAACAGATCAGAGGCTTTGCTGTTGGACGTAATTTATCTTCTTACACAAGGCGCTCAAATATAGACCAGAAACCAACTGGTCAGAAGACCTGCTGCTGCACGTAGTTCATCATCTGACACTAGTCGCTCAAATATGGACCGAAAACCAACAGATCAGAGGCCTAGCTTCTGGACGTAATTTATCCTCTTACACAAGACGCTCCAATATAGACCAGAAACAAACAGATCTGATGCCCTGCTGCTGAACGTAGTTAAACATCTGACACAAGACGCTCAAATATGCACCGGAAACCAACAAATCAGAAGCCTTGCTGCTGGTCGTAGTTTATCATCTTGAACATGACGATAAAATATGGACCAGAAACCAAGAGATCAGATGTCATGATGCTGGACGTAGTGTATCATCTTACACTAGACGCTCAAATATGGACCAGAAACCAACATATCAGAGGCCATGATGCTGGATGTAATTTTTAATCTTAAACTAGACTCCCAAATATGGACTGGAATGCAACAGATCGGAATATTTGCAGCTGGACGTAGTTTATCATCTTACACAAGATACTCAAATATAGAACAGCAGTCAACAGATCATAGTCTGTGCTGCTGGACGTATTTTATCATCTTACACTAGACTCTCAAATATGGACCAGAAAACATCTGAGTAGAGGCCATGCTGTTGGACGTAGTTTATCATCTTACACAAGACGTTCAAATAAGTACCAGAGCCAACAGATCAGAGGTTTTGCTGCTGGACGTAGTTTTTCATCTGAAACGAAACATTCAAATATTGACCACAAATCAACAGATGAGAAACCAAGAGATCAGATGCCATGCTGCTGGACGTAATTTATCATCTCATACAAGTTTCTCAAATATGGACCAGAATCCAACAGATCAGAGGGCTTGCTGTCGGACGTAGTTCATTAGCTTACACTACAACAGATCAGATGCCTTGCAGCTGGACGTATTTTATCATGTTACACTAGCCGCTGAAATATGTACCAGAATCCAACAGATCAGAGGGCTTGCTGTCGGACGTTGATAATTATCTTACACTACAACAGATCAGATGCCTTGCAGCTGGACGTATTTTATCATGTTACACTAGCCGCTCAAATATGGACCAGAATCCAACACATCAGAGTCCATGCTGCTGGACGTAGTTTATCAACTTACACTAGACGATATATGGACCGGAATCCAAACGATCATAGGCTTTCAGCTGGTCTTATTTTATAGTCTTACACAAGAATCTCAAATATTGACCGGTATCCAACACGTCAGAAGCGTTGCTGCTGGACGTAGTTTATCATCTTACACAAGAAGCTAAATTATGGAATAGAAAACAACAGATGATGCCTTGCTGCTGGACGTAGGTTATCATCTTATACAAGACGCTAAAATATGGTATAGGAAACAACAGGTGAGGCCTTGCTGCGCGACGTAGTTTATGATCTTATAAAAGAATGCAAAACTAGGGAACGGTATCCAACAGATCTGAGGCGTTGTTGCTGGACGTACTTTATAATCTTACACAAGACGCTCAAATATGGACCACAATCCCACAGATCAGAGGCCATGCTGCTGGACGACGTTTATCATCTCACACAAGACGCTCAAATATGGACCGAAAACCAACAGATCAGAGGCCTAGCTTCTGGACGTAATTTATCATCTTACACAAGACGCTCCAATATAGACCAGAAACAAACAGTTCAGATGCCCTGCTGCTGAACGTAGTTAAACATCTGACACAAGACGCTCAAATATGCACCGGAAACCAACAGATCAAAAGCCTTGCTGCTGGACGTAGTTTATCATCTTGAACATGACGATAAAATATGGACCAGAAACCAAGAGATCAGATGTCATGATGCTGGACGTAATGTATCATCTTACACTAGACGCTCAAATATGGACCAGAAACCAACAGATCAGAGGCCATGCTGCTGGATGTAATTTTTAATCTTAAACTAGACTCCCAAATATGGACCGGAAAGCAACTGATCGGAATATTTGCAACTGGACGTAGTTTATCATCTTACACAAGATACTCAAATATAGAACAGCAGTCAACAGATTATAGTCTGTGCTGCTGGATGTATTTTATCATCTTACACTAGACTCTCAAATATGGACCAGAAAACATCAGATTAGAGGCCATGCTGCTGGACGTAGTTTATCATCTTACACAAGACGTTCAAATAAGTACCAGAGCCAACAGATCAGAGACTTTGCTGCTGGACGTAGTTTTTCATCTTAAACGAAACGTTCAAATATTGACCACAAATCAACAGATGAGAAACCAAGAGATCAGATGCCATGCAGCTGGACGTAATTTATCATCTTATACAAGTTTCTCAAATATGCGCCAGAATCCAACAGATCAGAGGGCTTGCTGTCGGACGTAGTTCATTAGCTTACACTACAACAGATCAGATGCCTTGCAGCTGGACGTATTTTATCATGTTACACTAGCCGCTCAAATATGGACCAGAATCCAACAGATCAGAGGGCTTGCTGTCGGACGTAGTTCATTATCTTACACCACAACAGATCAGATGCCTTGCAGCTGGACGTATTTTATCATGTTACACTAGCCGCTCAAATATGGACCAGAATCCAACACATCAGAGTCCATGCTGCTGAACGTAGTTTATCAACTTACACTAGACGATATATGGACCGGAATCCAAACGATCATAGGCCTTTCAGCTAGTCTTATTTTATCATCTTACACAAGAATCTCAAATATTGACCGGTATCCAACAGGTCAGAAGCGTTGCTGCTGGACGTAGTTTATCATCTTACACAAGACGCTAAAAAATGGTATAGAAAACAACAGATGAGGCCTTGCTGCGGGACGTAGTTTATCATCTTATAAAAGACGCAAAACTAGGGAACGGTATCCAACAGATCAGAGGCGTTGTTGCTGGAGGTAGTTTATAATCTTACACAAGACGCTCAAATATGGACCACAATCCCACAGATCAGAGGCCATACTGCTGGACGACGTTTATCATCTCACACAAGACGCTCAAATATGGACCGAAAACCAACAGATCAGAGGCCTAGCTTCTGGACGTAATTTATCATCTTACACAAGACGCTCCAATATAGACCAGAAACAAACAGTTCAGAGGCCCTGCTGCTGAACGTAGTTAAACATCTGACACAAGACGCTCAAATATGCACCGGAAACCAACAGATCAAAAGCCTTGCTGCTGGTCGTAGTTTATCATCTTGAACATGACGATAAAATATGGACCAGAAACCAAGAGATCAGATGTCATGATGCTGGACGTAATGTATCATCTTACACTAGACGCTCAAATATGGACCAGAAACCAACAGATCAGAGGCCATGCTGCTGGATGTAATTTTTAATCTTAAACTAGACTCCCAAATATGGACTGGAAAGCAACAGATCGGAATATTTGCAACTGGACGTAGTTTATCATCTTACACAAGATACTCAAATATAGAACAGCAGTCAACAGATTATAGTCTGTGCTGCTGGACGTATTTTATCATCTTACACTAGACTCTCAAATATGGACCAGAAAACATCAGATTAGAGGCCATGCTGCTGGACGTAGTTTATCATCTTACACAAGACGTTCAAATAAGTACCAGAGCCAACAGATCAGAGACTTTGCTGCTGGACGTAGTTTTTCATCTTAAACGAAACGTTCAAATATTGACCACAAATCAACAGATGAGAAACCAAGAGATCAGATGCCATGCAGCTGGACGTAATTTATCATCTTATACAAGTTTCTCAAATATGGGCCAGAATCCAACAGATCAGAGGGCTTGCTGTCGGACGTAGTTCATTAGCTTACACTACAACAGATCAGATGCCTTGCAGCTGGACGTATTTTATCATGTTACACTAGCCGCTAAAATATGGACCAGAATCCAACAGATCAGAGGGCTTGCTGTCGAACGTAGTTCATTATCTTACACTACAACAGATCAGATGCCTTGCAGCTGGACGTATTTTATCATGTTACACTAGCCGCTCAAATATGGACCAGAATCCAACACATCAGAGTCCGTGCTGCTGGACGTAGTTTATCAACTTACACTAGACGATATATGGACCGGAATCCAAACATTCATAGGCCTTTCAGCTAGTCTTATTTTATAATCTTACACAAGAATCTCAAATATTGACCGGTATCCAACAGGTCAGAAGCGTTGCTGCTGGACGTAGTTTATCATCTTACACAAGACGCTAAAATATGTTATAGAAAACAACAGATGAGGCCTTGCTGCTGGACGTAGTGTATCATCTTATAAAAGACGCAAAACTAGGGAACGGTATCCAACAGATCAGAGGCGTTTTTGCTGGACGTAGTTTATAATCTTACACAAGACGCTCAAATATGGACCACAATCCCACAGATCAGTGGCCATGCTGCTGGACGACGTTTATCATCTCACACAAGACGCTCAAATATGGACCAGTAACAAGCAGATCAGAGGCCTTGCATCTTGTCGTAGTTTATCATCTTACAAATGACGCTCAAATAAGGACCGCAAACTAACAGATCAGAGGCCATACTGCTGGACGTATTTTAACATCTTACACAAGACGCTCAAATATGGACCGGAAACCAAGTTTATTTGGGGAAATTTTTAGCAGCACGAAACTGGGGGATCAGTGATAATTCACTTCTTTATAACTTTTTTCCAGTAAAAGAAATATTTTCAAAATTGGGATCAAATTGTGTCCAATTTATTCATTCGTCCATGTCTAGAAGGATTTTTCATTTGCTCAGATAGTGAAAAAGTACAGCTTGCACAATATCCGCGGTGTGTCGTTTGACAATTTACGGTGTCCGAAAACCTTTCTATCGTATCCTCATAATGTCGGTGTCAAATTGTCATGAATTTCTTGCCTTATCCATAATTACAAATTTTTTTCTCCAACTTGACTAGAGACGAGGCGGAATTCAACGATATGGGGACTTGCATTATTTCATTTGGGGAAATTTTCATGCGCCCCGAAAGTGGGGGATAAGTCATATTTCATTTCTTTATAACTTTCTTCGAGTAAAAGAAATATTTTCAAAATTTGTATCAAATTGTGTGATATCTATACATTCGTCCTTGTCTGGAATAATTTTTCTTCTGGTCAGATAGTGAAAAGTACAGCTTTCACCAAGCGCACGGTGTGTCATTTGACAATTTACGGTGTCTGAAAACCAGTTCGCAAAACAAGCCTTCATTTCGACATTTTCCTTTCTAGCGAATCCTCATAATATAGGTGTCAAATTGTCATGAATTTATTGCCTTATCCATAATTTCAAAAGTTTTTGCTGCAACTTGACTAGAGATCAGGCGGCACTCAACGATATGGGGACTTGTGTTAGTTCATTTGAGGAAATTTTCATGCGGCCCGAAATCGGGTTTGTCAGTCATATTTCACTCCTTTATAACATTTTTCCAGCAAGAGAAATATTTTCAAAATTGGTATCAAATTGTGTAAAATCTATTCATTCGTCCATGTCTTGAAGGATTTTTCATTTAGTCAGATAGTGAAAAGTACAGCTTTCACCATGCGCGCGGTGTGTCGTTTGACATTTTTCGGTGTCCGAAAACCAGTTCACAAAATAACCCTTCATTACTACTTTTTCCGTTCTATCGATTCCTCATATAATAGGTGTCAAATTGTCATGAATTTCTTGTCTTATCCATAATTACAAAAGTTTTTTTCTCCAACTTGATTACAGACGAAGCGGGGTTCAACGATATGGGTATTTCTGTTAGTTCATTTGTAGGAATTTTCATGCGGCCCGAAACTGGGAGATCAGTGATATTTGACTCCTTTATAACGTTTTTCCAGTAAAAGAAATATTTTTATAATTGGTATCAAATTATGTGCAATTTATTCATTCGTCCATGTCTAGAAGGATTTTTCATTTCGTCAGATAGTGAAAAGTACATATTTCACCATGCGCGCGGTGTGTCGTTTGACAATTTACAGCGTCCGAAAATCAGGTCGCAAAATAAGCCTCATTTCTACTCTTTCCTTTCTATCGAATCCTCATAATATACGTGTCAAATTGTCATGAATCTCTTGCCTTATCCATAGTTACAAAACTTTTTTCTCCAACTTGACTAGAGACCAGGCGGCATTCAACGATATGGGGACTTGTGTTAGTTCATTTTGGGGAAATTTTCATGTGGACCGAAACTGGGCGATCACTTATAAATCACTTTATAATTTTTTCCAGTAAAAGAAATATTTTCAAAATTGGTATCATATTGTGTGCAATGTATTCATTCGTACATGTCTAGAAGGATTTTTCATTTGCTCAGATAGTGATACATACCGTGCACATGGTGAAATCTGTATTTTTCACTATCTGACAAATTCAGTGATGGCCGTAAGCATATCGGCCGTAGATCGGCAAAGCGGAAGACATACTGCTTGTCTGAGAGAAGATCATGGGATATCAGATGATTAATCACTTCGGTGTTGATAATGGCCTCGAAGACTTTGCCGACGAGGGGTAGGAGACTGGTAATTGGAAGGGTCGGAGGGGTCACCAGAGTTCTTAAAGACAGGAACAATGGTTGAGGACTTCCAGCAGTCAAGAAAACAAGACTCCTTGAGGCAGAGGTTGTATAATTTAGAGAGGGCAGGCGCCAGTTCAGGCGCGCATTTCTTCAAGACAATGGCTGGTATACCGTCACCACCAGTAGCATTGTGATGATCTAAGTTAGAAATAATGCCCAATACCAACGACTGGGATATGTGCAATCCGTTCAAATGTGCCTCGGTTCTGGGAGGGAAATCGGGCATGGGTACCCCGGAAGAGTCTAGCGTTGAATTGGAAGAAAACTTCCGAGCAAAGCATTCAGCCTTGTCGGCAGAGGTGGTCAGGACCTCAAACTGATTGAACAGGGGAGGAATGGAGGGTTTGTTATTGTTCAGAACGCTCTTGCAGAGGCGCCAATAATCTTTGGAGCCAAATTTGCGGGATGCAATACGTTCCTTCGTCCGAGCAGCAAATAATGACTTGGCATCGTCGAGGATACGGTTACACTCGTTACGGGCAGAGGTAAATAGGCGTCTATTACAGTCAGAACTACCACTACGAAAACGGTGGAAGAAGTGGTTCCTATGGGCAATGGCGGCTGAGCAAGCAGCTGTTAACCAGGGGGAGGAGCGCGGTTTGACCTTGAATTTCCTTGCGGGGATGAAAGCGTCTATTCCAGCTTTAACCCAGGAAAAGACCTCTGAAGCACATTCTTGAATGGGGTGCTTAAATATAACATCCCAGGGGACATCGCGGAGGAAATCACGAAACGAGTCCCACTCAGCCCGCTGGTAGCAGAACGAGGTTCTGGTGGTAGGAGGCTCCTTGTAGGGGGTTACAGGAAGCCGACGGTTAACACCCATGACGCGGACAGAGAGAGTTTGGCACAGCCTGAATCGTAATGTGGCCTCAGGGTTGCCCACCGGAGATGGCTGCAGGGACGCCTATCCATGCGCGACATGGCACTACAAACACCACGATATGCAACTGTTGAACAGAGCAGCCGCTCAAGACGCTACGCAAGAGTTAGGGCTCCTAACTACCAGTCGGAAACAGCAACCAGGGAACTGTCAACCGTGTACCCTCAGAATGAACAGGCAATGCCACAGACTACACGCATCACGGGAGAAACACAGCAGCACCAGTACAGAGGCCAGAGAGAGTGAGAGAGATCCGCGGACCCCTTCCTAAACACGAAACAAGGTTTGAGCCTCTGGTCGTGTCCAATAGAGTGGGGAGGAGTGTAGACCGGGCGGTAGGAAATACTCCTAATACATATAACATACAAAGACGATGACAAAACAAAACAACAGAGGGGGATGTAGTTGGGGTAGTCGCAGGGATAACACTAAATGAGAGTTCTGGGGGATAGGAATGACATACTATTGTGAATGTGTACAATACTAAGTTTTAACTTAGTCCCATTGACGTATATTAAAATAAAAAAACAAAAAAATGAATTACAAAATATGGTTAGGAAGCTTTGTGGTTAAGAAAAACCAGGTAGAACAAAAAAAAATTACTCACTAACGATAAGTCTCATTGTCGGCTACACATTTCACAGAAAGACACTAGAGAAAATTATCAGCGTGCCCTCGAACGCCGAGCTTCAAGTTACAATGAACGCAGTGCTGGGGGGGGGGGGTCACACGGCCATTCTACCCTACCGTCCACAACCAGCAGTGAGCCTGGGAACGCGTGCTTTTAGTAAGAAAATATTCAAATCAACAGAAGAAAGAAACCGTCAGCCGATTCTTGGTGAAAGAATATTTCAAACAAGCAAGCAGTCGAGGGCCAGCTAGGTTTCCGGAGAAGGTGACGACAAACAAACTAAAATCTCAGAGACTGTCCATTCTATGGACTAAGATATGTATTTTTATTAATATCAAGCGTCTGCTAAGTATCTGTCGGTTATAGGGCGAAAAGCGACAAAACATCCATGTCGGGTTTGATCACATAATATTCATGATTAGAATTGAGATTTTCTTCCGGATTATATTACATTTTGCATCATCTAATCCTTATGTTCATGGAATGCTGACACTAGTTTAAGAAATTAACACTAATGAAAGCATTTTTTTAAATATCAAGTGTCTGTTCAGTAACTGTCAGTAATACGGCGAAAAGCGACAGAACATCCAATCGGGATTGATCGCATCATATTCTCCATCAGAATTCAGATTTTCCTCCGGATTATATTATATTTTGCATCATCTAAGCCATATGTTCACAGAATGCTGACACTAGTTTAAGGAAATAACATTAATGAATGCATTATTATAAGTCGGGTTTGATCGCATCTTATTCATCATTAGAAATCTTATTTTCTTACGGATTATATTACATTTTGCATCATCTAAGACTTGTCTTTACAGAATGCTGACACTAGCTTAAGAACATAACATTAATGTATGCATTTTTATTAATCTCAAGCGTCTGCTAAGTAACTTGCAGTTATACAGCGAAAAGCGACAAAATATCCAAGTCAGGTTTGATCGCATCATATTCATCATTAGACCTCAGATTTTCTTCCGGATTGTATTACATTTTGCATCAGCTAAGACATATGCTTATAGAATGCTTAAACTAGTTTAAGAAAATAACATTAATGAATGCATTTTTATTAATATCAAGCTACTGCTAAGTAACTGTCGGTTATACAGCAAAAAAGCGACCAAACATCAAATCGGGATGTATCGCATCATATTCATCATTAGAATTTAGATTTCCTTACGTATTATATTACATTTTGCATCATCTAAGATATATGTATATAGAATGCTGACACTAATTTAAGAAAATAACATTAATGAATGCATTTTTATTAATATCAAGCATCTGCTAAGTAACTGTCGGTTATACGACGAAAAGCGACAAAACATCAAATCGGGATTGATCGCATCATATTCGTCATTAGAATTTAGATTTTCTTACTTATTATATTACATTTTGCACCAACTAAGCCTTATCATTATAAAATTCTGACACTAGCTTCAGAAGATGACATTAGTGTATGCATTTTTATTAATGTCAAGCGTCTGCTAAGTAACTGTCGGTTATACGGCGAAAAGCGATAAATCAACCAATCGGGATTGATCGCATCATATGCCTCATCAGAATTCAGATTTTCTTCCGGATTATATTATATTTTGCATGATCTAAGCCTTATGGTCACAGAATGCTGACACTAGTTTAAGAAGAAAAAAAGATTAATGAATGCATTTTTATTAATATTAAGCGTCTGCTAAGTAACTGTCGGTTATACGGCGCAAAACTACAAAATATCCACGTCGCGGTTGATAGCATCATATTCATCATTAGAATTCAGATTTTCTTCCGAATTATATTATATTGTCCATCATTTAAAACTCATATTCATAGAATGATGACACTGGTTTATGAAAAGAACATCAATTAAGGCATTTTATTAATATCAAGCGTCTGCTAAGTTACTGTCGGTTATACGGCGAAAATCGACAAAACATCCAAGTCGGGTTTGATCGCATAATATTCATGATTAGAATTCAAATTTTCCTCCGGATTATATTACATTTTGCATCATATTAGACATATGATTATAGAATCCTGACACTAGTTTAAGAAAATAACATTAATGAATGCATTTTTATTAATATCAAGCGTCTGCTAAGTTACTGTCAGTTATACGGCGAAAAGCTACAAAACATCCAAGTCGGGTAAATGTATTAAATCCTGAAGAAAATCTGAATTCTAATTATGAATATGATGCGATTAACATCATATTCATAATTAGAATTCAGATTTTCTTCAGGATTTAATACATTTTGCATCATCTAAGCCTTATGTTCATAGAATGCTGTCACTAGTTTAAGAAAATAATATTAATGAATGCATTTTTATTAATATCAAGTGTCTGCTAAGTAACTGTGTTTTATACGGCCGGAAGCAACAAAACTTGTGTTTCATTGCATCGTATTCATCATTAGCATTCAGATTATCTTACGGATTATTTTACATTTGGCATCATCTAAGGCTCAGGTTCATGGAATGCTGACACTAGTGTAAGAATATAACATTAATGAATGCATTTTCTTAATATCAAGCGTCTGCTATGTAACTGTGGGTTGTACGGCGAAAAGCGACAAAAAATACAAGTGGGGTTTCATCGCATCGTATTCATCATATGTATATAGAATGCTGACACTAGTTCAAGAAAGTAACATTAATGAATGTATTTCTATTAATATCAAGCCTCTACTAAGTAACTGTCGGTTATACGACGAAAAGCGGCAAAATATCCAATCGGGTTTGATCGCATCATATTCCTCATTACTATTCAGATTTCTTTCCGGATTTATTACATTTTGCATCATCTAAGCCTTATGTTCATAGAATGCTGTCACTAGTTTAAGAAAATAACATTAATGAATGCATTTTTATTAATATCAAGCGTCTGCTAAATAACTGTCGTTTATACGGCCGAAAGCAACAAAACATCCAAGTGGGGTTTCATCGCATCGTATTCATCATTAGAATTCAGATTATCTTACAGATTATATTACATTTTGCATCTTCAAATCCTTATGTTCATAGAATGCTGACACTAGTTTCAGAAGATAACATTAATGAATGCATTTTTATTAATATCAAGCTTCTGCTAAGTAACTGTCGGTTATCCGGCCGAAAGCGAAAAAACATCCAAGCCTGGTTTGATCATCTAAGCCTTCGATTCATAGAATGCTGACACTAGTGAAAGAAAATAACATTAATGAATGCATTTTTTAATATCAAGCGTCTGCTAAGTAACTTTCGGTTATACGGCGAAAAGCGACAAAACATCCAAGTCGGGTTTGATCGCATCATATTCATCATTAGAATTCAGATTTTCTTCCGGATTATATTACATTTTTCATAATCTAAGCTTTAAATACATAGAATGCTGTCGATAGTTTAAGAAAATAACATTAATGAATGCATTTCTATTAATATCAAGTGTCTTCTAAGTAACTGTCAGTTATACTGACGAAAGCAACAAAACAACCAAGTCAGGATTCATAGCATCGTATTCATCTTTGCATTCAGAGTCTCTTACGGATTATATTACATTTTGCATCATCTAAGCATTAGGTACATAGAATGCTGACACTAGTGTCAGAAATTAACATTAATGAATGCATTTTTATTAATAACAAGCGTCTGTTAACTAACTGTCGGTTATACGGCGAAAAGCTACAAAACATGCAAGTAGGTTTTGATCGCTTCATATTCCTCATTAGAATTCAGATATTCTCCCGGGTTATCTGACATTTTGCATAATCTAGGGCTTAGTTTCCCAGAATGCTTACACTAGTGACAGAAAATAACATTAATGAAATCATTTTTATTAATATCAAGCGTCTACTAAGTAAATGTAAGTTATACGGCGAAAAGCGACAAAATATCCAAGTCGTGTTTCATCGCATCATATTCGTCATTAGAATTGAGATTTTTTTCCGAATTATATTACATTTTGCATCAACGATATTAGTTCATTTCGGCAAATTTTCATGCGGCCCGAGACTGGGGGATCAATCATATTTAACTTCATTATAACATTTTTCCAGTAAAAATGTGTCCAATTTATTCATTCGTCCATGTCTAGAATGATTTTTCATTTGCTCAGATAGGGAAAAAGTACAGCTTTCACCATGCGCGCGGTGAGTCGTTTGACAATTTACGGTGTCCGAAAACCAGTTCGCAAAATAAGACTTTATTTCTACTGTTTCCTATCTATCGAAACCTCATAATATAGGTGTCAAATTGTCATGAAATTCTTGCCTTATCCATAATTACAAATTTTTTTTCTCCAAATTGTCTAGAGACGAGGCTGCATTCAACGATATGGGGACTTGCATTATTTCATTTGGGGAAATTTTCATGCGGCCCGAAAATGGGAGATCAATCTTATTTCAATTCTTTATAACTTTTTCCCAGTAAAAGAAATATTTTCATAATTTGTTTCAAATTGTGTGCAATTTATTCATTCGTCCATGTCTTGAAGGATTATTCATTTGGTCAGATAGTGAAAAGTACAGGTTTCACCGTGTGAGCTGTGTGTCGTTTGACAATTTAGGGTGTCCGAAAACTAGTTCGCAAAATAATCCTTCATTTCCGCTTTATCCTTTTTATCGAATCCTCATCATATAAGTGACAAATTATCATGCATCCCGAAACTTGGTGAACAGTCATATTTCACTTCTTTATAACTTTTTTACTGTAAACGAAATATTTTCAAAATCTGTATCAAACTGTTTGCAGTTTATTCATTCATCCATGTCTAGAAGGATTTTTCATTTGGACAGATAGTGAAAAGTACACCTTTCACCATGCGCTCGGTGAGTCATTTGACAATTTACGGTGAATGAAAACCAGTTCGCAAAATAAAATTTCATTTATACAATATCACTTGCCAGGTACAAATTAAAACCAAATTTTATAAGATTTAAAACTTTATAAATTATTCTAATTAATATTAAAAAAATGAAAATAATTCTACTAAAAATTAAAATTCTTTCTAAGGTTAGAAATGAGGCATGAAATTGCAGTAAGCTTTTCCATTTGATTAGTAAATATAGATTTTATTTATAGCAATATCATTTGCCAGGTACAAATTTATACAAATTTTAAAAGATTTTAAACTTTAGAAATTATTCTAAATAAAATTTTTGAATATGAAAATAATTCTACTACAAATTCAAAATTCATTCTAACATTTATGATGAGGCATTAAATTGCAGTAAGCATTTCCATTTCATTAGTAAATATAGATTTTACTTAATAGCAATATCTGTTGCAAGGTACAAAATAATACCAAATTTTAAAAGAGTTAAAATTTTATAAATTATTCATATTAAAATTTTTAAAAAAAGAAAATAATTATAGTTAAAATTCCAAATTCATTCTAACAAAAGAGTGTGAGGCATTAAACTTCAGTAAAGCTTTTTCATTTTATTAGTAAATATAGATTTTACTTGATATCAATATCATTTGCCAGGTACAAATTAATACCAAATTTTCAAATATTTCAAACGTTATAAATTATTCTAATTGAAATTTAAAAAATGAAAATAATTCTACTAAAAATTCAAACTTCATTAAAACATTGGGGATGAGGCATTAAATTGCGGTAAGCTTTTCCATATGATTAGTAAATATAGATTTAACCTAATAGCAATATCATTTCCAGGGACAAATTAATACAAAATTTTCCAATATTTAAAACTTTATAAATTATTGTAATTAAAATTTAAAAAAATGAAAATAATTCTAGTAAAAATTTAAAATTCATTCTAACATTGGTGATGAGGCATTAATTTTCAGTAAGCTTTTCCATTTGATTAGTAAATATAGATTTTACTTAATAGCAATATCATTTGGCAAGTACAAATTAATATGAAATTTTCAAATATTTCAAACTTTATGAATTATTGTAATTAAAATTTACAAAATGAAAATAATTCTATTAAAATTCAAAATTCATTTTAACATTGGGGATGAGTCATTAAATTGCAGTAAGCTTTTCTATTTGATTAGTAAAAATAGATTATACTTAATAGGAATATCATTTGCCAGGTACAAATTATTACCAATTTTAAAAGATTTAAAACTATATGAATTATTCTAACTAAAATTTAAATAAATGAAAATAATTCTACTTAATATTCAAAATTCATTTTTACATTGCGGATGAGTCATTAAATTGTAGTAGGCTTTTCCATTTGATTAGTATACATAGATTTTATTTAATAGCAATATCATTTGCCTGGTACATATTAATACGAAATTTTAAAAGACTTAAAATTTTATAAATTATACTAATTAAAATTAAAAAAATTGAAATAATTTTATTAAAATTTCTAATTCCATTCTAACATTGGTCTTGAGGCATTAAATTGCAGTAACCATTTCCATTTCATTAGTAAATATAGATTTTACTTAATAGCAATATAATATGTCAGGTACAAAATAATACCAAATTTTAAAAGATTTAAAACTTTATGAATTATTCTTATTAAAATTTTGATGTAAGAAAATAATTCTACTAAAAATTCAAAATTCATTATAAAATTGGCGATAAGGAGTTAAATTATAGTAACCTTTTCTATTTGATTAGTACATATAGATTTTACTTAATAGCAATACCTTTTGCCTGGTACAAATTAATACCAAATTTTGAAAGATTTAAAACTTTATAAATTATTCTAATTAAATTTTAAAATATGACAATAATTCTACTGAAAATTCCAAATTCATTCTAACATTGGGGATGAGGCATTAATTTGCAGTAACATTTTTCATTTGATTAGTAAATATAGATTTTACTTAATAGCAATATCTTTTGCCAGGTACAAATTAATAGCAACTTTTAAAAGATTTTAAACTTTATAAATTATTCTAATTAAAATTTTAAAATATAAAAATATTTCTACTAAAAATTCCTAATTCATTCTAACATTGGGGATGACGCATTAAATTGCAGTAAGCTTTTCCATTTGATTAGTAAATATAGATTTTACTTAATAGCAATATCACTTGCCAGGTACAAATTATTACCAAATTTTAAAATATGTTAAACTTTACGAATTATTCTAATTAAAATTTTAAAATATGAAAATAATTCTAGAAAAAATTCCAAATTCATTCTAACATTGGGAAAGGAGGCAGTAAATTGTAATAAGCTTTTCCATTTGATTAGTAAATATATATTTTACTTAATAGCAACATCATTTGTCAGGTACAAATTAATACCTAATTTTAAAAGAATAACATTTTATAAATTATTTTAATTTAAATTTGTAAAATAATGTAAATATTTCTAGTAAAAATTCAAAATTCATTCCAACAATGGGGATGAGGCATTAAGCTGCAGTAAGCTTTTCCATTTGATTAGTAAATATAGATTTTACTTAATAGCAATATCATTTGTCAGGTACAAATTAATACCAAATGTTAAAAGATTTAAAACTTTGTAAATTATTCTAATTAAATTTTAAAATATGAAAATAATTCTACTAAAATTCTAAATTCATTCTAACATTGGCAATGAGAGATTAAATTGCAATAACATTTTTCATTTGATTAGTAAATATAGATTTTACTTAATAGCAAAATCTTTTGCCAGGTACAAATTAATAGCAAATTTTAAAGATTTTAAACTTTATAAATTATTCTAATTAAAACTTTAAAATAAAAAAATAATTCTCCTAAAAATACCTAATTCATTCTAACATTGGTGATGAGGCATTATATTGCAGTAAGGTTTTCCATTTGATTAGTAAATATAGATTTCACTTAATAGCAATATCACTTGCCAGGTATAAATTAATACCAATTTTTCAAATATGTTAAACTTCATAAATTATTCTAATTAAAATTTTAAAATATGAATATAATTCTAGAAAAAATTCAAAATTCATTCTAACATTGGGGATAAAGCATTAAATAGCATTAAGATTTTCCATTTGTTTAGTAAGTATAGGTTTTACTTATTAGTATTATCAATTGCCAGTTACAAATTAATGCCAAATATTGAAAGATTTAAAACTTTATAAATTATTTTAATTAAAATTGAAGAAAATGAAAAAAAATTCTACTAAAAATTGAAAATTCATTCTCACATTGGGCATGACGCATTAAATTGCTGTAAGCTTTTCTATTTGATTAGTAAATATAGATGTTACTTAATAGCAATATCATTTGCCAATTACAAATTAATACCAAATTTTAAAAGATTTAAAACTTTATAAATTATTATAATTAAATTTTTTTAAATGAATATCATTATACTAAAAATTCACAATTCATTCTAACATTGGGGATGAGGCATTAAATTGCAGTAAGGTTTTATATTTGATTAGTAAATAGAGATTTTACTTAACAGCAATATCATTTGTCAGGTACAAATTAATACCAAATGTTAAAAGATTAAAAATTTCATAAAATATTCTATATAAAATTTAAAAAATGAAAATAATTCTATTAAATATTCAAAATTCATTCTAACTTTGTGGATGAGGCATTAAATTACTGTAAGATTTTCCATTTGATTAGTAAATATAGATTTTATTTAATAGCAATATCATTTTCCGGGTGGAAATTAATACCAAATTTTAAAAGATTTAAAACTTTGTAAATTATTCTAATTAAATTTTAAAATATGAAAATAATTCTACTAAAAATTCCAAATTCATTCTAACATTGGCAATGAGGCATTAAATTGCAATAACCTTTTTCATTTGATTAGTAAATATAGATTTTACTTAATAGCAATATCTTTTGCCAGGTACAAATTAATAGCAAATTTTAAAGATTTTAAACTTTATAAATTATTCTAATTAAAACTTTAAAATATGAAAATAATTCTAGAAAAAATTCCAAATTCATTCTAACATTGGGGATAAGGCATTAAATAGCATTAATACCTGTATCATATGCCAGGTAAAAATTAATACCAAATTTTAAAAGATTTAAAATTTTATAAATTTTTATAATTAAAATTTAAAAAAATGAAAATTATTCTACTAAAAATTCAGAATTCATTCTAACATTGGGGATGCGGCATAAAATTGAAGTTAGCATTTCCATTTCATTAGTATATATAGATTTTAATTAATAGCAATATCATTTGCCAGGTACAAATTATTACCAAATTTTAAAAGATTTAAAACTTTATAAATTATTCCAATTAAAATTTAAAAGAATGAATATAATTCTACTAAAAATTCAAAATTCATTCTCTATAGGGGATGAAGCATTAAATTGGAGTAAGCTTTTCCACTTCATTGGTAAATATAGATTTTACTTAATAGCAATATCATTTGCCAGGTACAAATTAATACCAAATTTGAAAAGTTTTAAAAATTTATAAATTATTCCAATTAAAATTTAAAAGAATGAAAATAATTCTACTAAAAATTCAAAATTCATTCTATATAGGGTATGAGGCATTAAATTGCAGTAAGATTTTCTATTTGATTAGTAAATATAGATTTAACTTATATATAATATAATTCTACTAAAATTTCAAAATACTTTCTAACATTGGTGATGAGGCCTTAAAATGCAGTTAGCTTTTCAATTTCATTAGTAAATATATATTATACTGAATAACAATATCATTTGTTAGGTAAAAATTAATACAAATTTTAAAAGAATTTAAACTATATAAATGTTTCTAATTAAAATTTCAAAAATGAAAATGATTCTACTAAGAATTCAAAATTCATTCTAACTTTGGGGATGAGGTCTTAAATTGCAGTAAGCTTTTCCTTTTCATTAGTAAATATAGATTTTACTTAATAGCAATACCATTTTCCAGGTAGAAATTAATACCAATTTGTCAAAGATTTAAAACTTTATAAATAATTCTAATTAAAATTTTTAAAAATGAAAATAATTCTATTAAAAATTCAAAATTCAGTCTAACATTGGGGATGAGTCATTAAATTGCAGTAAGCTTTTCCATTTGATTAGTAAATATTGATTTAACTTAATATCAATAACATTGAACAGCTATAAATATATACCAACTTTTAAAAGATTTAAATCTTTATAAACTATACTACTTAAATTTATAAAAAGTGAAAATAATTCTATGAAATATACAAAATTCATTCTAACATTGGGCATTAGGCATTAAATAAGAGTAAGCCTTTCCATTTGATTAATAAATATAGATTTTACTTAATAGCAATAGCATTTGCCAGGTACAAATTATTACCAAATTTTTAAAACTTTATAAATTATTCTCATTAAAAGTAAAGAAAAGGAAAATATTTCTACTAAAAATTCAATATTCATTCTAACATTGGGGATGAGACACTAAATTGCAGTAAGCTTTTCTATTTGATTAGTAATGGAAAAGCTTACTGCAAATTAGTGCCTCATTTTACTTAATAGCAATATCATTTGCCAGGTAAAAATTAATACCAAATTTTAAACGTTTTAAAACTTTATATATTATTCTAATTAAAATCTAAAAAAATGTATATAATTCTACTAAAAATTAGAATTCATTCTAATATTGGTGATGAGGCATTAAATTGCATTAAGCTTTTCCATTTTATTAATAAATAGAGATTATACATAATAGCAATATAATTTTCCAGGTAGAAATTAATACCAAATTTTAAAAGATTTTAAACTTTATAAATTATTCTAATTAAAATTTTAAAAAAATAATTCTACTGAAAATTCAAAATTCATTCTAACATTGAGATGAGGCATTAAATTGCAGTAAGCTTTTCTTTTTGATTAGTAAATATAGATTTTACTTCATAGCAATATCATTTTTCAAGTAGAAATTAATACCAAATTTTGAAAGATTTAAATCTATATAAATTATTTTAATTAAAATTTTAAAAAATAAAATAATTCTACTAAAAATTCAAAATTCATTTTAACATTGGGGATGAGGCATTAAATTGCTGCAAGCTATTCCATTTGATTAGTAAAAATAGATTTTACTTAATAGTAATATTATTTGACAGTTACAAATTAATACCAAATTTTAAAATTTTTTAAACTTTATAAATTATTTTAAGTAAAATTTAAAAAATGAAAATAATTCTACTAAAAATTCAAAATTCATTCTAACATTGGAGATGAGGCATTAAATTGCAGTCAGCTTTTCTATTTTATTAGTAAATATAGATTTTACTTAATAGCAATATCATTTGCTATGTACAAATTAATACCAAATTTTAAAAGATTTAAAACTTTATAAATTATAATAATTAACAATTAAATAATGAAAATAATTCCAGTAAAAATTCAAAATACATTCTAACAATGGGGATGAGGCATTAAACTGCAGTAAGATTTTCCATTTGATTAGTAAATATAGATATTACTTAGTAGCAATATAATTTTTCAGGTACAAATTAAGACAAAATTTTCAAAGATTTCAACCTTTATAAATAATTCTTATTAAAATTTAAAAAAATGAAATAATTTTACTGAAAATTCAAAATTCAGTGTAACATTGGGGATTAGTCATTAAATTGCAGTAAGCTTTTCCATTTGATTAGTAAATATTGATTTAACTTAATAGCAATATCATTTGACAGCTATAAATTAATACCAACTTTTAAAAGATATAAATCTTTATAAATTATTCTAATTAAAAATTTAAAAAATGAAAATAATTCTAGTAAAAATTCAAAATTCATTTTAACACTGGGGATGAGGCACTAAACTGCAGTAAGTTTTTCAATTTGATTAGTAAATATAGATTTTACTTAATAGCATTAACATTTGTCAGGTACAAATTAATACCAAATTTTAAAAGATTGAAAACTTTATAAATTATTCTATGTAAATTTCTAAAAAACGAAAATAATTCTACTAAATATTTAAAATTCATTCTAACATAGGGGATGAGGCCTTAAATTTCAGTAAGATTTTCCATTTACCATATTTTAAATGATTTAAAACTTTATAAATTATTCTAATTAAAATTTTAAAAAATGAACATAATTCTACTTGAAATTCAAAATTCATTCTAACATAGGTGATAAGTCATTAAACTGCAGTACGTTTTTCAATTAGATTATTTAATATAGATTTTAATTCATAGCATTATCATTTGTCAGGTACAAATCAATACCAAATTTTAAAAGATTTAAAACTTTATGAATTAATCTATTTAAATTTCTAAAAAATCAAAATAATTCTACTAAAAATTCAAAATTTATTCTAACAGTGGGGATGCGGCATTAAATTGCAATAAACTTTTCCATTTGATTAGTAAATATAGATTTTACATAATAGCAATATCATTAAACAGTACAAATTAATACAAAATTTTAAAAGATTTAAATCTTTATAAATTATACTAATTAAAATTTAAAAAATGAAAATAATTCTACTGAAAATTTTAAATTCATTTTAACATTGGTGATGAGGCATGAAAATATCATTTTCCATGTACATACCAATTTTCAAAGACTTGAAAAATTATAAATTATTCTAATTGTAATTTAAATATATGAAAATAATTCCACTAAAAATTCAAAAATACATTCTAACATTGGGGATGAGGCAATAAATTGTTGTAATCTTTTCCATTTCATTAGTAAATATAGATTTTACTTAATAGCAATATCATTCACCATGTACAAATTAATACAAAATTTTCAAAGATTTAAAACTATAAATTATTCTAATTAAAATTAAAAAAATGAAAATAATTCTACTAAAATTTCAAAAGTCATTCTGATATTGGGGATGAGGCATTAAATTGCAGTAATCTTTTCCATTTGATTAGTAAATATAGATTTTACGTAATAGCAATATCATATGCCAGGTACAAATTCATACCAAATTTTAAAACATTTAAAGCTTTATAAATTATTCTAATTAAAATTTAAAAACGAAAATAATTCTACTAAAATTCCAAATTCATTCTAACATTGGGTATGAGGTATTAAACTGCAATAAACTTTTCCATTTCATTAGTAAATATAGATTTTACTTAATAGCAATATCATTTGCCAGGTACAAATTAATACCAAATTTTAAAAATTTAAATCTTTATAAATTATACTAATTAAAATTAAAAAAATGAAAATAATTCTACTAAAATTTCAAAATTCATTCTAACATTGGATGGGGCATTAAATTGCTGTAAGCTTTTCCATTTGTTTAGTAAATATAGATTTTACTTAATAGCAATATCATTTGCCAGGTACAAATTAATACCAAATTTTAAAATATTTAAAACTTTATAAATTATTCTAATTAAAATTTTAAAAAATGAAAATAATTCCACTAAATATTCAAAATTCTTTCTAAAATTGGGGATGAAGAATTAAATTGTAGTAAGCTTTTCTATTTATTTAGTAAATATAGATTTTACTTAATAGCAATATCATTTGCCAGGTACAATTTAAAACGAAATTTTAATAGATTTAAAACTTTATAAATTATTCGAATTAAAATTTAAAAAAATGTAAATAATTCTACTAAAAATTCAAAATTCATTCTAATATTGGGGATGAGGCATTAAATTAGTAAGCTTTTCCTTTTGATTAGTAAATATAAATTTTAGTTAATAGCAATATCATTTTCCAGGTACAAATTAATACTAATTTTAAAAGGCTTACAATTTTATAAATTATTCTAATTGTAATTTAAATATAAGAAAATAATTCTACTAAAAATTCAAAATTTCGAAATTCATTCTGATATTGGTAACGAGGAAATAAATTGCAGTAAGCTTTTCCATTTCTTTAGTAATTATAGATTTTACTTAATAGCAATATCATTTACCAGTTACAAATGAATACCAAATTTTTTAAAATTTAAAACTTTATAAATTATTCTAATACAAATTTAAAAATATGAAAATAATTCTACTAAAAATTCAAAATTAATTCAAATGTTGGTGATGAGGGATTAAATTTCAGAAAGCTTTTCCATTTGATTAGTAAATATAGATTTTGCGTAATAGCAATATCATTTGCCAGGTACAAATTCATACCAAATTTTAAAAGATTTAAATCTTTATAAATTATTCTAATTACCATTGAAAAAAATGAAAATAATTCTACTAAAAATTCAAAGTTCATTCTAACATTGGGGTTGAGGAAATAAATTGCAGTAAGCTTTTACATTTCATTAGTAAATATAGATTTTACTTAATTGCAATATCGTTTGCAAGGTACAAATTAAAACCAAATTTTTAAAGATTTAAAACTTTATAAATTATTATAATTGTAATTTAAAAATATGAAAATAATACTAATGAAAAACAAAATTCATTCTAATATTGGGGATAAGGCATTAAATTGCAGTAATATTTTCCATTTGCTTAGTAAATAGAGATTTTACTTAATTTCTGGTCCATATTTGATCGTCTAGTCTAAGATGATAAAGTACGGCCATCAGCATGGCCCTCTGATCTGTTGGCGTCCGGTCTATATTTGAGCGTCTTAATGTAAGATGATAAACTACGTCCAGCAGCAAGACCTCTGATCTCTTGTTTTCCGGTCCATATTTGAGCATCTAGTGTAAGAAGATGAAGTATTCTGGTCCATATCTGAGCGTCTTCGGTAAGATGATAAAGTACGTCCAACGGCATGTCCTTGGATCTGTTGTTTTCTGCTCCATATATGAGCGTCTAGTGTAAGAAGATAAACTATGTCCAGCAGCGAGACCTCTGATCTCTTGGTTTGCGGTCAATATTTGAGCTTGTAATGTAAGATTATAAACTACGTCCAGTAGTATGACCTCTGATCGGTTAGATTCCGCTCCATATTTGAGCTTCTAATGTAAGATGATAAACTGAGTCCTGCAGCAAGTCTTCTGATCTATTGTTTTCCAGTCCATATTTGAGCATGTAGTGCAAGATGATAAACTACGTCCAGCAGTATGGCCTCTGATCGGTTTGTTTCTGGTCCATATTTGAGCGTCTTGTGTAAGATGATATACTACGTCCAGCAGCAAACCTCTGATCTGTTGGCTTCTGGTCCATATCTGAGCGTCTTGTGTAAGATGCTAAAGTACGTCCAGCAGAAAGTCCTCCGATCTCTTGTTTTCCGGTCCATATTTGATCGTCTAGTGTAAGATGATAAACTACGTCCAGCAGCAAGGCCTCTGATCTGTTGGATTATGGTCCATATTTGAGCATCTTGTCTAAGATGACAAACTACGTCTAGCAGGATGGTCTCTGAATTATTAGTTTTTGTTCCATATTTGAGCGTCTAGTGTAAGATGATAAACTACGTCCAGCAGCATGGCCTGCGATCTGTTGGTTTCTCTCCATATTTCAGTGTCTTGTGTAAGATGATTAACTACGTCCAGCAGCAAGGCCTCTGATCGGTTTGTTTCTGGTCCATATTTGAGCATCTTGTGTAAGATGATAAACTACGTCCGGCAGCATGGCTTCTACTCTGTTGGTTTTCGTTCCATATGTAAGCGGCTAATGTAAGATGATAAACTACGTCCAGCAGCAAGGTCTCTGATCTGTTTGTTTCTAGTCAACATTTGAGCATCTTTTGTAAGATGATAAATTACCTCCTGCACCATGGCCTCTGATCTTTTGGATTCTGGTCTATATCAGAGCGTGTTGTGTAAGATGATAGACTACGTCCAGCAGCAAGGCCTCTGTTTCTTTTGGTTTCTCGTCAATATTTGATGGTCTAGTGAAAGATAATAAACTACGTCCAGCAGCATGGCCTCTGTTTTTTTAGTTTCTGGTCCATATTTGAGCGTCTAGTGTAAGATGATAAACTACATCCGTCAGAATGGCCTCTGATCTGTTGTATTCTGGTCCATATCTGAGCCGCTTGTGTAAGATGATAAACTACGCCCAGCAGCATGTCCTCTGATCTATTGATTTCCGTTCCATATTTGAGCGTCTAGTGTAAGAAGATAAACTACGTACAGCAGCATGGCCTGTGATCTGTTGGTTTCTCTCCATATTTGAGTGTCTTCTGTAAGATGATGAACTACGTACAGGAGAAAAGGCCTCTCATCTGTTGGATTCTGGTCCATATCTGAGCGTTTCGTGTAAGATGATAAATTACGTCCAGCAGCAAGTCCTCTGATCTCTTGTTTTCCGGTCCATATTTGAGTGTCTAGTGTAAGAAGATAAAGTATTCTGGTCCATATCTGAGCGTCTTCGGTAAGATGATAAAGTACGTCCAACGGCATGTCCTTGGATCTGTAGTTTTCTGCTCCATATTTGAGCGTCTAGTGTAAGAAGATAAACTATGTCCAGCAGCGAGACCTCTGATATCTTCCGTTTGCCGTCAATATTTGAGCTTGTAATGTAAGATTATAAACTACGTCCAGCAGTATGACCTCTGATCGGTTAGATTCCGCTCCATATTTGAGCGTCTAATGTAAGATGATAAACTAGGTCCTGCATCAAGTCTTCTGATCTGTTGTTTAACGGTCCATATTTGAGCATGTAGTGCAAGATGATAAACTACGTCCAGCAGTATGGCCTCTGATCGGTTTGTTTCTGGTCCATATTTGAGCGTCTTGTGTAAGATGATAAACTACGTCTAGCAGCATAGTTTCTGAAATGTTAGTTTCTGTTCCATATTTGTGCGTCTAGTGTAAGATTATAATCTAGGTCCAGGAGCAAGGCCTCTGATCTATTGGTTTACGGAACATATTTGAGCGTCTAGTGTAAGATGATAAACTACGTCAAGCATCATGGCCTTTCATCTGTTGGTTTCTCTCCATATTTGAGTGTCTTGTGTAAGATGATTAACTACGTCCAGCAGCAAGGCCTCTGATCTGTTGGCTTCGGGTCCGTATTTGAGCGTCTTGAGTTAGATGATAAATTACCTGCTCAACCATGGCCTCTGATCTTTTGGATTCTGGTCTATATCAGAGCGTCTTGTGTAAGATGATAAACTACGTCCAGCAGCAAGGCCTCTGTTTCTTTTGGTTTCTCGTCAATATTTGATGGTCTAGTGAAAGATAATAAACTACGTCCAGCAGCATGGCCTCTGATTTATTAGTTTCTGGTCCATATTTGAGGGTCTAGTGTAAGATGATAAACTACGTCCAGAAGCAAGGCCTCTGCTTTGTTAGTTTCTGGTCCATATTTCAGCGTCTAGTGTAAGATGATAAACTACGTCCGTCAGAATGGCCTCTGATCTGTTGTATTCTGGTCCATATCTGAGCCGCTTGTGTAAGATGATAAACTAGGCCCAGCAGCAAGTCCTCTGATCTATTGTTTTCTGGTCCATATTTGAGCGTCTAGTGTAAGAAGATAACGTACGTCCAGCAGCATTGCCTCGGATCTGTTTATTTCTGCTCCATATTTGAGCGTCTAGTGTAAGAAGATAGACTACGTCCCGCAGCATGGCCTCTGATCTTTTGGTTTCTGGTCCCTATTTGAGCGTCTAGTTTAAGATGATAAATTACGTCCAGAAGAAATGCTTCTGATATGTTTGTTTCCTGTCCATATTTGAGCATCTAGTGTAAGATTATCAACTATGTCCAGCAGTATGGCCTCTGATCCGTTGGTTTCTGATTCATATCAGTTTATCATCTTACACTAGTCGCTCAAATATGGACCAGAAACCAACAGATCAGAGTTCATCGTGCTGGACGCAGTTGATCAGCTTACACAAGATGCTCAAATATGGAAAGGAATCCAACAGGTTAAAAGCCTAGCTGCTGGACGTAGTATATCATTTTACACAACACGCTAAGATATGGACTAGAAAACGTCAGTTCAGAGGCCTAGCTGCTGGACGTAGTTTATGATCTGATACAAGACGCTCACGTATGGACCAGAAATCAACATATAAGACGAATTTTTGATGGACGTAGTTTATCATCTTACACTAGACACTCTAATAAGGACCAGAAACCAACAGATGAGAGGACATGCTGCTGGACGTAGTTTATCATCTGACACAAGACGCTCAAATATGGAACAGAATCCAACAGATGAGAGGACATGCTACTGGACCTAGTTTATCAGCTTAACTAGACGCTAAATATGGACCGCTGTTGGACGTATTTTATCTTTCTACACAAGACGGTCAAATATGGACCGGAAACCAAGAGATCAGAGGCCTTGCTGCTGGACGTATTTTATCATCCTACACAAGACGATCAAATATGGACCGGAAACAAACAAATTGACCAGAAGCCAACAGATCACAGGCCATCTGCTGGACGTATTTTATCATCTTACACTAGACTCTATGGAACAACAGGTCATAGGCCTTGCTGCTGGACGTAGTTTATCATCACACAAGTCGCTCAAATATGGACAAGAATGCAACAGATCAGAGGGCTTGAGGCTGGACGTAGTTTATCATCCAAGAAATACGCTCAAATATGGACCAGAAACCCACAGATCAGAGGCCCTTCCGCTGACGTAGTTTATAATCTTACACAAGACGCTATTATATGGACCGAAAACCAATAGATCAGAGACCTTGCTGCTGGACTTAGTTTATCATCGTACTCTAAACTCTCAAATATGGACCAGAAACCAACATATCAGAGGAATTGCTGCTTGTCATATTTTATCATCTTACACAAGACGCTGAAATATGGACCAAAATCCAAAAGCTCAGAGTCCTTGCTGCTGGAGGTAATTCATCATCTTACACAAGACGCTCAAATATGGACCGGAAACAATCAGATCAGAGGCCTTGCTGTTGGATGTACTTTATCATCTTACACTAGACGCTCAAATATGGACCTGAAACCAACAGGTCATAGGTCATGCTGCTGAACGTATTTTATCATCGTACACAAGACGTTCTAATATGGACCAGAAACCCACATATCAGAGGCCCTTCTGCTGGACGTAGTTTATTTTCTGAAACTAGACGCTCAGATATGGACCGGTAACCAACAAATAAGTGGCCATCCTTCTGGACTTATTTTATCATCTTACATTAGACCACAAAACAATAGATAAGAGGCCACGCTGCTGGACGTAGTTTATTATTTTATAGTAGACGCTCTAATATAGACAAGAAACAACAGATCAGTGGCCTCGCCGCTGGATGTAATTTATCAGCTTACACAAAAGGCTCAAATTACACTAGACGCTCAAATTTGGACGAGAATCCAACAGATCAGAGGCCATTCTACCGGACGGAGTTTATCATCATACACTAGACGCTACAATATGGACCACAAAACAACACATCAGATGCCACGCTGCTGGAAGTATTATATCATTTTATAGTAGACGTTCAAATATAGACCAGAAACCAACAGATCAGTGGCTTTGCTGCTGGACGTAGTTTATCATCTTATATTGGACGTTAAAATAGGGACAAGAACCAACAGATCAGAGGCCAGGCTGCTGGACGTAGTTTATCATCATACACTAGACACTTAAATATGGACCAGATCCCATCCGATCAAAGGACTTGCTGTGGGACGTAGTTTATAATCTTACACAGGACGCTATAATATGGAGCAGAAACAAACAGATAAGAGGCCTTTCTGCTAGACGTAGTCTATCATCTTACACAAGATGCTCAAATATGGACTAGAATCCAACAGATCAGAGGCCAGGCTGCTGGACGTACTTTATCATCATACACTAGACACTCAAATATGTACCAGTTACCATCAGATGAAAGACCTGCTGTGGGACGTAGTTTATAATCTTACACAGGACGCTAAAATATGGATCAGAAACCAACAGATCAGAAGCCAGCCTGCTGGACGTTGTTTATCATCTTACACTAGACGCTTAAATATGCACCACAAAACAATAGATCAGAAGCCTTGCTGCAGGACGTAGTTTACATCTTACACAAGACGCTCAAATATAGACCAGAAACCAAAAGATCAGAGGCTTGCTGCTGGACGTAGTTTATCATCTTACACAAGACGCTCAAATATTGTCCACAAACCAACAGATCAGGGGACTTGCTGCTGGACGTATTTTATCATCTAATACAAGACGCTCAAATATGGACGAGAAACCAACAGATCGGAAGCCATACTCCTGGACGTAGTTTATCATCTTATACAAGACGCTCAAATATGGACAAGAAACAACAAGATCAGATGCCTCGCTGCTGGATGTAATATCTGAGCATACACAAGAGTCTCAAATATGGACGAGAAACCATCAGATCAAAGGCCTTGCTGCGGGACGTAATTTAACATCTTACACTAGACGCTCAAATATGGACCAGAATCAAACCTATCAGAAGCCTTCTGGCTGGACGTAGTTTATCATCTTACACTAGAAGCTCAAATATGGACTGGAAGCCAACAGAGCAGAGGCATTGCTGCAGGGCGTTGTTCATCATCTTACACTAGACGCTCAAATATGGACCAGAAACCAGCAGATCAGCAGCCCTGCTGCTGGTCATAGTTTATCATCTTACAGAATACTCTCAAATATGGACCAGAAACCAACCAATCTGAGGCAATACCGCTGGATGTAGTTTAACATATTACACAAGACGCACAAATATATATACCAGAAACCAACCGATCAGTTTGCATACTGCTGGACGTGGTTTCTCATCTTAGACTAGACGCTCAAATATGGACCAGAAACCAACAGATCATAGACTAGGTTCAAATATGGAACGGAAACCAACAGATCAGAAGCCTTGCTGCTGCACGTAGTTTATCAACTTACTCTTGACGCTTATATATGGTCCTGCAACCTACCGATCAGAGTCCTTAATGCTGGATAAAATTTATAATCTTAAAGTAGACTCTCAAATATGGTCCTTAAACCAACACATCAGAGGCTTTGCTGCTTACACAAGATGCAAAATTATGGACAGGAAACCAACGGATCAGATGCCTTGCTGCTAGTCGTAGTTTATCATATCAAAATAGACGTTCAAATATGGACCAGAAACCAACAGGTCAGAGGCCATGTTGCTGGATATAATTTATCATCTTAGACTAGACGCTCAAATATGGACCGGAAACCAAGAGATCAGAGACTTTGATGGTGGACGTAGTTTATCATCTTCCACAAGACGCTCAAATATAGACCAGAAACCAACAAATCAGAAGGCATGGTGCTGGACGTTGTTTATCGTCTTACACAAGACGGTCAAATATTGACCAGAAAAAAAAGTTCAGTGACCTTGCTTCTGGACGTAATTTATAATCGTACACAAGACGCTCAAATATAGATCAAAATCCAAAAGATCAGAAACCATGCTGTCGGACGGTGTATCATCTTACACTAGACACTCAAATATGGAGGATAAACCAACAGATCGGACACCATGCAGCTGGACGTAGGTTATCATCCTACACATGACGCTAAAATATGGACCGGAAAACAACAGATCGGGGACCATGCTGCTGGACTTAGTGTATCATCTTACACTAGACGCACAAATATGGACCACAAACCAACAGATAAGAGGCCATTTTGCTGGACGTTGTTTATCATCTTACACTAGAGGCTCAAATATGGACGGGAAACCAACAGATCAGAAGCCTTGCTGCTGGACGTAGTTTATCATCTTACACAAGACGATGAAATATGCACCAGAAAAGAACAGATCAGATGCCATGCTGCAGGGCCTAATTTATAAACTTACACACGACGCTCAAATATGGACCAGAAGCCAACAGAACAGAGGCCATACTGCAGGACGTAGTTTAACATCTTACACTAGACGCTAAAATATGAATCAGAATCCAACAGACCAGAGGCCATACTGCTGGACGTAGTTTATCATCTTACACTAGTCGCTCAAATATGGACCGGAAACCAAGAGATCAGATGCCATGCTGCTGGTCGAAGTTTATGATCATACATTAGACGATCAAATATGGACCGGAAACAAACAGATCAGTAGCCTTGCTGCTGGACGTAGTTTATCATCTTAAACTAGACACTCAAAAATGGACCAGAAACCAAAATGTCAGAGGACATGCTGCTGTACGGAGTTTATCGTCTTATACAAACGCTCAAAGGTGGAACCGAAACCAAAAGATCTGAGGTTATGCTGCTGGACGTCGTTTATCATCTTACACAAGACTATTAAATATGGACCAGAAACCTTCAGATCAGAGATCTTGCTGCTAAACGTAATTTATCATCTTACACTAGACGCTCAAATATGGACCGGAATCCAACAGATCAGAAGCCATGAAGTTGGACGTAGTTTATCGTCTTACACTAGCCGCTCAAATATCGACAAGAAACCAACAGATCAAAGGCTTTGCTTCTGGTCGTTCTTTATCATCTCACACAAGACGCTCAAATATGGACCAGAATCCAACAGATCGGAAGCCTTGGGCTGTATGCAGTTTATCATTTAAACTAGACGCTCAAATATGGACCACAAACTACCAGATCAGAAGCCATCCTGCTGGACGTGTGTTTATCATATTATACAAGACGCTCAAATGTGGACCAGAAACAAACAGATCAGAGGCTTTGCTGCTAGACGTAGTTCATCATCTTACACAAGATGCTCAAATATTAACAACAAAGCAACAGATCAGAGACCTTGCTGCTGGACATAGTTTATCATCTTACAGTAGACGCTCAATTAAGGACCAGAAACCAACAGATCAGAGGACATGCTGCTGGACGTAGTTTATCTTCTTAAACTAGACGATCAAATATGGACCGGAAAACAAGAGATCGGAGGACTTTCTGCTGGACGTACTTTAGCATCTTACACAAGACGCTCAGATATGGACCAGAAGCCAACAGATCAGAGGTTTGCTGCTGGACGTAGTATATCATCTTACACAAGACGCTCAAATATGGACCAGAAACAAACCGATCAGAGGCCATACTGCTGGACGTAGTTTATCATCGGAAAGAAACAGATCAACAGCCTTGCTGCTGGACGTAGTTTGTCATCTTACAAAAGACGCTAAACTATGGACGAGAAACCAAAAGATCAGAAGCCTTACTGCTGGACGTAGTTTATCATCTTGCACTAGTCGCTCAAATATGGACCAGAAACGAAAATGTCAGGGCCATGCTGCTGGACGTAGTTTATCATGTTAGACAAGACGCTCAAATATGGACCGGAAACCATCAGATCAGAGGCCATGCTGCTGGTCGTAGTTTATAATCATGCACAAACGCTCAAATATGGAACATAAACCAACAGATCTGAGGTTATGCTGCTGGCCGTAGTTTATCATCTTACACAAGACGCTCAATTATGGACCAGAAACCAACAGATCAGAGGCCATGCTGCTGGGCCTAGTTATAATCTTACACAAGATGTTCAAATATGGACCAGAAGCCAACACATGAGAGGCCATACTGCTTGACGTAATTTATAATCTTACACTAGACGCTCAAATATGGACCAGAATCCAACCGGTCAGATGCCATACTACTGCACGTAGTTTATCATCGTACACTAGATGCTCGAATATGGACCGGAAACCATCAGATCACAAGCCTTGCTGCTGGACGTAGTTTATCATCTTACACAAACGCTCAAATAAGGACTACAAAACCAACAGATCAGAGGCCCTGCTGCTGGTTGTAATTTATTATCTTACACTAGACACTCAAATATGGACCGGAACCAACAGATCAGAGGCATTGCTGCGGGTGGTTATTTAACATCTTAAACAAGACGTTCAAATATGGACCAGAATCCAACAGATCGGAAGCCTTCGGCTGTACGCAGTTTACTATTTAATTTAGACGCTCAAATATGGACCAGAAACTAACAGATCAGAAGTCATGCTGCTGGACGTGATTTTATCATCTTACATAAGACGCTCAAATATGGACCAGAAACCAACAGATCAGAGGCTTTGCTGCTGGACTTAGTTTATCTTCTGACACAAGACGCTCAAATATGCACAACAAACCAACAGATCAGAGGCCTTGCTGCTGGACATAGTTTATCATATTACAGAAAACACTCAATTATGGATCAGAATACAACAGATCAGAGGACATGCTGCTGGACGTAGTTAATTTTCTTAAACTAGACGCTGAATTATGGACCGAAAACCCACAGGTCAGAGGTCATGCTGCTGGACATATTTTATATCTTAAACTGACGCTCAAATATGGACCAGAAACCAGAACATCAGAGGCCATGCTCCTGGACGTAGTTTATCATCTTACACTAGACGCTCAAATATGGACCGGAAACAAACAGATAAGAGGCTTTGGTGCTGGACCTAGTTTATCATCTTACACAAGACGCTCAAATATGGACCAGAAGCCAACAGATCAGAATCTTTTCTGCTAGACATAGTTTATCATCTTACAGAAGACACTCAAATATGGACCAGAAGCCAAAAGATCTGAGGCCATACTGCAGGACGTAATATATAATCTTACACTAGACACTCAAATATGGACCAGAATCAAACTGATCAGAGGCCATACTACTGGTCGTAGTTTATCATCGTACACTAGATGCTCAAATATGGACCGGAAACCATCAGATCACAAGCCTTGCTGCTGGACGTAGTTACCATCTTACACAAGACGCTCAAATATGGACCAGAAACAAACAGATCAGAAGCCCTGCTGCTGGACGTAGTTTATTATCTTACACTAGACCCGCAAATATGGAGCGGAACCAACAGTACAGAGGCCATGCTGCTGGACGTAGTATATCATCTTACACTAGATGCAAAATATAGACCAGAAAACAACAGATCAGTGGCCATGAGACTGGACGTAGTTTATAATCACACAACACACTCAAATATGGACCAGAAATCAACAGAACAGAGGCCTTGTTTCTGGACGTAGTTTTTTATCATCTAACAGAAGACGCTGAAATATGGACCAGAATCCAACAGATCAGGGGCCATGCTGCTGGTCGGAGTTTATCTTCTTAAACTAAAAGCTCAAATATGGACAGGAAACCAACAGATCAGAGGCCATTCTGTTGGATGTAGTTTATCATCTTACACTAGACGCTCAAATATGGACCAGAAACCGACAGATCAGAGGCATTTCTCCGGGTCGTTATTTCACATCTTAAACAAGACACTCAAATATGGACCTGAATCGAACAGATCAGAAGCCTTGGGATCTACGCAGTTTATCATTTAAACTAGACACTCAAATATGGACCTGAAACTAACAGATCAGAAGCCATGCTGCTGGCCGTGAGTTTATCATCTTACAAAAGACGCTCAAATATGGACCAGAAACCAACAGATCAGAATCTTTTCTGCTAGACATAGTTTATCATCTTACAGAAGACACTCAATTATGGACCAGAACCCAACAGATCAGATGCCATACTGCTGGACATAGTTTATCATCTTACACTAGAGTCTCAAATATGGACCGGAAAACAACAGATCAGTGATCTTGGTGCTGGACGTAGTTTATCATCTTACAAAAGACGCTATAATATGGACCAGAAACCAACAGATCAGAGGTTATGCTGCTGTACGTCCTTTATCATCTTACACAAGACGCTTAAATATGGACCAGAAACCAACAGATCAGTAGCCTTCCAGCTTGTCGTAGTTTATCATTTTACACAAAACGCTCAAATATGGAATCCAACAAATCAGAGGCCATGCTGCCAGACCTAGTTTATAATCTTACACACGACGCTATATTATGGACCAGAAGCCACCAGATCAGAGGCCATACTGCTGGACGTACTATATCATCGTACACTAGATGCTCAAATATGGACCAGAATCTCGAAGATCAGAAGCCTTGCTGCTGGACGTAGCTTATCATCTTATAATAGACGCTCACATATGGACCTGAAACCTTCAGATCAAAGGCCTTGCTGCTGGACATTTTAGGAAATTTTCATAATATAAATGTCAAAGAGTCATGAATTTCGTGGCTTATCCATAATTACAAAAGTTTTTTCTCCACCGTGACTAGAGACGAGGTGGCATTCAACGATATGGGGACTGGTGTTAGTCTTCTTGGGGAAATTTTCATGCGGCCCGAAACTGGGGTATCCGTCATATTTCACTTCTTTATAACTTTTTACCAGTAAAAGAAATATTTTCAGAATAGGTATCAAATTGTGTGCAATTTATTCATTCGTCGGTGTCTAGAAGGATTTTTTATTTGGTCTGACAGCGTTCACCATGCGCGCGGTGTGTCGTTTGACATTTTACGGTGTCCGAAAATCCGTTGGCAAAATAAGCCTTCATTTCTCTTTTTTCCTTTCTATCGAATCCTTATAATATAGGTGTCAAATTGTCATGAATTTCTTGCCTTATCCATAATTGCAAAAGTTTTTCTCCAACTTGATTAGAGACGAGGCGGCATTTGACTATATGGGGACTTGTGTTAGTTCATTTGGGGAAAATTTCATGCGGCCCTAAACTGAGGGATCAGTCATATTTAAATTCTTTATAATTTTTTACAGTAAAAGAAGTATTTTCAAATTTGGTATCAAATTGTGTGCAATTTAAACATTCGTGCATGTCTAGAAATATTTTTCATTTGGTCAGATAGTGAAAAGTACAGCGTTCTCCATGCCCGCGGTGTGTCGTTTGACAATTTACAGTATGTAAAAACAAGTTCGCAAAATAAGCCTTCATTTCTACTGTTTCCTTTCTATCGAATCCTCATAATATAGGTGTCAAATTGTCATGAATATCTTGCCTTATCCATAATTACAAAAGTTTTTCCGCCAACTTGACTTGAGACGTGGCGGCATTCAACGATATGGGGACATGTGCTAGTTCATCAGGGAAATTTTCATGCGGCCCGAAACTGGGGGATCAGTCATATTACACTTCTTTATAATTTTTTTACAGTAAAAGAAATATTTTCAAAATGTCATAATATAGGTGTCAAATTGTCATCAATTTCTTGCGTTATCCATAATTACAAAAGTTTTTTCTCCAACACGTCGTGTTTGATCGCATTATATTCATCATTAGAATTTAGAATTTCTTCCGGATTATATTACATTTTGCATCATCTAAGCCTTATCTTTATAAAATGCTGACACTAGTTTAAGAAAATAACATTGATGAATGCCTTTTTATTAATATCAAGCGTCTGATAAGTAACTGTCGGTTACACGGCGAAAAGCGACAAAACATCCATGTCGAGTTTGATCGCATCATATTCATCTTTAGAATTCAGATTTTCTTCCGGATAATATTACATTTTGCATCATATAAAGCCTGATGTTTATAGAATTCTGACACTAGTTTAAGAAAATTATATTAATGAATGCATCTTTATTAATATCATGCGTCTGCTCAGAAACTGTCTGTTAAACGGCGAAAAGCGACAAAACATACATGTCTGGCTTGACCGCATCATATTCATCATTAGAATTCAGATTTTCTTCCGGATTATATTATATTTTGCATCATCTAAGCCTAATGTTTATAGGATTCTGTCACTAGTTAATAAAATAACATTAATGAATGTATTTTTATTAATATCAAGCGTGTGCTAAGTAACTCTCGGTTATACAACGAAAAGCGACAAAACATCCAAGTCGGATTTGATCGTATCATATTTATCATTAGAATTGAGATTATCTTCCGGTTTATATTACATTTTGCATCATGTAAGCGTGATGTTTATAGAATGCTGAGACTAGTTTAAGAAAATAACATTAATGAATGTATTTTATTAACTTCAAGCGTCTGATATGTAATTCTCGGTTATACGTCGAAAAGCGATAAAACATCCAAGTCGGGATTGATCGCATCATATTCCTCATTAGAATTCACATTTTCTTCCAGATTATGTTACATTTTGCATCATCTTATGTTCATAGAATACTGACACTAGTTTAAGAAAATAAAATTAATGAATGCATTTTTATTAATATCACGCGTCTACTAAGCGACAAAACATCCAAGTCGGGTTTGATCGCAACATATTCATCATTAGAATTCAGATTTTCTTCCATATTATATTATATTTTGCATCATCTAAGCCTTATGTTCGTAGAATGCTGACACTAGGTTAAGGAAATAACATTAATGAATGCATTTTTATTAATATCAAGCGTCTGCTATGTAACTGTCGGTTATACCGCGAACGGCGAAAAAACATCCAAGTCGTGTTTGATCGCATCATATTCATCATTAGAATTCAGATTTTTTTCCGGATTATATTATATTTTACATCATCTACGGCTTATGTTTATAGAATTCGGTCAGTAGTTTAAGAAAATGACATTAATGCATGCATTTTTAATAATATCAAGCGTCTGCTTAGCAACTGTCGGTTATACGGCGAAAATGACAAAATATCCAAGTCGGGTTTGATCGCATCATATTTATCATTAGAATTCAGTTTATCTTCAGGATTATACTATATTTTGCATCATCTAAGCCTTATGTTCATAGAATTCTGAGACTAGTTTGAGAAAATAACATTAATGAATGCCTTTTTATGAATATCATGCCTCTGCTATGTAACTGTCGGTTATACGGCGGAAACTGACAAACATCCAAGTCGGGTTTGATCGCATCATATTCTTCATTAGAATTCAGATTTTCCTCCGAATCATATAACAAATTGCATCATCAAAGCCTTATGTTTATAGAATACTGACTCTAGAAAATAAAATAAAATTAATGAATGCATTTTTATTAATATCAAGCGTGTGCTAAGTAACTCTCGGTTATACAACGAAAAGCGACAAAACATCCAAGTCGGATTTGATCGTATCATATTTATCATTAGAATTGAGATTATCTTCCGGTTTATATTACATTTTGCATCATCTAAGCCGTATTTTCATAGAATGCTTACACTACTTTAAGAAAATAACATGAATGAATGCATTTCTTTTAATATCTAGCGTCTGCTAAGTAACTGTCGGTTATACAAAAGCGTCTGCTAAGTAGCTGTCGGGTATACGGCGAAAAGCGACAAAGCATCCAAGTCGGGTTTGATCGCATCATATTCATCATTATAATTCAGATTTTCTTACGGATTATATTACATTTTGCATAATCTAAGCCTAACGTTCATAGAATGCTGACACTAGTTTAAGAAAATATCATTAATGAATGCATTTTTATTAATATCAACCGTCTGCTAATCAACCGTCGGTTTTACGGTGAAATGTGACAAAACATCCAAGTCGGGATTGATCGCATCATATTCATCATTAGATTTCAGATTTTCTTCCGGATTTTATTACATTTTGCATCATCTAAGCCTTATGCTCATAGAATCCTGACACTAGTTTGAGAAAATAACATTAATGAATGTATTTTTATTAATATCAAGTGCCTGATAAGTAACTAATTGTTATACGGCGAAAAGCGACAAAACATACAAGTCGAGTTGGATCGCATCATATTCTTCATTTGAATTCAGATTTTCTTCCGGATTATATTACATTTTGCATCATCTAAGCCTTATGTTTATAGAATGGTGACATTAGTTTAAGAAAATAACATGATGAATGCATTTTTATTAATATCAAGCGTCTGCTAAGTAACTGTCGGTTATACGGCAAAAAGCGACAAAACATCCAAGTCGGGATGATCGCATCATATTCATCATTAGAATTTGTTGTGCAGTTATTTCCTCAGTAGAACTTGTCAGACTAAATGTGTACTAAATGGGGTAAACGTACAGAAATATTAGGAACTTGTAAATAAGTGTTACGCAGAGTAATCGAGTTGTGGTCACTGATAACTACTCTTCCCTCGACTACCTACTGACTCCTACTTATAATAGGTGGGAGTGTCTATTCTCTAGACCAGGTGTCTTTCACTATAACACCGCCCTCCTAAAACTTTACTCCGTAGGAGTAAAAAGTTTTGAAATTTTTTAATTTATTTATTTTTTTACAGAACAAGATAAAAAAAACTTCATTTTTTTAGCAACATCATAGCGTATCTCCTACGTTTTGGATCCATTCTTAAATGGTCCGTTGCCTTTCTTTTTCTCTTGGATCGGCGTACCTCAGGTAACATCGTTGCTGGTCTTGGAAGATCAAACGTATCAAAAATCACCTCCATAGGTGTTTCTTCAACTGGAGCGCTGTCAACCGCGTCTGAAGAGCGTCGTCTGATCTGGTTAATGTGTCGTCTGCACGTAAATGTTTCACCTTTCACGAAGTACATCATGTTGCCAATCCGCTTTTCTATTTTTCCTCTCTCCCAGAATAATTTATTCTGTTTATATACCTTAAAGTATACTTTTTCACCAGGATTGTATTTCTTTACGTGAATAAATTTTTCTGTACCTGGCTTTGTCTTTTTTGGTAATAATTTGTCGAAGACAGATCTTACTCGACGTGCAAACATCACCTCGGCTGGCGATTGTGACGCTGGTGTTGCGTTATTTGGGGTAAGTCTGTATACCTGTAGAAACTTCTGTAGGGCTTCATCTGCGGGTATTTCCCTAGCTTTCTTTAAAGCTCTTTTAAGGGTGTCGACAAATTTTTCCGCTATCCCGTTAGATCTTGGGTGATACGGAGCTGTGGTAATATGTTCGACATTATATTCCTTACAGAAATCTTTAATTTGTTTCGACGTAAATTGACTTCCGTTGTCCGTCACAATTTTGTCTACTACACCAAACCTTGCGAACAATTCCAGCAGGAAGTTTTTCGTATTTTGCCTCGTCGGATTTCTTATCCTTTGTATTTCAGGCCATTTTGAGAAACTATCCACTACTATGATGTAATGGTATCCATTCAGTGGACCTGCAAAATCCACATGCAACTTAGACCATGGTAGGTCTGTTTTTGGCCAGGGATTAAATTTTACTGGTGGTGCCTTTGCAGCCAGAGCACAGCCTTTACAATTTGCTACTGCATTCTCAATGTCCCTGTCCATATTTGGCCAATATACAAAACTTCGCATTAGGCTCTTCATCCTAGTGCTGCCTGGATGACCCGTATGGAGTTCCTTTAATATTTGTTTCTGGAGTGTGTATGGAATCACCACACGTTCTCTATATAACAATACTGAATCGCAAAGCGAAAACACATGCTGGTCCCTCTTGGCTATTTTCTCTTTTATTTTCAAAATATACTCGTCCCTGGTAGCTTCTTCTTTTATTTTTTCTAGAGTTACCGGAAGTTCCCGAACTGCATTACACACAGTAAATTTCAGTTCTTCTTCTAATTTTAGTGAAGCAATTACCGTGTCTTCTAATGGTTCGCTCCTTTTAGGAATTAACCTGGAGAGCCCATCAGCATAGACAAATTTATTGGATGGTATGTACTCCATACTGAAGTTATAATTTAGCAATATTGTAGCCCACCTTTGTAGTTTGCTGTATGCTTCGGCAAACCTTTTTCCGATCCAAAAATCGAAATTAGAGGCTTATGATCGGTTTGTAGCTTAAAATGTCGACCGTGGAGAAAACGGTGAAATTTCGCTACTGCAAATATTATTCCGAGCGCCGCTTTCTCTATCTGAGAGTAATTCTTCTCAGCCGGAAGTAGTGCTCTAGAAGCATGAGCAATTGGTTTTACTTGACCATCTGTCATTTTGTGTAAAATGCACGCTCCTATTCCATATGCACTAGCATCGCAAGCTACTATGATTTCTAAATCCGGATTGTAATGGGTTAGAAATAATATCGAGGTTAATACTTCCTTTATCTTCTCAAATGCTTTCTGGCATTCATTAGTCCACTTCCAGGGTTTTCTTTTCTTTAGTAATTCATTTAATTGTTGCCGCAGATTATACATTTTAGGGATGTATATTTGGTAATAATTAGCTAGTCCCAAAAAACTTTGTAATGTTGTAATATCATTCAGAGCCGGCATGTCTTTTATAGCCACTGTTCGCTCTGGATCTGGCCTTCTACCATTCTTATCGATGATCTGCCCCAGATATTTTACTTTGTCCATGAAAAACTCGCATTTAGTTTCCTTGAGTTTAAATCCAAACTCCTGTATTCTAGAAACTACTGCATTGACATGTTTCACGTGTTCTGCAATACTTGTACTTCTCATGAGGATGTCATCCAGATACGCTACTGCGAAATCCAAACCACCCAACATCGAATCCATTACTTGTTGGAAAATGGCGGGGGCGACCTTAATCCCAAAAGGTAGTCTGTTAAATTTATACAGACCCCGATGTGTGTTAATACACAAAAGTTTAGACGTTTCTTCCTCTACCGGTATTTGCATAGATGCATCGCTAAGGTCTATCTTCGAAAATACAGTGCCTCCATTAAGCTTTGCAAATATTTCTTCTGCTGTTGGTAGAGGATAGTTATAGTCTTTAAGTGCCACGTTTAACCCCGTTGAAAAATCTGCACAAACACGAATGTCTTTAGACTTTTTCTTCACGTATACCGTCGGAGCTGCCCAATCACTATAGTCGACTTTTTTGAGTACACCAGATTTCTCTAATCTGTCCAATTCTTTATCAATCTGTTCTACTGAGGCAAACGGAACACTCCTTTTCTTTTTGAATACCGCCTGAGCGTTTTCTTTTAAAAAGAATTGCCTCCATCTTGGTACACGTTCCCAAACCTGTAGAAAAAACAGTAGGAAATGTTTCCTTTAGTTTCTCTATTAATTTTTCGGCTTCGGAGTTAAAATTTTCTACCTTGTAACATAAAGAATTTATCGGTAGATCCCATAATTTAAATTCTGTTATCCAATTCGTACCGAGTAAGTTCGTGCTATTTTCCATGACAAATAGTTTAACTTTTCGCGTTTTTTTATTTAACGTGACGTTTGTAACAATTTCTCCAATAAATTGTATTTTTTCTCCCGTCACTGACTTCGCGATTTTCTTTGTCTTCATTAAAGTTGGTTTCCCCAACTTCTTCTACGTATGCAAATTTATGATAGAGAGATCCGAACCAGTGTCAAGCTGCATTTTTATTTTTTTTATTATTTATTTCGACGGTAACGAATTTTCTAGTTATTCCATCATTTATCTCGTTGGACTTTACTTTCCTTATTTTATTGCCCTTATTTTTTGAATGGCAATGCGAGTGTCTGTGCCCAACTCTTCCACAGCTGAAACATTTTTTATTTTTAAAATTGCAATATCTGTAACAGTGTAGTTCACCGCAAGCAAAACATGGCTTCGGGCGCTTTTGTTTGTTTTCCACTGGTATTTTACTTTCTGCAATTTTATAATTCTTTTTGCCAGACTGACTTTCTTTTTTGTACCGCATTTTCCTTACATGCGAAACGCCAGACTGTTCTATCTTTTTAGCGTCTTTTTTTACGCTAACATATCTTGTGCATTCTTCTGCCAAATTCTGTACCGTAATACTTGGATTGCTTTCCAATTTTGCCAGTACTAATTTTCTCAACTCTGCGTCTTTTTCCGCTGACCATGAACAAACACTAAGCACTTAAAATTGTCTGCGCTTAGCTCTGCTAGCTTGAATTCTTCACAATGCTTATTCACATTGGCTGCGTACGTTATATAGTCACGTTCGTCATCTTTAATCAAATTTAAACATTTCCACCTCTTGTGGAACAAAGATGTCTTTTGACTAAATAGCTCGCTTAATATATTTACCGCCTCAGTAAATGTTAACTCATTAGTTTTTTTCGGTAAAATGTAGTTTACCAATTTGTTATGCTCAGCAGTTCCTAATTTACTTAAAAGAAGCCTAACCTTCTTTCCTTCAGACCACAAATGGCAGTCCTCGTTATATACGTCCGTATATTTTTTTAAATATTTTTGAAAAGTTACCTCTTCATCTGGACTGTACGTAAATATTTAAATTGAGTTCCATATTGTATTCTCTGGGAAGGAATCATTTTGTACACTTTTCTCTTTCCTGTTCTCGGTTATTTCCAGAATTTTTCTTTGAAACTCCCCATGCATTTGTTCCATTTTCTGTTGGAATTGCATCTGTCTATTGAACGTTTCCTCCTGTAACTGCATCTGGAAAGTATTTTGTTGTTCCAATATTTTCGTTTGTTGTTCCAATTGGAACTTTAAAAAATCCTGGAGTAGACTTTTGCATTGATCCATTATTTTTTTCAAACTGTAAATCCGAGACTTTGTCGCCCACGTTATTTGTGGCGAACAAAATTTTTCTTCCTCCCTATAAGTGCAAATTTCCTCGTCAAAACCACTGTGGAGGACGAACTTTTTATTCCTACTTATGAGTGCAAATCTTCGCTGCCAAAAGTTGTATTGGCAAACGAATTTTTTTTTCTGCCTCTGTATGAGTACGAATCTTCGTCGCCAAAAGTTGTTTTGGCCAACGATATTTTTTTTCACCCCCGTATGAGTTCGAATCTTCGTCGCCAAAAGTTGTTGTGGAGTTATTTCCACAATAGAAGTTGGAGTCGGACTAAATGCGTCCTAAATGGGGTAAACGTACAGAAACGTTAGGAACATGTAAATAAGTGTTACGCAGAGTAATCGAGTTGTGGTCTCTGATAACTACTCTTCCCTCGACTACCTACTGACTCCTACTTATAATAGGTGGGAGAGTCTATTCTCTTGACCAGGTGTCTTTCACTATGACAGAATTCAAAATTTCTTCCGGATTATATTACATTTTGCATTATCTACGCCTTAGGTTTATAGAAAGCTGACACTAGTATAAGAAACTAACATTAATGAATGCATTTTTATTAATATCAAGCGTCTACTAAGTAACTGCCGGATATACTGCGGGAAGCGACAAAACATCCAAGTCGGGTTTTATCGCATCATATTCATCATTAGAATTCAGATTTTCTGCAGGATTATATTACATTTTGTATAATCTAAGCTTTATGTTTATAGAATGCTGAAACTATTTCAAGAAAATAACATTAATGAATGCATTTTTATTAATATCAAGCGTCTGCTAAGTAACAGTCGGTTATACCGCGAAAATTGACAAAACGATCGTGACAGATTGGATGTATTCGGCAGAAATCGGATTCGATAAAGCGATTACGGCGGTCGATCGTGACGTGTGGCTCGTTTGCGACGCCTGCGAAGGCATTGCGCGTCGAAAAGTGGGCAAGTTTTGAAAAAAGAAAGCTCGTTACACTAAACGAGTTCAAAGTCAGGAGAGTGCAAAGAGCCGGCGAGCGAGTGGCGCGGCAGTCGGGCAGCAGCATTGCGCGGTGGCAGGCGGAATCGGAAGCAAGCCGTCGGTCGCGGTTCGTGCCGGTCGTCAGTGCGTTTTTGCTCGTTTCGGCAGAGAACGTAGAACACGCAGTGTGGGCGACGGCAAGACAACGACCGACGACGTGCCGGCAGCAGGCGTTACTGGTGCGCCGCCGCACGCCGACTTTGTGGGAAAGTTTTGAAAAAAGAAAGCTCGTGATACGAAAGGAGTTCAAAATCACAAAGTCCGGATTATATTACATTTTGCATCATCTAAGCCTTATGTTCATAGAATCCAGACACTAGTTTAACAAGATAACATTAATGAAGGTATTTTTATTAATATCAAGCGTCTTCTAAGTAACTGTCGGTTATACGGCCGAAAGGGAACAAAGATCCATGTCGAGATTGATCGCATCATATTCATCATTAGTATTCAGATTTTCTACCGTGTTATATTATATTTTGTATCTTTTAAGACTTATGTACATAGAATGCAGACACTAGTTTAAGAAAATAACATTAATGCCTGCATTTTTATTAATATCAAGCGTCTGCTAAGTAATACGGTGAAAGGCGATAAAAACATCCAAGTCGGGTTTCATCGCATCATATTCATCATTAGAATTCAGATTATCTTCCGGATTATATTACATTTTCCATCATCTAAGCGTTATGTTTATAGAATGCTACACTAGTTTAAGAAAGGAACATTAATGAATTCATTTTTACGAATATCAAGCGTCTGATAAGTAACTCTCGGTTATACGGCAAAAAGCGACAAAACATCCAAGTTGAGTTTGATCTCATCATATTCATCAATATTAATTTTCTTTCGGATTATATTACATTCTGCATCATCTAAGCCTTAGTTTCCTAGAATGCTTACACTAGTGTCAGAAAATAACATTAGTGAATGCATTTTATTAATATCAAACGTCTGCTAAGTAACTGTCGGTTATACGGCGAAAAGCGACAAAACATCCAAATCGGTTTTTATCGCATCATATTCCTTATTAGATTTCAGATTTTCTTCCGGATTATATTATATTTTGCATCATCTAAGACTTATTTTCATAGAATACTGACACTAGTTTCAGAAAATAAAATTAATGAATGCATTTCTATTAATATCAAGCGTCTGCTAAGTAACTGTCTGTTATACGGCGAAAAGCGACAAAACATCCAAGTCCGGTGTGATCGCATCATATTCATCATTAGATTTCAGATTTTCTTCCGGATTATATCATATTTTGCATCATGTAAACTTTATGTTCATAGAATTCTGACACTAGTTTAAGGAAATAGCATTAATGAATGCATTTTTATTAATATCAAGCGTCTGCTAAGTAACTGTCTGTTATACGGCGAAAAGAGACAAAACTTCAAAGTCGGGTTTGTTCGCATCATATTCATCATTAAAATTCAGATATTCTTCCAGATTATATTACATTTTACATGATGTAAGAATTACCTTTATAGAATACTGACACTAGTTTAAGAAAATAACATTAATGAATGCATTTCTATTAATATAAAGCTTCTAGTAAGTAACTATCGGTTATACGGCGAAAAGCGACAAAACATTCAAGCCGGGTTTGATCGCATCATATTCATCATTACATTTCAGATTTTCTTCCGGATTATATTACATTTTGCATCATCTAAGTCTTATGTATATAGAAAGCAGACACTAGTTCAAGAAAGTAACACTAATGAATGCATTTTTTTTTAATATCAAGGGTCTGCTAAGTAACTGTTGGTTATACGGCGAAAAGCGACAAAACATCCAAGTCGGTTTTCATCGCATCATATTCATCATTATATTTCAGATTTTGTTCCGGATTATATTACATTTTGATCATCTAAACCTTCTGTTCATAAAATGCTGACACAAGTATAAGAAAATAACATTAATGAATGCATTTGTATTAATATCAAGCGGCTGCTAAATAACTGTCTGTTATACGGCGAAAAGCGGCAAAACATCCAAGTCGGGACTGATCGCATTATATTCATCATTAGAATTCAGGTTTTCCGCCGGATTATATTACATTTTGCATCAACTACGCCTTATGTTCATAGAATGCTGACACTAGTGTAAGAAGATAACATTAATGAATGCATTTTTATAAATATCAAGCGTCTGATAAGTAACTGTCTGTTATACCGCGAAAAGCGACAAAACATGCAAGTCATGTTTGATCGCATCATATTCATCATTAGATATTATATTTTGCATCAACGATAAAAGCACTTGTGTTAGTTCAGTTCGGCAAACTTTCATGCGACCTGAAACTAGCGGTTCACTCATATTTCATTTCATTATAACTTTTTTCCAGTAAAAGAAATATTTTCAAAATTCGTATCAAATTGTGTGCAATTTATTTACTCGTCCATGTCAAGAAGGGTTTTTCATTTCGTCAGATAGTGGAAAGTACAGCTTTCACCAGGCGCGCGGTGTGTCGTTTGACAATTTACGGTGTCCGAAAACCAGTTTGGAAAATAAGCCTTCATTTCTACTTTTTCCTTTCTATCGAATCCTCATAATATAGTTGTCAAATTGTCATGAATTACTTGACTTATCTATAATTAGAAAAGTTTTTTCTCCAACTTGAATAGAGACTAGGCGACATTCAACGACATTGAAAATTCTGTTATTTCATTGGGGGAAATTTTCCCGCGGCCAGAAACTGGGGGATCAGTCATAATTCACTTCTTTAGAGCTCTTTTCCAGTAAAAGAAATATTTTCAAAATTGATATAAAATTGTGTGCAATTTATTCATTCGTCCATATCTAGAAGGATTTTTAATTTGGTCAGATAGTGAAAAGTAGAGCTTTCACCATGCGCGCGGTGTGTCGTTTGACATTTTACGCTGTCCGAAAACATGTTCGCAAAATAAACATTATCAAAATTGGTATCAAGTTGTGTGCAATTTATTCATTCGTCGAAGTCTAGAAGGATTTTTAATTTTGTCAGTTAGTGAAAAGTACACCTTTCACCATGCGTGTGGTGTGTCGTTTGACTATTTATGATGTCCGAAAACCACTTCCCAAAATAATCGTTCGTTTCTACATTTTCATTTCTATAGAATCCTCATAATATAGGTTGCAAATTGTCATTGGTTTCTTGTCTTATCGATATTTACAAAAGTGTTTTCTCCAAATTGAATAGAGACGAGTCGGCATTCAACGATATGGGGACGTGTGTTAGTATATTTGGGGACATTTTCATGTTGTCCGAGCATGGGAATCAGTCATATTTAACTTCTTTATAACGTTTATCCAGTAAAAGAAATATTTTCAAAATTGTTATCAAATTGTGTGCAATTTATTCATTCGTCGAAATCTAGAAGGATTTTTTATTTAGTCAGATGAGAAATTCAGCTTTCACCATGCGCGCGGTTTGTCCTTTGACAATTACGCTGTCCAAAAACAAGTTCGCAAAATAAGCCTTCATTTCTACTTTTTCCTTTCTATCGAATCCTCATAATATAGGTGTCAAAATGACATGATTTTCTTGCCATATCCATAATTACAAAATGTTTTTCTCCAACTTGAATAGAGACGAGGCGGCATTCAACGATATGGGGAATTGTGTTATTTTATTTGGGGAGATTTTCATGCGGCTTTGTACTGGGTGTCAATCACATTTCTCTTCTTTATAACTTTTATGCAGTAAAAGATATATTTTCAAAATTCGTATCAAACTGTGTGCAATTTATACATTCGTCCATGTCTAGAAAGAATTTTAATTTGGTCAGATAGTGAAAAGTACAGCTTTCACCATTTGCGCGGTGTGTCGTTTGACAATTTACTGTGTCCGAAAACCAGTTCGCAAAATAACTCTTCATTTCTACTTTTTCCTTTCAACGATATGGGGACATGTGTTAGTTCATTTGGGGATATATTCATGCAGCCCGAAACTGGGGGATCAGTCATATTTCACTCCTTTATATCTTTTTTCCAGTAAAAGAAATATTTACAAAATTGGTATCAAATGGTATGTCTAGAAGGATTTTTCTTTTGTTCAGATAGTGAAAAGTACAGCTTTCACTATGCGCGCGGTGTGTCGTTTGACAATTTACGGTGTCCGAAAACCAGTTCGTTAAATAAGCCTACATTTCTACTTTTTCCTTTCTATCGAATCCTCATAATATAGGTTTCAAATTGTCATGAACTTTTTACCTAAACCCATAATTACAAATGTTTTTTCTCCAACTTGACTAGAGACGAGGCGGCATTCAACGAGAAGGGGACATGTAATTTTTTTTCATTTCAGGAAATTTTCATGCGGCCAGAAACTGGGGTATCAGTCATATTTCAATTCTTTAACTTTTTTCCAGTAACAGAAATATTTTCAAAATTGGTGTCAAATTGTGTGCAAGGATTTTTCATTTGGTCCCATAGTGAAAAGTACAAATTGATACCAAATGTTAAAAGATTTAAAACTATATAAATTATTCTAATTAAAATTTAAAAAATAAAAATAATTCTACTAAAAATTCAAAATGCATTCTGACATTGGTGATGAGGCATTAAATTGTAGTAAGCTTTTCTATTTTATAAGTAAATATAGATTTAACTTAATAGCAATAGCATTTTCCAGGTACTAATTAATACCAAATTTTAAAAGATTTAAAACTTAATAAAACTTAATAAGTTATTCTACTTAAATTTTTTACAAATGAAAATAATTCTACTAAAAATTCATTCTAACATTGGGCATTAGACATTGAATAAATGTAAGCTTTTCCATTGGATTAGTAAATATAGATTTAACTTAATAGCAATATCATTTGCTAGGTACAAATTAATACCAAATTTTAAAAGATTTAAAACTTTATAAATTATTGTAATTAAAATTTACAAAATATGAAAATAATTCTAATAAAAATTCAAAATTCATTCTAACATAGGGGATGAGGCATTAAATTGGAGTAAGCATTTCCATTTGATTAATAAATATAGATTTTACTTAATAGCAATATTATTTGCCAGTTACAAATTAATACCAATTATAAAAAGATTTAAACCTTTATAAATTATTCTAATTAAAATTACGAAAAATGAAAATAATTCTACTAGCAATTCAAAATTCATTCTAACATTGGGGATGAGGCATTCAATAGCTGTAAGATTTTCTTTTTTGATTAGTAATTACAGATTTTACTTAACAGCAATATCATTTGACAGGTACAAATTAATACCAAATTTTAAAAGATTTAAAACGTTACAAATTATTCTAATTAAAAGTTAATAAAATGAAAATAATTATACAAACAATTAAAATTCATTCGAATACTGGTGATGAAGCATTAAATTGCAGTAAGCTATTCCATTTGATTAGTAAATATAGATTTTGATTAATAGCAGTATCATTTGCCAGGTACAAGTTAATACCAAATTTTTAATGATTTAAAACTTTATAAATTATTATAAATAAATTTTTTAAAAATTAAAATAATTCTACTAAATATTCAAAATTCATTGTAACATTGGGGATGGGGCATTAAATTGCATTTAGATTTTCCATTTCATTAGTAAATATAGAGTTTATTTAATAGCAATATAATTTGCCAGGTACGAATTAATACCAAATTTTAAAAGATTTAAAACCTTATAAATTATTCTAATTAAAATTTAAAAAATGAAAATAATTCTTCAAAAAATTGAAACTTCATTCTAACATTGGTGATGAGGCATTAAATTGCAGTAAGATATCCATTGGATTAGTAAATATAGATTTTACTTAAGAGCAATATCATTTGCAACGCACAAATTAACACCCAATTTTAAAATATTTCAAACTTTATAAATTATTCTAATTGTAATTTAAAAATATGAAAATAATTCTACTAAAAATTCAAAATTCATTCTAACATTATGGATGAGGCATTTAATTGCAGTTAGTTTACCATTTCATTTCTAAATATAGATTTTACTTAATAGCAATATCATTTGCCAGGTACAAATTCATACCAAATTCTAAAAGATTTAAGTCATTATAAATTTTTTTAATTAAAATTTTAAAAAATGAAAAACATTATTACTAAAAATTGAAAATTCATTGTAACATTGAGGATGAGGCATTAATTTCCAGTAAGCTTTTCCGTTTGATTACTAAATATAGATTTTACTTAATAGCAATATCATTTGCCAGGTACAAATTAATAACAATTTTTAAAATATTTAAATCAATATAAATTATTTTAAATCAAATTTCAAAAAATGAAAATAATTCTACAAAAAATTCAAAATTGTTTCTAACATAGGTGATGAGGCATTAAATTGCAATAAGCTTTTATAATTGATTAGTAAATATAAGTTTTAATTAATAGCAATATCATTTGCCACGTACAAATTAATACCAAATTTTAAAAGATTTAAAACTTTATAAATTATTTTAATTAAAATTTATAAAAAATGAATATAATTCTACTAAAAATTCAAATTTCATTCTAACATTGGGGATCGGGTTTTAAATTGCTGTATGCTTTTTCACTTGATTAGTAAATATAGATTTTACTTAATAGGAATATCATTTGCTAGGTACAAATTAATACCAATTTTTTAAAGATTTAAAACTTTATAAATTATTCTAATTAAAATTTTTTAAAAATGAAAATAATTCTATGAAAAATTAAAAATTCATTCTAACATTGGTGATGAGGCTTTAATTGTAGTAAGCTTTTAAATTTGATTAGTAAATATACATTTTACTTAATAGCAATATCATTTGCCAGGTAGAATTACAAACAAAATTTAAAAATTTAAAACTTTATAAATTATTATAATTTATATTTAAGATAATGAAAAGAATTCTTCTAAAAATTCAAAAGTCATTCTACATTGGGGATGAGGCATTAAATTGCAGTAAGCTTTTCCATTTTATTAGAAAATATAGATTATAATTAAGAGCAACATCATTTGCCAGGTACATATTAATAGGAAATTTTAAAAGATTTCAACTTTATAAATTACTCTAATTAAAATTTTTTTAAAATGAAAATAATTCTACTTAAAATTCAAAATTCATTCTAACATTGGGGATGAGGCATTAAATTGCAGTAGGCTTTTCCATTTGATCAGTAAATAGATATTTTGCTTAAAGCAATATCATTTGCCAGGTACAAATTAATACCAAATTCTAAAAGAGTTAAAACTTTATAAATTACTCTAATTAAATTTTTTTAAAAATGAAAGTAATTCTACTAAAAATTCAAAATTCATTCTAACATTGGGGATGAGGCATTAAATTGCAGTAACATTTTCCATTTGATTAGTAAATATAGGATTTACTTAATAGCAATATCATATGCCAGGTACAAATTAATACCAAATTTTAAAAGATTTAAAACTTTATAAATTATTCTAATTAAAATTTTTTTTACATGAAAATAATTCTACTAAAAATTCAAATTCATTCTAACATTGGGGATGAGGCATTAAATTGCAGTATTCTTATCCATTTGATTAGTAAATATAGGTTTAACTTAATAGAAATATCATTTGCCAGGTACAAATTAATACCAAATTGTAAAAGTTTTCAAAATTAAAAAATATTCTAATTAAAATTTTTTTTAAATGAAAATAGTTCTACTAAAAATTCAAAATTCATTCTCAAAATGGAGATAAGGCATTAAATAACAGTAAGGATTTCAATTGATTAGTAAATATAGATTTTACTTAATAGCAATATCATTTGTCAGGTACAAATTAATACCAAATTTTAAAAGATTTAAAAGATTATAAATTATTGTAATTAAATTTAACAAAATGAAAATAATTCTACTAAAAATTTCAAATTCATTCTAACTTTGGGGATGAGGCATTAACACGCAGTAAGATTTTCCATTTGATTAGTAAATATACATTTTACTTAATAGCAATATCTTTTGCCAGGTACAAATTATTACCAAATTTTAAAAGATTTAAAACTTTATAAATTATTCCAACTAAATTTTAAAAACTTAAAAAAATTCTACTAAAAATTCAAAATTAATTCTAACATTGGTGATGAGGCATTAAATTGCAGTAAGCATTTCCATTTTATTAGTAAATATAGATTATACTTAATAGAAATATCTTATGCCAGGTAGAAATTAATAACAATGTTTAAAAGATTTAAAACTTTATAAATTATTGTAATTAAAATTTAAAAAAATGAAAATAATCCTAGTAAAAATTCAAAATTCATTCGGACTTTGGGGATGAGGCATTAAATGGCTGTAAGCTTTTTAATTTGATTAGTAACTATATATTTTACTTAAGGAATATCATTTGCCAGGTACATATTATTACCAAATTTTAAAAGATTTAAAACTTTATAAATTATTTTAATTAAAATTTAAAAATAAAAATAATTCTACCCAAATTTCAATATTCATCTAACATTGGAGATGAGGCTTTAAATTGCAGTATTCTTTTCCATTTGATTAGTAAATATAGATTTTACTTAATCGCAATATTATTTTCCTGGTACAAATAATTACCAAATTTTAAAGATTTAAAACTTTATAAATTATTCTAATTAAAATTTAAAAAATGAAAATAATTCTACTAAATATTCAAAAATACATTCTAACGTTGGGGATTAGACATTAAATAACAGTAAGCTTTTCCATTTGATTAGTAAATATGGATTTTACTTAATAGCAATATCGTTTGACAAGTACAAATTAATACCAAATTTTAAAAGATTTAAAACTTTATAAATTATTGTAATTAAAATTTGAAAAATGAATATAATTCTACTAAAAATTCAAAATTTATTCTGACATTGGGGATGAGACATTAAATTGCAGTAAGCTTTTCAATTTGATTAGTAAATATAGATTTTACTTAATAGCAATATCATTTGTCAGGTACAAATTAAGACCAAATTTTAAAAGATTTAATTAAAATAAAAAAAAATAAAAATAATTCTACTGAAAATTAAAACTTTCATTCTAACATTGCGGATGAGGCATTAAATTGCAGCTTTTCTATTTGCTTAGTAAATAGAGATTTTACTTAATTGCTGATCTGTTTGTTTCTGGTCCATATTTGAGCATCTTTTGTAAGATGATAAACTACGTCCAGCAGCAATGCCTCTGATCTCTTTGTTTCCGGTCAATATTGGGCCTCATGTTTAAGAAGATAAATTACGCTCAGCTGCATGGCCTCTGATTTGTTGGTTTCTGCTCCATATTGGAACGTCTAGTGTAAGATGATAAACTATTTCCAGCAGTATGGCCTCTGATCTGTTGGTTTCCGGTCCATATTTCAACGTCTAGTGTGAGATGATAAACCATGTCCTGCAACCATGATTGTGTACTGTTCGTTTCTGGTCCATATTTTTGCATCGTGTGTAATATGATAAACTACATCCAGCATCATGGCTTCTAATTTGGTTTCCGGTCCATATTCAAACATCTGATGTGAGGTGATAAATTATGTCCTGCAGCCTGTTGGTTTGTTGTCCATATTTGAGCGGCTAGTGTTAGATGATAAACTACATCCAGCTGCATGGTCTCTTATCTGTTGGATTCTGGTCCATATTTGAGCGTCTTGTGAAAGATTATAATCTACGCCCAGCAGCATGGCCTCTGATTTGTTAGTTTCTGGTCCATATTTGAGCATCTAGTGTAAGATGATAAACTATGTCCAGCAGCAAGGCCTCTGATCTGTTGGTTTCCGGTCAATATTTGACGTCTAGTGTAAGATGATAAACTACGGCCAGCAGCATGGCCCTTGATCTGTTGGTTTCCAGTCCATATGTGAGTGTCTTCTGTAAGATGATGAAATACGTCCAGGAGCAAGGCCTCTGATCTATTGCTTTCTGGTCCATATTTGAGCGTCTTGTGTAAGATGATAAATTACTTCCAGCAGCAAAGCCTCTGATCTGATGGTTTCTGGTACATATTTAAGGGTCTTGTGTAAGATGATTAACTACGTCCAGCAGCAATGACTCTGATCTGTTGGGTTGCGTCCATCTTTAGCGTCTAGTGTAAGATGATAAACTACGTCCGTCAGAATGGCCTCTGATCTGTTGGATTCTGATCCACATCTGAGCGTCTTGTGTAAGATGATAAAATATGTCCAGCAGGAAGTCCTCTGATCTCTTGTTTTCCAGTCCATATTTGAGCGTCTAGTGTAAGAATATAAAGTACGTCCAGCAGCATGGCTTCGGATCTGTTGGTTTCTGGTCCATATTTGAGCGTCTAGTGTAAGAAGATATACTACGTCCAGCAACATGGCCTCTGATCTGTTGGTTTCTGGTCCATATTTGAGCTTCGTGTGTAAGATTATAAACTAGGTCCAGTAGCATGGCCTCTGATGTGTGGGTTTCTGATCCATATTTGAGCGTCTTGTGTAACATGATAAACTACGTTCAGGAGCAATGTCTCCGATCTGTTGGTTTACGGAACATGTTTGAGCATCTAGTATAAGATGATAAACTACGTCCGGCAGTATGGCTTCTAATCTGTTTGTTTCCATTCCATATGTAAGCGTCTAATGTAAGATGACAAATTAAGTCCATCAGAAAGGCTTGGGATATGTTTGTTTCCTGTCCATATTTGAGCAACTAGTGTAAGATTATCAACTACATCCAGCAGTATGGCCTCAGATCTGTTGGCTTCTGGTCTATATCAGAGAGTCTTGTGTGAGATGATAAACTACGTCCAGCAGCAAGGCCATTGATCTTTTGGTTTCTGGTCCATATTTGAATTTCTAGTGTAAGATAATAAACTACGTCCAGCAGCAAGGCCTCTGATTTGTTAATTTCTGGTCCATATTTAAGCGTCTAGAGTAAAATGATATACTACCTCTAGCAGCATGGCCTCTGAATTGTTACATTCTCTTGCATATTTGAGCGTCTAGTGTAAGATAATACACTACGTCCAGCAGCATCGCCAGTGATCTGTTGGTTTCTCTCCATATTTTAGTGTCTTGTGTAACATGATGAACTATGTCCAGCAGCAAGGCCACTGATCTGTTGGTTTCTGCTCCATATTTAAGCGTCTACTTTAAGATGATGAACCACGTCCATCAGCAATGCCTCTGATCTGCATGTTTACGGTCCATATTTGAGCATCTAGTGTAAGATGATAAACTACATCCAGGAGTATGGCCTCTGATCGGTTAGTTTCCGGTCCATATTTGAGCGTCTAGTGTAAGATGATAAACTACGTCCAGCAGCATGTCCTCTGCTCTGTTGTTTTCCGGTCTATATTTATCGTCTAGTGTAAGATGATAAACTACGTACAGCAGCATGGCCTCTGATCTGTTGGTTTCTCTCCATATTTGAATGTCTTGTGTAAGATGATTAAAAACGTCCGGGAGCAAGTCTTCTGATCTGTTGGTTTCTGGTCCATATTTAAGCGTCTTGTGTAAGAAGATAAACTACGTCCAGCAGCAATGCCTCTGATCTGTTGCTTTACGGTCCATATTTGAGCATCTACTCTAATTTGATAAAGTACGTCCAGCAGTATGTCTTCTGATCGGTGTTTTTCTGGTCCATATTTGAACGTCTTGTGTAAGATGATAAAATACGTCCAGCAGCAGGGCCTCTGATCTGTTGGTTTCTCTCCATATTTGAGTGTCTTGTGTAAGATGATTAAAAACGTCCGGGAGCAAGTCCTTTGATCTGTTGGTTTCTGGTCCATATTTAAGCGTCTACTTTAAGATGATGCATCACGTCCATCATCAATGCCTCTGATCTGTTTGTTTACGGTCCATATTTGAGCATCTAGTTTAAGATGATAAACTACTTGCAGCCGCAAAGCTTCTCATCTGTTGTTTTCCGGTCCATATTTGAGCATCTAGTGTAAGATGATAAACTACATCCAGGAGTATTGCCTCTGATCTGTTGGCTTCTGGTCCATATTTGAGCGTCTTGTGTAAGATGATGAATTACCCCCAGCAGCATGGCGTCTGATCTCTTGTTTTCCGGTCCATATTTCAGCGTCTAGTGTAAGAAGATAAAGTACGTCCAGCATCATGGCCTCGGATCTGTTGGTTTCCGTTCCATATTTGAGTGTCTAGTGTAAGATGATAAACTACGTCCATCAGCAAGGCTTTTGATCTGTTGGTTTCTGTTCCATATTTGAACGTCTAGTTTAAGCGGATATACTACGTCAATCAGCATGGCCTCTGATCCTTTTGTTCCTGGTCCATATTTGAGCGTCTAGTGTAAGATGATAAACTATGCCCAGCAGCATGGCCTCTGATCTTTTGGTTTCTGGTCCATATTTGAGAGTCGTGTGTAAATTATGAACTACGTCCAGCAGCAAGTCCTCTGATCTGTTGGTTTCTGCTCCATATTTAAGCGTCTTTTGATAAAATACCTCCAGCAGCATAGCATCTGACCTGTTGGTTTCTGGGCCATATTTGAGCGTCTTGTGTAAGATGATAAACTTCGTCCAGCAGTATGGCCTCTGATCTGTTGGTTTCCGGTCCATATTTGAGAGTCGTGTGTAAATTATAAATTAGGTCTAGGAGAATGGCCTCTAATCTGCTGGTTTCTGGTCCATATCTGAGCGTCTTGTTTAAGATGATAAACTATTTCCAGCACCAAGGGCTCTGATCTGTTGGTTTCCGGTCCATATATGAGAGTCTAGTGTATGATGGTTGGTTTCTGCTCAAAATCTAAGCGTTTTGTGTAAGATAATAAACTACGTCCAGCAGCCAGTCTTCTAATCTGTTGCTTTTCGGTCCATATTCATACGTCTAGTGTAAGTTCGTAAACCACGTCCAGCAGCATGGCCTCTGATCTGTTGGATTCCGGTCCATATTTGAGCTTATAGTTTAAGATGATAAACTTCGTCCAGCAGTATGGCCTCTGATCTGTTGGTTTCTGTTCCATATTTGAGAGTCGTGTGTAAATTATGAACTACGTCAAGCAACAAGGCCTCTAATCTGTTGGTTTCTGGTCAATATTTAAGCGTCTTTTGTGAGATGATAAAATACGTCCAGCATATCGTCTCTGACCTGTTGGTTTCTGGACCATATTTGAACCTCATGTGTAAGATGATAAACTACGTCCAGCAGGAATGTTTCTGGTCTGTTGGTTTCCGGTCCATATTTGAGAATCTAGTGTAAGATGATAAAATACGTCCAGTAGAATGGCTTCTGATCTGTTGTTATCTGGCCCATATTTGAGAGTCTATGGTAAGATGATAAACTACGTCCAGCAGCAAAGCCTCTCATCTGTTGGTTTCTGGTCCATATTTAATCGTCTTGTGTGATATGATAAAATACGTAAAGCACCATAGCTGGTTTCTGGACCATATTTGTGTGTCTTTTGTAAGATGATAAAATACGTCCAGCAGCAATGCTTCTGGTCTGTTGGTTTCCGATCCATATTTGACTGTCTAATTTAAGTTGATAAAATACGTCCAGTAGCATGGCCTCTGATCTATTGTTTTCTGGTCCATATTTGAGCGTCTTGTGTAAGATGATAACATACGTCCAGCAACATGGATTCTGACCTGTTGGTTTATGGACCATATTTGAGCCCAATCTGTAAGATGATAAACTACGTCCAGCAGCAAAGCCTCTGATCTGTTGGTTTACCGTCCATATTTGAGCGTCTAGTTTAAGATGATAAAATACGTCCAGCAGCATGGCCTCTGAACTGATGGTTTCTGGTCCATATTTTAGCGTCTGGTGTAAGATAATATACTACGTGCAGCAGTATGGCATCTGATCTGTTGGTTTACCGTCCATATTTGAGCGTCTAGTGTAATTTGATGAAATACGTCCTGCAGTATCGCCTCTAATCTGTTGGTTTCTGGTCCATATTTCAGCGCCTAGTGTAAAATGATAAAGTACCTCCAGCAGCGAGGCCTCTGATGTGTTGTTTTCTGGTCCATATTTGAGCGTCTTGTCTAAGATGATAAAATACGTCCATCAGCATGGCCTCTGATCAGTTGGTTTCCGGTCTATGCTTGAGCATCTAGTGTAAGATGATAAACTAGGTCCAGCAGTATGGCCTCTGATCTGTGATTTCCGGTCCCTATTTGAGCGTCTTGTTAAAGATGATAAACTACGTCCATCAGCAATGCCTCTGATCTGTTAGTTTACCTTCCATATTTGAGCGTCTTGTTTAAGATGATAAAGTACCACAAGCAGCATGGCCTCTGATCTTTAAGTTTATGGTCCATATTTGAGCGTCTAGTGTAAGATAATAAACTAGGTAAAGCAGCAACATTTCTGATCTGTTGGTTTCCGCTCCATATTGAGCACGTAGTGTAAGGTGATAAACTACGTCCAGCAGTATGGCTTCTGATCGGTTGGTTTCTGGTCCATATTTTAGCGTCTTGCGTAAGATGACAAATTACGTCCAGCAGCAGGTTTCTGCTCCATATTTGTGCGTCTTGTGTAAGATCATAAACTACCTCCAGTAGAAGGGCCTCTGATCTGTCAGTTTGTGGTCCATATTTGAGCATCTAGCGCAATATGATAAACTGTGTCCAGCAGCAAGGCCTCTGATCTGTTGGTTTCTGCTCCATATTTGAGCGACTTGTGTAAGATGATAAACTACGTCAAGCATCATAGCCTCTAATCTATTGGTTTCTGGTCCATATTTGAGCGTCTTGTGTAAGACGATTAACTACGTCCAGCAGCATGGCCTCTGATCTGTTGGTTTCTGGTCCATATTTGAGGGTCTTGTGTAAGATGATAAGTTACGTCCAGCAGCATGGCCTCTGATCTGTTGTTTTCTTGTCCATATTTGAGCATCTAGTGTAAGCTGATAAACTACGTCCAGCAGGAAAGCCTCTGAACTGTTGGTTTTTGGTGGATATTTGAGCATCTAGTGCCAGATGATAAATTACATCCACAAGTAAAGCCTCTGATCTGTTGGATTCCGGTCCATATTTGAGCGTCTAGTGTAAGATGATAAACTACGTCGAGCAGCAAATCCTCTGATTTGTTGATTTCTGGTCGATATTTGAGAGTCTATTTTAATATGATAAACTACGTCCAACAGCATGGCCTCTGATCTGTTTGTTTCTGGTCCATATTTTAGCGTCTAGTGTAAGATGATAAATTACGTCCAACAGCACGACCTCTGAGCTGTTGGTTTCTGTTCCACATTTGAGCGTCTTGAATAAGATGTTAAATGACGTCAAGCAGCAAGGCCTCTGAACGGTTGGTTTCTGGTCCATATTTGAACGTCTGGTGTAAGATGATAAACTACGTCCAGCAGCACGGCCTCTGATCTGTTGGTTAGTGGTCCATATTTAGCATCTAGTGTAAGATGAAAAACTACGTCCAGCAGCATGACCTGTGATCTGTTGGTTTCTAGTCCACACATGAGCGCCTTAAGTAAGATGTTAAATGACGTCCAGCAGCAAGCACTCTGAACTGTTGGTTTCTGGTCCATATTTGACCGTCTTGAGTAAGATGTTTAAAGACGTCAAGGAGCAAGACCTCGGATATGTTGGTTTCTGTTTCATATTTGAGCGTCTTCGTTAAGATCATGAGCTAACTTCAGTAGCAGGGCCTCTGATCTGTTTGTTTTGTGGTCCATATTTGAGCGTCTAGTGTATTATGACAAATTGTGACCAGCAGCAATTTCTCTGATCTGTTGGATTCAGGTCCATATTTGAGCCTCTAGAGTAAGATGATGAATTACGTCCAGCAGTAGATCCTGTGATCTGTTGATTCTGGGCCATATTTGAGCGTCTTGTGTAAGATGATAAACTACTTCCCTCACCAAGGATTCTGATCTGTTGGTTTCTGGTCCATATTTGAGCGTCTTGTGTAATATGATAAAATACGACCAGCAGCATGACCTCTGATCTGTTGGTTTCTGGCCATATTTGAGCATCTTGTGTAAGATGTTAAACTACGTCCAGCAGTAATGCTTCTGGTCTGTTGGTTTCCGGTCCATATTCGAACGTCTAGTGTAATATGATAAACTACGTCCAGCAGCATGGCCTCTGATCTCTTTGTTTCTGGTCCATATTTTAGCGTCTTGTGAAAGATGATAAATTACGTCCAGCAGAAAAGCCTGTAATCTGTTTGTTTCCTGTCTATATTTGAGCGTCTTGTGTAAGATGATAAACTACGTCTAGCAGCATGGTTTCTGATATTTTGGTTTCTGGTCCATATCTGAGCGTTTAGTGTAAAATGATAACCTACGTCCAGCCACAAGGCTTCTGATCTGTTGCTTTCCGATCCGTATTTGAGCATATAGTGTGAGATGATAAATTATGTCCAGCAGCAAGACCTTTCATTTTTTGGTTTCTGGTCCAGAAGACGATCATATATGGACCAGAAACCAACAGCTCAAAGGCCTTGCTTCTAGACGCAGTTTATCATCTTACACTAGAAGCTCAAATACGGAACGGAATCCAACAGATCAGAGGCCTTGCTGCTGGTCGTAATTTATCATCTTACACTAGACGCTCAAATATGGATGAGAAACTAACAGATCAGTGGCCTTGCTGCTAGACGTAATTTATCATCTCACACAAGCCGCTTAAATATGGACTAGAAACCAACAGATGAGAGGCTTTGCAGCTGGACGTAGTTTATCATCTTACACAAGACTCTCAAATATTGACCAGAAACCAACAGATCAGACGCCTTGCTGATGGAAGTAATTTATCATCTTAAACTAGACGCTCAAATATGGACCAGTAACACCCAGAGCAGAGGCCATACTGCTGGACTTAGTTTATCACCTTACAGTAGACGCTCAAATATGGACCAGAAACCAACAGATAAGAGGAATTGCTGTCGGACGTAATTTATCACTTTAGCTAGACGCTGAAATATGGAAAAGAAAACATCTGATCAGAGGCCTTGCTTCAGGACGTAGTTTGTCATATTACACTAGACGCTCCAATATGGAGCAGAAACCAACAGATCAGAAGCCTTACTACTGGATGTAGACGCTCTAACATGGACCAGAAACCTACAGATCTGTTGTGGTAGGATTCACCTAATCTTCATAGGTGACTACCGACTATATAAATAATGGTTGGTACCGGAAGACAAGAGGAGGGGAATCACGAGATCCAACTAGAGACTCTGCCCGACTGCGACTTAGTCAACACATTCTCCAGGAACGGTCTTCCCAGGAATATACAGAAATACTATATGTAAATATTGTGTACACTTTCTTGTTATAATACATTCTTGTTCTAAGTACATTTTGTGTTGCATTATTATTCCATGCATTAGTCGAGATTCCACAATGAGTCAAGACTCAACAAGGGTGACGAAGTAGAACGAACCATACGCCAAGTTTCAGCAATGGCCACGAAGTAGAACGAACCATACGCCAAGTTTCAACAATGGCGACGAAGTAGAACGAACCATACGGAAAAAAGAAAGAATTAATAGTGAGAGTTTTCAACAATTGGGACAAGTCATTGAAGAACCCAGGCTGAAAGAAAAAAAAAACTATTAATTCAAAGTCCAACGTTAACGTAACGATGAAGGATTCTGAACTTCTGGATATGTAGAACTCGTTAAAAGACGACTAAGCATAAAGGATCGTTCACTCAGAAAAATTTGAAAGGTGTTGTAAACGAATAACGGTAATTTTAAATTGAAAAATTATCTACAACGAGACACCCTCTAAAAAGAAAAAACTGGCCGACTACAAAAACATGCATGGATTTAAAAGGAGCACAAATACACCGTGTCGACTTTGAAAGGTAACGAACTTTAAAAAATTTTTTTTTTATTTGTTCAACAATATAGTGACGAATTACCTCTGATAAGAAAATCAGACGTTGTCATTGAATTACGCGAACAGAAGTCGAAAACGAGGAAAAAAAAAAGTCCGACGGTCTCTGTTCACAATAAAAAAAAAAAATAAATAAAAAAAAAAAAAATACCAAAGTTGATTAGCACGGGCGTGAATGTAAAAGCAAGTCATAAAATTTAAAAGTCGTACGTTGTTTCGATTTTTTGGTCAGCTTATATGATATTCGTGGATACACAAATTAAAAGTATATTCCTTGTTGCATGAGCACTATCAGCTAAAAATGGAGGAACTATCCAAAGTCATATCTGAATTATTCAAATCCCAGCAGTTGAGTCAACAACGTCAGCATGAACAGTTTGCTTTATTAATAAGGGAACAACAGATAGCACAGCAAAAATATCAAGAACAACAGATAGCACAGCAAAAATATCAAGAAAAAAGACAACAAGAACAACAGATAGCAATGCAAAAATATCAAGAACGGCAAGAGGAAAGACTTTTAGAAATTCAAAAGTTAACACTGGAGAAATTAAACAACTATCAGGCAAATGAAGGAAATTCTTCATATTCTAATAACACCATATTTAATTCGCTGGAAACTTTCAACTATGTGCCAGACGAAGAAAAAACGTTTGAAGGGTACTTTAAACGATATGAAGATATTTTCTACACAGACTGTGAAAACTGGTCGAATACAAGAAAAGTCAGTCTATTACTAAGAAAGCTAGGTACAGCAGAACATAGCAAATTTGTAGATTTTAATCTACCGAGAAAAACAACTGAATTGGAATTCTCGGAAACAGTGAAATTGCTAAAAGAGCTGTTTGGAGCAAATATGTCGCTTTGGCATAAGCGATGGTTATGCATGAATGTCTCTAAATCCGACGATCAGGATTACTTAACATATGCATCTATAGTGAATAGACATTGCGACAATTTCAGATTGGCAGAGATTACGGTTGAAGAATTCAAGTGTTTAATTTTTGCTCAAGGACTGGTATCCAGTAAGAGTGCCGAAATAAGACGTAGAGTTTTGTCTAAACTCGAATCTGAACAAGGCCTTACCCTGCAAAAGTTAGCAGAGGAGTGTCAACGGGCCGTAAGTTTAAAGAAAGAGTCGCAAAAAATCGAGGAAGCTGGCATTGCTTATATTAAAAAAATAAAAAAGCAGTCAAATTACCTATCAGAGAAAAATTGGAGAAAAAATTCGGCGTATTTTAAAAATAGACCAGAAAATAAAAAGAACGAGGATGGAAAAAAGGTTCCACCATATAATTGCAGACGTTGTAACGAAAGACACTGGGAGGTAAATTGCCCATATAGAAATAAGAAATGTTTCGTGTGCCAAAAGAATGGTCACAAAGAATCGTGTTGTAAAACGAAAAAATTCAATAGCCGAATTAGACAAACAAATTCGAATATCAAATCAGATAGAGATTTGAGGAAATATGTGACGACTGAAATATTCAAAAAGAATATCAAATTTCAACTCGATTCGGGGTCAGATTTAACAATAATGAACGATAAAACATTGAAAATTTTAAAAAGGCCTACAATAATGAAGTCAACGAAACTCGCTCGAACGGTAACTGGAAAGGAAATTAACTTCGAAGGCGAGGTTGTACTTCCCATGAAATTGAACGGGATCGTTAAAAAAATAAAAGTTTTCATTCTGAAAAATGGAGAAAACTTGTTGGGTACAGATTTTATTGAAACATTCGAATTGTGGGATAAACCGTTAAACTCATTCTGCAGAAAAGTAGAAAGTAATACGCAAACAAGACAGGAAATTAAAGATGAATTAAAGAAAAAGTTTCCGGAAACCTTCACACCTGGTCTTGGAAGATGTAACAAGTTTGAAGCTAAATTTGAATTAAAGGAAAATACTATGCCTATTTTTAAAAAGAAACGTAACGTGCCTTTCGTAAGTGTAGAGAAAGTTAACGAAGAACTTGATAGGTTGGAAAAAATGGGAATTATTTCAAAAGTAGAATCTAATTCATGGGCTGCGCCGATTGTGTGCATAAAAAAGAAATCAAACCAAATCAGAGTCTGCGTTGATTTTTCGACAGGGTTGAACTCGGTAATTAAGGACTACCATTACCCGTTACCGAGTCCGGAGGAGATTTTTAACAAGTTAAATGGCGGAGTGATTTTTTCAAAAATCGACCTATCAGATGCCTATCTCCAAATTCATGTCGATGAAGAATGTTCGAAGTTACTAGGGATAAACACGCATAGGGGTTTATTCAAGTACAACAGGCTTCCTTTTGGTATTAAAGTGGCACCAGCCATTTTTCAACAAGCCATGGACGTCATGTTGAATGATTTAGACTTTGCGTGTGCCTACTTAGATGACATTATAGTAAGGAGTGCAAACGTCGACGAACATCGAGAGCACCTCAATGAAGTATTTAAAAAGATTCAGGATTTTGGATTTAAAGTCAAAGAATCAAAGTGCGAATTTGGTTTGGAGGAAATTAAATATTTAGGTCACATAATCAACAAAAATGGCAGATTTCCAGATCCGGAAAGGTCCATTGCGATTAGAGACATGCTGACGCCCACTAACGTGGCGACACTACAGAGTTTTCTGGGGCTCGCAAACTATTATCAAGCGTTCATTAAAGGAATGTACAATCTAAGAGCTCCGTTGAATGAACTACTGAAAAAAGACAAGGCATGGGAATGGACGGTAGAATGTCAAAAAGCCTTTGATGAAATAAAGAAAATGCTTACGTCCGACCTCTTTTTAACCCATTACAATCCTAAACTTGATATTGTAGTGGCAAGTGATGCTAGTTCATACGGGGTAGGAGCATGTATTCAACACATAATGCCAGATGGTTTTAGAAAACCGATTGCGCATGCTTCGAGGGCATTACTCCCAGGAGAGCGAAGTTATTCCCAGATAGAAAAGGAGGCGCTGAGTATCATTTTTGCCATAACAAAATTTCATAGATACATCTACGGCAGACATTTCATGTTAGAAACGGATCATAAACCTCTGATCACTATTTTTGGGTCAAAGAAAGGGTTACCCGTTTACACGGCAAATCGACTGTTAAGATGGGGAACCATTCTTCTCAATTATGATTTCCACATAAAGCACCTATCATCCAAAAATATAATCCATGCGGATACTTTATTAAGACTCGTACCGAGTAAAGATGAAGGATTCGAAGAATCAATTATTGCAAATATCAGAGCAGATTATGAGGTGAAAAGCATGGTAAACAACATTGTATGAGAGCTACCGGTTACATCAAAGGAAATCAAAAAAGAAGCTGAAAGCGATGATTTCATTTTAGGAATAAAAAGTAAAATGGTAGCAAATGACCAAAAAGTTCAGGAGATTTATTCAATTTGTGACGGAATTTTATTATATGGTGAGAGAGTAGTAGTACCAAAAAAGTTGCAGAAAAGAATCCTACGGGACTTTCATATGGGTCACCCGGGGATTAATAGAACAAAAAGCTTAATGCGAAGCTTTGTATATTGGAAAGGAATGGATGTGGATATCGAAAACATGGTTCATCGATGTAAAGGGTGTGCGTTAGCAGCTAAGGCACCACCTATAGTACACAAACCATGGCCAAAGACGGATCATCCGTGGGAAAGATTACACATTGATTTCGCTGGTCCAGTAGAAGATTATTACTACTTAATAGTGGTAGATAGCTTTAAAAAATGGCCGGAAGTACTACGCTGCAAAAAGCCTACGTCCAATACCACAACAACTTTTTTGCATGAACTATTTGCACGGTTCGGCGTGCCAGAGTGTATTGTGAGTGACAATGGTACACAATTCACTTCTGACGAATTTAAGGAATTTTGTGAGTTATATCAAATTAACCACATAACGACGCCGCCGTATCATCCGAGATCCAATGGACTCGCAGAAAGATTTGTAGATACGTTAAAGCGCGCTCTGAAGAAAGCCTCAGGAGTTCCAACGGAAAAGGCGCTTCAGCAATTCCTACAAGTATACAGAATCACGCCTAACCAGAGAACACAATCAAACATGGCACCAGCTGAACTAATGTTCGCTAGGAAAATTAAGTCAGTGTTTGACAAGCTTTTGCCAGGAAGAAATAGAATAAAGAGCACTATGTATACAACTATAAAAAGATACACCCCCGGAGAGAAGGTGTTTTTCAAGTGCTATAGAAACAACATTGAGTTCTGGGAGCGAGGTATAGTGGACAAGAGAATCGGTGACCTGATTTACATAATTAAAGGGCCGAAGAATACTCATAAAAGGCACCAGAACCAACTCAAAAAATGCTACGTGCTAGAGCATGAAGAGAGTATACCGGATGAGGAGGAAGATCCCATTGATGTAATGTATGATATTTTTCAAGTAGAACCTCCGCAGAGTGCTCCTGAACCGAGAAGATCCGGTAGGAAACGAAAGTTCACGGACCCATTGGACGTGAATCCAAAACGAAAAAGATATATTAAAATTAAGCAGATTGACATATACATAGGAAGTATGCAAAAGGGATCTACGAGGAAATAACCATAATCACCATCCCATATAGGAAGCCAGTTTGAAATCCAAAAGGGATTCCAAGGCTTGGGAGGGGGGTGTTGTGGTAGGATCCACCTAATCTGCATAGGTGACTACCGACTATATAAATAATGGTTGGTACCGGAAGACAAGAGGAGGGGAATCACGAGATCCAACTAGAGACTCTGCCCGACTGCGACATTCTCCAGGAACGGTCTTCCCAGGAATATACAGAAATACTATATGTAAATATTGTGTACACTTTCTTGTTATAATACATTCTTGTTCTAAGTACATTTTGTGTTGCATTATTATTCCATGCATTAGTCGAGATTCCACAATGAGTCAAGACTCAACAAGATCAGAGGCCTTGCTGCTTGACTTATTTAAACATCTTACACAAGACTCTCAAATATGGACCACAAACCAACAGATCAGAGGCCATTCTGCTGGTTGTAATTTATCATCTTACACTAGACGCTGAAACATGGACCGAAATCGAACATATAAGAGGTCTTGCTGCTGGACGTATTTTATCATCTTATACAAAATGCTGAAATATGGATCAGAAATCAACAGATCAGAACACTTGGTGCAGTACGTAGTATATAATCTTACACTAGTCGCTCAAATATGGACCAGAAACCAACAGATCAGAGGCCTTGCTGCTGGATATAGTTTATCATCTTACACTAGACGCTCAAATATGGACCAGAATCCAACAGATCAGAGGACATGTTGCTGGACGTAGTTTATCATCTTACACTAGAAGCACAAATTTGTACCGGAATCCAACAGTTCTGAGGCCTTGCTGCTGGACATAGTTTATCTGCTTAAACTAGACGCTCTAATATGGACCAAAACGAAGATTTCGGAGGTCTTTCTGTGAGACGTTGTTCATAATCTTACACAAGACGCTCTAATATGGACTAGAAACCAACAGATCAGAGGCCTTGCAGCTGGACGCAGATTATGATCATACACTAGACGCTCAAATATGGAACAGAAACCAACAGATCAGAAGACAGTCTCCTGCACGTAGTTTATCATCTTACAGAAGACGCTAAAATTTGGACAGGAATCCAACAGATCCGAGGCTTTACTGGTGGACGTAGTTTATTATCTAGACGTTCAAATATGGACCAGAATCCAACAGATAAGAGACCATGGTACTGGACGTAGTTTATCATCACACACTAGCCGCTCAAATATGGACGAGAAACCAACAGATCAGAAGACTTGCTGCTGGATATTGTTTATCATCTTGCACAAGACGCTCAAATATGGACCGGACACCAACAGATCAGAGGCTTGCTACTTGTCGTCATTTAACATCTTACACAAGACGCTGAATTATGGACCAGAAACCAGCAGATCAGAGGCATTGCTGCTGGAGGTAGTTTATCATCTTACACTAGACGCTCAAATATGGACCAGAAACAAACAGATCAGAGGCCATGCAGCTGGACGTAATTCATCATCTTACACTAGACGTTAAAATATGGACCGGAACCCAACAGATGAGAGGACAGTGTGCTGGACGTATTTTATCATGTTACACTGGACGCTAAATATGCACCAGAAAGCAACATGTCATAGGCCATGCTGCTGAACGTAGTTTATCATCACACAAGGAGCTCAAATATGGACGAGAAAGCAACAGATCAGAAGACTTTATGCTGGAAGTAGTTTATAATCTAACAAATACGCTCAAATATGGACCAGAAACCAACAGATCAGAGGCCCTTCCGCTGGATGTAGTTTATCTTCTTAAACTAGATGCTCAAGTATGGACCAGTAACCAACAGATCAGTAGCCTTCCTACTGGACGTAGTTTATCAAATTATACTAGAAGCTCAAATATGGACCAGAAACCAACAGTTCGGAGGCCTTTCTGCTGGATGTAGTTTTTCATCTTACACAAGATGCTCAAATATGGACCAGAAACCAACAGATCAGAGGCCTTGCAGCTGGACGTAATTTATCATCTTACACTAGACGCTCAAATATGGAACAGAAACCAACAGATCAGAGGCCAGGCTGCTGGATGTTGTTTATAATCTGACACAAGACGCTCAATCATGGACTGGAATCCAACAGATCAGAGGCCTTTACTGGTTGACGTAGTTTATCATCTTACACAAGATGCTAAAATATGGACAAGAAACCAACTGATCATAGTCCTTGCTGCTGGATGTACTTCATCATCTTACACTAGACGCTCAAATATGGACCGGAAACCAACAGATAAGAGGCCATGGTCCTGGACGTAGTTTATCATCTCACCCTAGACGCACGAAAATGGACCTGAAACCAAGAGATCAGAGGCCTTGCTCCTTGATGTATTTTATCATCTTAAACTAGATGCACAAATATGAACCAGATACCAACAGATCAGAGGCCTTGCTGCTGGACGTAGTGAATGATCTTACACAAGACCCTCAAATATGGACCAGAAACCAACAGATCACAAGCGTTGCTGCTGGACGTAGTTTATCAATTTACACTAGACGGTCAAATTTGGACCGGAATCCAACAGATCAGAGGCCCTTCTACTGGACCAAATTTATCTTCATAAACTAGACGCTCAAATATTTCAATTTCATTAGTAAATATAGATTTTAAATAATAGCAATATCATTTGACAAATACAAATTAATACAAACATTTAAAAGATTTAAAACTTTATAAATTATTCTAATTAAAATTTAAAAATATTAAAGTAATTCTACTAAAAAAATGAAAATATTTCTACTAAAAATTCAAAATTCATTCTAACATTGGAGATGAGGCATTAAATAGCCGTAAGGCTTTCCATTTGATTAGTAAATATTGATTTCACTTCATTGCAATATCATTTGACAGGTATAAATTAATACCAACTTTGAAAAGATTTAAAACTTTATAAATTATTGCGATTAAATTTAAAAAAAAAAATGTTTATACTACAAATTCAAAATTCATTCTAACATTGAGAAAGAGGCATGAAATTGCTGTAATGTTTTCCATTTGATTAGTAAATATAAGTTTTACTTAATAGCAATAACATTTTCCAGGTACAATTTAATACCAAATTTGAAAAGGTTTCAAACTTTATAAATTATTACGGTTAAAATTAAAAAAATTAAAATTAAAATAGTAAACATTCAAAATTCATTCTAACAGTGGGGATGAGTCATTAAACTGTAGTAAACATGTCCATTTGATTAGTAGATATAGATTTTACTTAATAGCAATATCATTTGCCAGGTACAAATTAATACCAAATTTTAAATGATTTAAAACTTTATAAATTATTATAATTAAATTTTTAAAAAATGAAAATAATTCTACTAAATATTCAAAATTCATTCTAGCATTGGGGATTAGTCATTAAATAACTGTAAGCTTTTTCATTTGATTAGTAAATATAGATTTTACTTAATAGCAATATCATTTTTCAGGTACAAATTAATACCAAATTTTAAAATATTGAAAACTTTATAAATTATTCTAATTAAAATTTTGAAAAATGAAAATAATTCTACTAAAAATTCAAAATTCATTCTAAGACAGGGGATGAGTTATTAAATTGCAGTAAGATATTCTATTTCATTAGTAAATATAGATTTTAATTAATAGCAATATCATTTGCCAGGTACAAATTAATACCAAATTATAAAATATTTTAAACTTTATAAATTATTCTAATTAAATTTAGAAATATGAAAATAATTTTACTAATTCATTCTAACATTAGTTATGAGGCATTAAATTGCCATAAGCTTTTCCATTTGATTGGTAAAATTACATTTTACTTAATAGCAATATAATTTGCAAGTTACAAATTAATGCCAAATTTTAAAATATTTAAAACTTATTAAATTATTCTAATGAAAATTTTAAGAAATGGAAATAATTCCACTAAAAATTTAAAATTAATTCTAACATTGGAGATGAGGCATTAAATTGAAGTAATCTTTTCTTTTGATTAGTGCATATAGATTTTACTTAATAGCAATATCATGAGGCATTAAATTGCCATGAGCTTTTCCATTTGATTGGTAAAATTAGATTTTACTTAAATACAATATCATTTGCCTGGTTAAAATTAATACCAAATTTTAAAAGATTTAAAAATTTATAAATTATTCTAATTAAAATATTAAAAAATGAACATAGTTCTAATAAAAATTCAAAATTCTTTCTAACATTGGGGAAGAAGCATTAAATAACAGTAAGCTTTTGCATTTGATTATTAAATATAGATTTTACTTAATAGAAATATCATTTGCCAGGTACAAATTAATACCAAATTTTAAAAGAATTAAAACTTTATAAATTATTATAATGAAAATTTTTAAAAATTATTATAATTCTAGTAAAAATTCAAAATTCATTCTCACAATGGGGATGAGGCATTAAAGTGCAGTAAGCCTTTCCATTTGATTAGTAAATATAGATTTTATTTAATAGCAATATAATTTTTCACGTACATATTAATACCAAATTTTAAAAGATTTAAAATTTTATAAATTATACTAATTTATATTTAAAAAAATGAAAATAATTCTACTAAATATTCAAAATTCATTTTAAAATTGGGGATGAGCCATAAAATGCAGTAAGCTTTTCCATTGGATTAGTAAATATAGATTTCACTGTATAACAATATCATTTGCCAGGTACAAATTAATACCACATTTTAAAAGATTTAAAACTTTATAAATTATTGTAATAAAAAGTTTAAAAAATGAAAATAATTCTACTAAAACTTGAAAATTCATTCTAACATTGGTGATGAGGCATTAAATTGCAGTAAGCTTTTCCATTTGATTAGTAAATATAGATTTTACTTAATAGCAATATCATTTGCCTGGTTAAAATTAATACCAAATTTTAAAAGATTTAAAAATTTATAAATTATTCTAATTAAAATTTTTAAAAATGAATATAATTCTAATAAAAATTCAAAACTCTTTCTAACATTGGGGATGAGGCATTAAATTGCAGTAATCTTCTCCATTTGATTAGTAAATATAGATTTTATTTAATAACAATATCATTTGCCAGGCACAAATTAATACCAAATTTTAAAAGATTTAAAACTTAATAAATTATACTAATTAAAATTTGTAAAAAATGAAAATAATTCTAGTAAAAATTCAAAATTTCTTCTAACAATGGGGATGAGGCATTAAACTGCAGTAAGCTTTTCCATTTGATTAGTAAATATAGATTTTACTTAATAGCAATATAATTTTTCACTTACAAATTAATACCAAATATTATAAGATTGAAAACTTTAAAAATTATTCTAATTAAAATATTAAAAAATGAAAATAATTCTAATAAAATTGAGGATGAGGCATTAAAATATAGTAATCTTCTCCATTTGATTAGTAAATATAGATTTTACATAATAGCAATATCATTTTACAGGTACAAATTTATACCAAATTTTAAAAGATTTAAAACTTTATCAATTATTCTAATTAAAATTAAAAAAATGAAAATAATTCTTGTAAATATTAAAAATTCATTCTAACATATGTGATGAGGCATTAAACTACGGTAAGCTTTTCCAGTGATTAGTAATTGTTGATGTTATTTAATAGCAATATAATTTTTCACGTACAAAGTATTACCAAATTTTAAAAGATTTAAAACTTTATAAATTATTCTAATTAAAATTTTAAATATGAAAATAATTCTACTAAAAATTTAAAATTCATTTTAAATTTGGTGATAAGCCACCAAATGCAGTAAGCTTTTCCATTGCATTAGTAAATATAGATTTCACTGTATAACAATATCATTTGCCAGGTACAAATTAATACCAAATTTTTAAGTATTTAAAACTTTATAAATTATTCTAATAAAAAGTTTAAAAAATGAAAATAATTGTACTAAAAAATCAAAATTCATTCTAACATTTGTGATGAGGCATTAAATTGCAGAAAGCTTTTCCATTTGATTAGTAAATATAAGTTTTACTTAAGAGCAATATCATGTGCCTGACACAAATTAATACCAATTTTTAAAAGATTTAAAACTTTATAAATTATTCTAATTAAAATTTAAAAAAATGTAAATATTTCAAGTAAAAATTCAAAATTGATTCTAACATTAGAGATGAGGCATTAAATTGCAGTAAGATTTTCCGTTTGATTAGTAAATATAGATTTTACTTAATAGCAATATCATTGGCCAGGTACAGATTAATACCAAATTTTAAAAGATTTAAAACTTTATAAATTATTCTAATAAATATTTAAAAAAATGAAAATAATTCCACTAAAAATTCAAAATTCATTCTAACAATGGGTATGAGGCTTTCAATTGCAGTAAGCTTTGACATTTCATTAGAAAATATAGATTTTATTTAAAAGCAAAATCATTTGCCATGTTCGAATTAATACCAAATTTTAAAAGATTTAAAACTTTATAAATTATTCTAATTAAAATTGAAAAAATGAAAATCATTCTACTAAAAATTTAAAATTCATTCTAACATTGGGAAGGAGGCATTAAATTGCAGTAAGCTTTTCCATTTGATTAGTAAATATAGGTTTTCCTGAAGAGCAATATCATTTGTCAGGTACCAATTAATACCAAATTTTAAATGATTTAAAACATTCTAAATTATTCTAATTAAAATTTTAAAAAATGAAAATAATTTATTAAAAATTCAAAATTCATTCTAACATTGGAGATTAGGCATTAAATTACAGTCAGTTTTTCCTTTTGAATAGTAAATATAGATTTTACTTAATAGAAATATCATTTGCCAGGTACAGATTAAACCCCAATTTTAAAAGATTTATAACTTCATGAATTATTCTAATTAAAATTTAAAAAAATGAAATTATTTCCACTAAAAATTCAAAATTCTTTCTAACATTGGGTATTAGGCATTACATTGCAGTAATCTTCTCCATTTGATTAGTAAATATAGATTTTACTTAATAGCAATATCATTTGCCAGGCACAAATTAATACCAAATTTTGAAAATTTAAAACTTTATAAATTATTCTAATTAAAATTTTTAAAAATCAAAATAATTCTAGTAAAAATTCAAAATTCATTCTAACAGTGGGGATTAGGCATTAAACTGCAGTAAGCATTTCAATTTGATTAGTAAATACAGATTTTACTTAATAGCAATATAAATTTTGACTTACAAATTAATGCCAAATTTTAAAAGATTTCAAACTTTAAAAATTATTATAATTAAAATCTGAAAAAATGAAAATAATTCTAGTAAAATTTCAAAATTTTTTCTAACAAATGGGATGAGGCATTAAATTGCAGTAATCTTCTCCCTTAGATTCGTAAATATAGATTGAACTTAATAGCAATATCATTTGACAGGTACAAATTAATACCAAATTTTAAACTATTTAAAACTTTATTAATTATTCAAATTAAAATTGAAAAAATGAAAATAATTCTTCTAAAAATTCTAAATACATTCAACCATTTGAGATGAGGCATTAAATTGCAGTCAGCTTTTCCATTTGATTAGTAAATAGAGATTTTACTTATTAGCAATATCATTTGCCTGGTACAAATAGATGCCAAATTTTAAAAGATTTAAAAGTTTATAAATTATTCTAATTAAAATTTTAAAAATGAAAAATAATTCTACTAAAAATTCAAAATTCTTTCTAACATTTGAGATGGGGCATTAAATTAGTAAATATATATTTTATTTAATAGCAATATCATTTGCCAGGTACAAATTAATACCAAATTTTAAAGATTTAAAACTTTATGAATTATTCTAATTAAAATTTTAAAAAATGGAAATAATTCTACTAAAAATTCAAAATTCATTCTAACATTGGTGATTAGGAATTAAATTGCAGTAACCTTTTCCATTTGATTAGTAAATATAGATTTTACTTTATAGCAATATCATTTGCCAGGTACAAATTAATATCAAATTTAAAAAGATTTAAAACCTTATAAATTATTCTAATTAACATTTTAAAAAAAGAAAATAATTCTCCTAAAAATTCAAAATTCATTCTAACATTGGGCATGAGGCATTAAATTGCAGTAAGCAATCTATAGTAAATATAGATTTTTCTTAATATCAATATCATTTGCCAGGTACAAATTAATACCAAATTTAAAAAAATTTAAATCTTTATAAATTATTAAAATTAAAATTTTTGAAAAAGAAAATAATTCTAATAAAATTTCAAAATTTATTCTAATATTGGGGATGAGACATTAAATTGCAGTAAGCTTTTCCATTTCATTAGTAAATATAGATTTTACTGAATAGCAATATCATTTGCCAGGTACAAATTAATACCAACTTTTAAAAGATTTAAAACTTTATAAATTATTCTAATTAAAATCAAAAAAATGGAAATAATTTCACTAAAATTTAAAAATTAAAACTAATATTGGGTATGAGGAATTAAATTGCGTTAAGCTTTTCCATTTGATTAGTAAATATAGATTTTACTTAAAAGCAATGTCATTTACAAGGTACAAATTAATACATAATTTTAAATGATTTAAAACTTTATAAATTACTCTAATTAAAATTTTAATAACTGAAAATAATTCCACTAAAAATTCAAAATTCCTTCAAACATTGGGGCTGAGGCATTAAATTGTAGTAACCGTTTCCATTTCATTAGTAAATATAGATTTTACTTAAAAGCAATATCATTTGCCAGGTACAATTTAATATCATATTTTAAAAGATTTATAATTTTATAAATTATTCTCAATAAAATTTTTAAAAAAACGAAAAAAAATTCTCCTAAAAATTCAAAATTCATTGTAACATTGGGGATGAGGCATGAATTAAAAATTTATTCTTACATTGGCATGAGGTATTAAATTGCAATATACTTTTACATTTGATTAGTAAATATAGATTTTCCTTAATAGCAATGTCATTTGCAAGGTACAATTTAATACCAACTTTTAATAGATTTAAAACTTTATAAATTATTCTAATTAAAATTGAAAAAATGGTAATGAGGCATTCATTTGCTATAAGGTTTTCTATTTGATTTTTAACTATACATTTTAATTAATAGCAATGTCATTTGCCAGGTAGAAATTAATACCAAATTTTAAAAGTTTTAAAACTTTACAAATAATTCTAATTAAAATTTTAAAAAATGAAAATAATTCTACTAAAAATTCAAAAATTCATATTAAATTTGGGTATGCGGCTTGAAATTAAAAGATTTAAAACTTTATAAATTATACTAATTTAAATTAATATCATTCTACTAAAATTTCAAAATTTATTCTAACATTGCGGGTGAGGCATTAAATTGCAGTACGCTTTTCCATTTGATTAGTAAATATAGATTTTACTTAATAGGAATATCATTTGCCAGGGACAAATTGATACCAAATTTTAAAAGATGTCAAACTTTATGAATTATTCTAATTAAAATTTAAAAAAATGAACATAATTCTACTAAAAATTCAGAATTCATTCTAACATTGGTGATTAGGTATTATATTGCAGTAACCTTTTCCATTTGATTAGTAAATATAGATTTTACTTAATAGCAATATCATTTGCCAGGTACAAATTAATATCAAATTTAAAAAGATTTAAAACTTTATAAATTATTCTAATTAACATTTTAAATAAAGAAAATAATTCTCATAAAAATTCAAAATTCAATCTAACATTGGGCATGAGGCATTAAATTGCAGTAAGCAATCTATAGTAAATATAGATTTTACTTAATAGCAATATCATTTGCCAGGTACAAATTAATACCAAATTTAAAAAAATTTAAAATCTTTATAAATTATTAAAATTAAAATTTAAAAAAATGAAAATAATTCTACGAAATATTCAAAAATCATTCTAATATTCGGGATGAGGTAATCAATTGTAATGAGCTTTTACGTTTGATTAGTAAATATAGATTTTACTTAAAAGCAATATCATTGGCTAGCCACAATTTAATATTAAATTTTAAAAGATTTTAAACTTTATAAATTATTTTAATTAAAGTTTCAAAAAATGAAAAAAATTATCCTAAAAATTCAAAATTCATTAGATTTTTCATAATATCAATATCATTTGCAACGTACAAAGTAATACCAAATTTTAAAAGATTTAAAACATTATAAATTATTCTAATTAAAATTTAATAAAATGAAAATCATTCTACTAAAATTTCAAAAATCATACTACTATTGGGGATGATATTATAATGCAGTAAGCTTTTCCATTTGATTAGTAAATATAGATTTTACTTTATAGCAATATCATTTGCCAGGTAGAAATTAATACCAAATTTTTAATATTTTATAAATTATTATAATTAAAATTTTAAAAAATTATGAGGCTAAAAATTATGAGGCATTAAATTGCAGATAGCTTTTCCATTTATTAGTAAATACAGGTTTTACTTAATAGCAATATCATTTGACAGGTACAAATTTATACCAAATTTTAAAAGATTTAAAACTTTATGAATTATTCCAATTAAAATTTTAAAAAATGAAAATTATTCTACTAAAAATTCAAAATTCATTCTAACATTGGGGATGAGGCATTAAATTGCAGTTAGATTTTCCATTTGATTAGAAATATAGATTTTACTTAATAACAATATCCATTCCCAGGTACAAATTAATACCAAATTTTAAAAGATTTAAAACTTTATAAATTATTATATTTAAAATTTTTAAAAATTTAATATTCAAAATTCAGTGAACATTGTGGATGAGGAAATCAATTTTAATTAAGATGTTCCATTTGATTAGTAAATATAGATTGTACTTAATAGCAATATCATTTGACAGGCAGAAGTTAATACCAAATTTTAAAAGTTTTAAAACTTTCTAAATTATTCGATTTAAAATTTTAAAAAATGAAAATATTTCTACTTAAAATTCAAAATTCATTCTAACATTTGGGATGAGACATTAAATTGCACTAGGCTTTTCCATTTGATTAAAAAATATAGCTTTTACTTAGTAGCAATATAATATGCCAGGTAGAAATTAATACCAACTTTTAAAAGATTTAAAACTATATGAATTATTTGATTATAATTTTAAAAAATGAAAATAAAAATTCAAAATTCTTTCTCTACCTTGGGGATGATGCATTAAATTGCACTAGGCTTTTCCATTTGATTAAAAAATATAGCTTTTACTTAATAGCAATATCATTTGCCAGGTATAAATTAATACCAAATTTATAAGAATTAAAAAATTATAAATTATTCTACATAAAATTTTAAAAAATGAACATAATTCTACTAAAAATTCAAAATTCAATTTTAAAATGAGGAGTAGGCATTAAATTGCAGTAAGATTTTCCATTTGATTAGTAAATATAGAGTATACTTAAAAGCAATTTCATTTGCAAGTTACATATTAATACCAAATTTTAAGGCAATTAAAACTATATAAATAATTCTAATTCAAATTTTTAAAAAAGAAAATATTTCAACTAAAAATACAAAATTCATTCTAACATTGTGGATGAGGAACTAATTTGCAGTAAGCTTGTCTATTTGATTAGTAAATATAAATTTTCCTTAATAGCAATATCATTTGCCAAGTATAGATTAATACCAAATTTTAAAAGATTTAAAACTTTATACATAATACTAATTAAAATCTAAACAAATGAAAATAATTCTACTAAAAATTCAAAATTCATTTTTACATTGGGGATGAGGCATTAAATTGCAGTAAGCTTTTCCATTTGATTAGTCAATATATATTTTACTTAGTAGCAATATCATTTTCCAGGTACAAATTAATACCAAATTTTAAAAGATTTAAAACTTTATAAATCATTTTAAGTAAAATTTAATAAAATGAAATTAATTCTAGTAAAAATTCACAATTCATTCTAACATTGGGGTTGAGGCATTAAATTGTAGTAAGCTTTTCCATTTAATTAGTAAATATAGATTTTACTTAATAGAAATATCAATTGCCAGATACAAACTAATACCGAAATTTAAAAGATTAAAACTTTATAAATTATTCTACTTAAATTTTAAAAAATGAAAATAATCCTACTAAAAATTTAATTTAACAGATGGTATGAGGCATTAAATTGCAGTAAGGTTTTCCATTTCATTAGTATATATAGATTTTACTTAATTGCAATAACATTTGCCAGGTACAAATTAATACCAAATTTAAAAATATTAGAACTTTATAAATTATTCTGTTTAAATTTAAAAAATGAATATAATTCTACTAATAATTCAAAATTCAATTTTAATTTTGGGATGAGGCATTAAATTGCAGTAAGCTTTTCTATTTGATTAGTAAATATAGAGTATACTTAATAGCAAATTTGCCAGTTACATATTAATACCAAATTTTAAAGCATTTAAAACTTTATAAATTATTCTAATTAAAATTTTAAAAAAAGAAAATAATTCTACTAAAAATTCAAAATTCATTCTAATATTGAGGATGAGGCATTTAATTGCATTAAACATTTCCATTTGAGTAGTAAATATAGATTTTACTTAATAGCAATATCAATTGCCTGGTACAAATTAATACCAAATTTTAAAAGATTTAAAACTTTATGAAATAATCTATATAAAATTTTAATAAATGAAATTAATTCTATAAAAATTCATAATTAATTCTAACATTGTGGATGAGGCATTTAATTGCAATAGGCTTTTCCTTTTGATTAGTAAATTTAGATTTGACTTAATAGTAATATCAGTTGCTAGTTACAAATTAATACCAGATTTTAAAAGATTTAAAATTTTATGAAAAATTCTATTTAAAATTTGAGAAATGAAAATAATTCTCCTCAAAATTCAAAATTCATTTTGAAATTGGGCTTGAGGCATTAATTTGCAGTAAGCTTTTCCATTTCATTAGTAAATATAGGTTTTACTTAATAGCAATATCATTTGCCAGGTACAAAATTATACCAAATTTTAGAATATTTAAAATTTTATAAATTATACTAATTAAAATTTAAAAAAATGAAAATAATTCTACTAAAAATTAAAAATTCATTCTAATATTGGGGATGAGGCATTGAATTCCAGTAAGCATTTACATATGATTAGTAAATATAGATTTTACTTAATAGCAATATCATTTAACAGGTACAAATTAATACAACCTTTTAAAAGATTTAAAACTTTATAAATTATACTAATTATAATTAGAAAAAATGAAAATAATTCTACTGAAAATTCAAAATTCATTCTAACAGTGGGGATGAGGCATTAAATTGCTGTAAGCATTTCCATTTGATTAGTAAATATAGATTTTACTTAAGAGCAATATCATTTGACAGGTACAAATTCAGACTAGACGCTCAAATATGGACCGGAAATCAAGAGATCAGAGGACTTGCTGCAGGACGTAGTTTATCATCTTACACAAGACGCTCAAAGATGGACCAGAAGCCAAAGGTTCATAGGCTTCTCTGCTGGACGTAGTTCATCATCTTACACAAGACTCTCAAATATGGTCCAGAAACCAACCGATCAGAGGCCATACTGCTGGATGTACTTTATCATCATACACTAGATCCTCAAATATGGACCTGAAACCAACAGATCACAAGCCTTGCTGCTGTACGTAGTTTATCATCTTACACTAGACACTCAAATATGGACCAGAAACCTAACGATCAGAGAGCAGAGCATACTCCTGGACGTAATTTATCATCTTACACAACAGGCTCAAATATAGATCAGAAGCCAACAGATCAAAGGTCATACAGTTGGACATAGTTTATCATCTTAAACTAGAGGCTCAAATATGTACCGGAAACCATCAGATCAGAGGCCATACTGCTGGACATGCTTTATTATCTTAGACTAAACGCTCAAATATGGACCGGAAACCATGAGATCAGATGCCTTGCCGCTGGACGTATTTTATCATCGTACACAAGACGCTCAAATATGGACCAGAAACCAACAGATCAGAGGCCATGCTGCTGGTTGTAATTCATCATCTTAGACTAGACGCTCAAATATGTAACGGAAACCAAAAGATCAGAGGCCTTGCTGCTGGACGTAGTTTAACATCTTACACAAAACGCTCAAATATGGACCAGAACCAACAGATCAGAATCCATGCTGTTGCACGTACTTTATCATCTTAGAATAGACGCTCAAATATGAACCGTAAACAACCAGATCAGAGGCCTGGCTGCTGGAAGTAGTTTATAATCTGACACAAGACGCTCAAATATGGACTAGAAACCAACAGATGAGAGGTTTTCCTGCTGGACGTAGTTTATCATCTTACACAAGAGGATCAAATATGGACCAGTAACGAAAAGATCAGAATCCATGCTGCTGGACGTAGTTCATCATCTTACTCAAGACACTAAAATATGGACCAGAAACGAAGATACCAGAGGATTGCTGCTGGGCGTAGTTTATCATCTTGCACAAGATGCTCAAATATTGACCAGAATCCAACAGATCTGAGGCCTTGCCTCTGGACGTAGTTCATCATTTACAGAAGACTCTCAAATATGGACCAGAACCAACAGATCAGAGGACATGCTTCTGGAGGTTGTTTATCATCTTATATTAGACGGCCAAAGATGGACAAGAAACCAACAGATCAGAGGCATGGTTGCTGGATGTACTTTATCATCTTACACAAGATGCTAAAATACCAACACCAACAGATCAGAGATTTTACTGGTGGAAGTAGTTTATTATCTTACAAAAGACTCTAAAATATGGCGATAAACCAAAAGATCAGAGGCCATGCTGCTGGACGTTGTTGATCATCAAGACGCTCAAATATTGACCGGAACCAACAGATCAGAGACCATGCTGCTAGACTTAGATTATCATCTTACATTAGACGCTCAAATATGGATCAGAAACCAACATATCAGAGGCATTGCTGCTGGACGTAATTTATAATCCTAAACTAAACGCTCAAATATGGACCAGAAACCAACAGATCAAAAGATATGTTGCTAGATTTAGTTTATCATCTTACACGAGACGCTCAAATATGGACCAGAAACCAACAGATCAGAGGCCTTGCTGCTGGGGGTAGTTTATCATCTTACACTAGACGCTCAAATATGGACCAGAAACCAACAGATTAGATTCATTTTTGCTGCAACCAACAGAGCAGAGGCCTTGCAGTTGGACATAATTTATAATCCTAAACTAGACGGTCAAATATGGAGCAGAAACGAAAAGTACAGACGCCATGCTACTGGACGTAGTTCATCATCTTACACTAGAGGCTCAAATATGGACCTGAAACCCACAGATCAGAAGACTTGCTGCTGGATGTAGATTATCATCTTACATTAGACGGCCAAATACTGACCAGAAACCAACATATCACAGTCCATGCTGCTGGGCGTAGTTTATTATCTTACACTAGCCGATCAAATATGGACCAGAAACCAACAGATCAGAGGCATGGCTGCTGGACGTAGATTCTCATCTTACACTAGACGCTCAAATATGGAACGGACACGACTGCTGGACGTATGTTATCACCTTACACAAGACGGTCAAATATGTCTCTAGAAACCACAAGATAAGAGTAATTGCTGCTGGAGGCAGTTGATCATCTTACATAAGACGCTCAAATATGGACCAAAACAAACAGATCAGAGACCATGCTGCTAGACTTAGATTACCATCTTACACAAGATGCTCAAATATGCACAAGAAACCAACAGATCAGAGGCCTTGCTGCTGGACGTAGTTTATCATCTTACAATAGACGCTGAAATATGGCCCCGAAACAAACAGATCAGAAGAGTTGCTGCTACACGTAGTTTTTCACCTTACACTAGACGGCCAAATATGGACCAGAAACCACCTGGTTAGAGGCCTTGCTGTTGGACGTAGTTTATCATCTTACACAAGACGCTTAAATATGGACTAGAAACCAACAGATCAGACCGATTGCTGCTAAACGTAGTTTCTTATCTTACATATGACGCTCAAATATGGACCAGAAAAAACAGATCAGAGGCCTTGCTGCTGGACGTAGTTTATCATCTTACACAAAACGCTTAAATATGGATCAGAAACCAACAGATCACAGTCCTTGCTGCTGGACGTAGTTTATCTTCTTACACAAGCCGCTCAAATATGGACCAGAAACCAACAGATCAGAAGAGATGCTGCTGGACGTAGTTCGTCATCTTACACTAGACGGCCAAATATGGACCAGAAACCACCAGGTCAGAGGCCTTGCTGCTGGGCGTATTTTATCATCTTATAAAATTCGCTCAAATATGGACCAGAAACCAACATATCAGAGGCTTGCTGCAGGACGTAGTTTATTATCTTACACCAAACGCTCAAATATGGATTAGAAACTAACATATCAGAGCCTTGATGCTGGACGTAGTTTATCATGTTACACAAGACGCTTAAATATGGAGTAGAAACAAACAGATCAGAGGCCTTGCTGCTGGACGTAGTTTCTCATCTTACATATGAGGCTCAAGTATGGACCAGAAACAACAGATCAGAGGCCTTGCTGCTGGACGTACGTCAAAATCTTACACTAGACGCAAAAATATGGACCAGAAACAGACAGATCAGATGCCATGCTGTTGGACGTAGTTTATCATCTTACACAAGACGCTCAAATATTGACAAGAAACCAACAAACCAGAGGCCATACGTCTGGACGTAGTATATCATCTTACACAAGACGCTTAAATATGGATCAGAAACCAACAGATCAGAGGCCTTGATGCTGGACGTAGTTTATCATCTTACACAAGACGCTCAAATATGGACCAGAAGCCATCAGATGCGAAGCAATGCTGCTGGACGTAGTTTATCATCTTACACTAGACGCTCAAATATGGACTAGAATCCAACAGATCAGAGGCCATGCTGCTGGACGTAGTTTATCATCTCACACTAGACGCTCAAATATGGACTAGAATTCAACAGATCAGAGGCCATTTTTCTTAACGTACTTTACATCTTACACTAGACGCTCAAATATGGACCACCAACCAACAGATCAGAAGCCAGTCTGCTGGATGTAGTTTATCATCTTACACAAGACGCTTAAATATGGAACAGAAACCAACAGATCAGAGTCCATGCTGCTGGGTGTATTTTACCATCTTGCACAAGAGAATCAAATATGGACCAGAAACGAAAACATCAGATGCCATGCTGCTGGACGTTGTTCATCATCCTCCACAAGACGCTCAAATATGCACCAGAAACCAACAGATTATAGGCCTTGCTGCTGGACGTAGTTTATAATCTTAGACAAGACGTTGAAATATGGACTAGAAACCAACGGATCAGAGGCTTTGCTGCTGGAGGAATTTTATTTTCTTCCACAGGGCGCTCAAATATGGACCAGAGACCCAGAGATCATAGGCCTTGCTTCAGGGCGTAGTTTATCATCTTACATTGGAAGGTCAAATATTGAGCAGAAACCAACAGATCAGTGGCCATGCTGCCGGACATAGTATATCATCTTACACTAGACGCTCAAATTTGGTCCAGAATCGAAGTGATCAGACGCCATGCTGGTGGACGAGGTGATAAATTACTGATCATCTTACACTAGACGCTCAAATATGGCCCCACAACCAACAGATCAGAAGCCTTGCTGCTGGAAGTAATTCATCATATTAATTATTGACCAGAAACCAACAAATCAGAGGCTATGTTGCTGGACGTTGTTTATCATCTTACACTAGACGATCAAATATGGACCAGAAACCAAAAGATCAGATTCCATGCTGCTGGACGTATTTTATCATCTTACACTAGACTCTCAAATATGGACCGGAAACCAACATATCAGAGGCCATGCAGTTGGACGTATTTTATCATCTTACGCAAGACACTTAAATATAGACCAGAAACCAATACATCAGAGTCCATGCTGCTGGACGTATTTTATCATCTTATACTAGACGCTCAAATATGGACCAGAAAACAACAGACCAAATGGCGTGCTGCTGGATGTAGTTTTCATGTTACACCAGACGGTCAAATATGAACCGGAAACCAGAAGATCAGAGGTTTATCGTCTTACACAAGAAGCTCTAATATTGACCGGAATCCAACAGGTCAGAACCCTTGCTGCTGGACGTAGTTTTTCAGCTTAACTAGACGCTCAAATATGGAAAGTTATATAACAGGTCAGAACAGTTCCTGCGGGGCGGAGTTTATCGTATTACACAAGACGCTAAAATATGGAATAGAAAACAACAGATCAGAGGCCTTGCTGCTGGACGTAGGTGATCATCTTTTACAAGACGCTGAAATATGGACAAGCATCCAACAGATAAGAGGCCTTGCTGCTGGATGTAGTTTATCATCTTACACAAGACGCTAAACTAGGGAACGGTATCAAACAGATCAGAGGCATTGCTGCTGGACGTAGTTTATCATCTTACAGAAGCTCAAATATGCATAGGAAACCAAGTTCATTTGGGGAAATTTTCATGCGGACCGAAATTTGGGGTTCAGTCATATTTCACTCCTTTATAACTTTTTTCCAGTAAAAGAAATATTTTCAAAATTCGTATCAAATTGTGTGCAATTCGTTCATTTGTCCATGTCTACAAGGATTTTTCATTTGGTTAGATAGTGAAAAGTACAGCTTTCACTATGCGCGCGGTGTGTCGTTTGACAATTTACGGTGACCGAAAACCAGTTCTCAAAATAAGCCTCCATTTCTACTTTTTCCTTTCTATCGAATCCTCATAATATAGCTGTCAGATTGTCATGAATGTCTTGCCTTATCTATAATTACACAAGTTTTTTCTCCTACTTGACTAGAGACGAGGCAGCATTCAACGATATGGGGACTTGTGTTAGTTCATTTGGTGAAATTTTCATTTGCCCGAAACTGGGGGATCAGTTATATTTCACTTCTTTATAACTTTTTTCCAGTAAAAGCAATATTTTCAAAATTCGTATCAAGTTGTGTGCAATCCATTGATTCGTCCAAGTCTAGAAGGATTTTTCAATTGGCCAGATACTGAAAAGTACAGCTTTCATCATTCACGCGGTGTGTCGTTTGACAATTTACGGTGTCCGAAAACCAGTTCGCAAAATAAGCCTTCATTTCTACTTTTTCCATTCTATCGAAACCTCATAATATAGGTGTGAAATTGTCATGAATTTCTTGCTGTATCCATAATTACAAATGTTTTTTCTCCAACTTGATTAGGGACGAGGCAGAATTCAACGATATGGGGACTTGTGTTAGTTCCTTTGGGTTAATTTTCATGCGGCCAGAAACAGGGGGATCATTCATATTTCACTCTTTATAACTTTTTTCTTGTAAAAGAAATATTTTCAAAATTGGTATCAAATTGTTTGCAATTTATTCATTCGTCCATGTCTAGAAGATTATTCAATTTATCAGATAGTGAAAAGTAAGGCGTTCACGATGCGCGCGGTGTGTCGTTTGACAATTTACGGTGTCCGAAAAGCAGTTCGTAAAATAAGCCTTCATTTCTACTTTTTCCTTTCTCTCGAATCCTCATAATATAGGTATCAAATTGTCCTGAATTTCTTGCCTTATCCATAATTACAAAAGTTTTTTCTCCAACTTGAATACAAACGAGGCGTCATTCGACGATATGGGGACTTGTGTTAGTTCATTTGAGGAAATTGTCATTCGGCCCGAAACTTGAGATCAGTCATATTTCACTTCTTTATAACTTTTTTCCAGTAAAAGTAATATTTTCAAAATTGGTATCAAATTGTGTATAATTTATTCATTCGTCCATATCTAGAAGGTTATTCATTTGGTCAGTGAGTGAAAAGTACAGCTTTCACCATTCGCGCGGGGTGTCGTTTGAACATTTTACGGTGAACGTAAACCAGTTCGCAAAATACGCCTTCATTTCTACTTTTTTGTCAAATTGTCATGAATTTCTTGCCGTATCCATAATTACAAATTTTTTTTTCCAACTTGATTAGGACGAGGCGGTATTCAACGATATGTGGACTTGTGTTAGTTCATTTGGGGTAATTTTCATGCGGCCTGAAACTGGGAGAACAGTCATATTTCACTTCTTTATAACTTTTTTCAAAATAATTATTTCTTGCCTTATCCATAGTGACAAATGTTTATTCTCAAACATGGTTGAAACGAGGCGTCATTCAACTATATTGTGACTTGTGTTAGTTCATTTGGTGAAATGCGGGCTGAACCGGTGGGATTCAGTCATATTTCACTTCTTTATAACTTTTTTCCACTAAAAGTAATATTTTCAAAATTGGTATCAAATTGTGTGCAATTTATTCATTCGTCCGTGTCCAGAAAGATTTTTCATTTGGTCAGATAGTGAAAAGTACACGTTTCACCATGAGCACGGTGTGTCGTTTGACAATTACGGTGTCCGAAAACCAGTTTGCAAAATAAGCCATCATTTCTACTTTTTCCTTTCTATCGAATCCTCATAATATAGGTGTCAAATTGTCATGAATTCGTTGCCTTATCCATAATTACAAAAGTTTCTTCTCCAAATTGACTAGAGATGAGACGGCGTTCAACGATATGGGGATTTGTGTTAGTTCATTTGGAGAAATTTTGATGCCCCCGAAACTGGGAGATCAGTCATATTTCACTTCTTTATAACTTTTTTCCTGAAAAAAAATATTTTCAAAATTGGTATCAAATTATTTACAATTTATTGATTCGTCGATATCTAGAAGGATTTTTCATTTGGTCAGATAGTGAAAAAGTACAGCTTTCACCATACGCGCGGTGTGTCATTTGACAATTTACGGTGTCCGAAAACCAGTTCGCAAAATAAGCCTTCATTTCTACTTTTTCCTTTCTATCGAATCCTCACAATAAAGGTGTCAAATTGTCAAGAAATTGTTGCCTTATCCATAATTAAAATGTTTTTTCTCCAACTTGACTAGAGACAAGGCGGCATTCAACGATAAGGGAATAGTGTTAGCTCATTTGGGGAAATTTTCATGCGGCCCGAAACTGGGGGATCAGTCATATTTCAATGTTCCGAAAACCAGTTCGCAAAATAAGCCGTCATTTCTACTTTTTCTGTTGGTTTCTGGACCATATATGAGCGTCTAGTGTAAGATGATATACTACGTCCAGCAGCAAGGATTCTGATCTGTTGGTTTCCGGTCCATATTTGAGCATCTATTTTAAGATGATAAACTACGTCCAGCGCCAAAGCCTCTGACCAGTTGGTTTCTGGTCCATATTTGAGCGTCTTGTGTAAGATGATAAATTACGTCGAGCAGCAAGGACTCTGGTCTGATGGTGTCCGGTCCATATTTGAGCGTTTGGTGAAAGATGATGAAGTACGTCCAGCAACATGGCCTGTGATCTGTTGGTTTCTGGTCCATATTACAGCGTCTAGTGTAAGATGATAAACTTCGGCCAGCAGTATGGCCTCTGATCGGTTGATTTCCGGTCCATATTTGAACATTTTGTTTAAGATGATAAACTACGTCCAGCATGGCCTCTGATCTGTTGGATTCTGGTACATATTTGAGGCTCTTACGTAAGATTATAAACTACGCACAGCAGTATGGCCAATGATCTGTTGGTTTCTGATCCATATTTGAGCGTCTTGGTTAAGATGATAAACTAATCCAGCAACAAGGCCTCTGATCTGTTGGTTTCAAGTCCATATTTGATCGTCTCGTGTAAGATGATAAAATACATCCAGCAGCATGGCCTCTGGTCTGTTGGTTTCTGGTCCACATTTGAGAGTCTAGTGTAAGATGATATACTACGACCAGCAGCAAGGTTTCTGATCTGTTGGTTTCCGGTCCATATTTGAGCATCTAGTTTAAGATGATAAACTACGTCCAGCAGTATGGCCTCAGATCTGTTGGCTTCTGGTCCATATTTGAGCGTCTAGTGTAAGATGATAAACTACGTACAGCAGCAAGGAATTTGATCTGTTGTATTCCGGTCCATATTTGAGCCTCAAGTGTAAGATGATAAACTACGTCCAGCAGCAACGGCTCTGATCTGTTGGTTTCTGGTCCATACTTGAGCGTCTAGTGTAAGATGATAAACTACGTCCAGCAGCAAGGAATCTGATCTGTATGTTTCCGGTACATCTTTGAGGGTCTAGTGTAAGATGATAAAGTAGCTCCAGCAGCATGGCCTTCGATCTGTTGGTTTCTGGTCCATATCCGAGCGTTTAGTTTAAGATGATCAACTACGTCCAGCAGCAAGGCCTCTGATCTGTTGGATGCTGGTCCATATTTGAGCGCCTTATTTAAGATGATTAACTATGTCTAGCAGCAAGGAAGCTGACCTGTAGGTTTCCGGTCCATATTTGAGCGTCTAATTTAATAGGATAAACTACGTCCAGCAATATTGCATTTGATCTGTTGGATTCTGGTCCATATTTGAGTTTCTTGTGTAAGATGATAAATTACGTCCAGCAGCATGTCATCTAAACTGTTGGTTTCTGGTCCATATTTGAGCGTCTAGTGTAAGATGATATACTACGTCCAGCAGCAAAGCTTCGGATCTGTTGGTTTCCAGTCCATATTTCAGCATCTAGTGTAAGATGATAAACTACGTCCACCAGCATGGCTTCTGATTTGTTGGTTTCTGGTCCATATTTGTGCGTCTAGTGTAATATATTAAACTACGTCCAGCCGGAAGGCGTTTGATCTGTTGTTGTCCGTTCCATATTTGAGCGTCTAGTGTGAGATGATAAACTAGGTCCAGCACCAAAGCCTGTGATCTGTTGGTTTTTGGGCCATATTTAAGCGTCTTGTGTAAGATCATAAACTAAGTCCAGCCTCAATGAATCTGATCTGTAGGATTCCGGTCCATATTTGGGCGTCTAGTGCGAGATGATAAAGTACGTCCAGGAGCATGGCCTCTGATCTGATGGTTTCTGGTCTATATTTGGGCGACTAGTGTTACATGATGAACTACGTCATGCAGCATGACCTCTGACATGTGTAAGATGATAAACTAGTTCCAGCAGCACTGCCTGTCCTTATTTTTTTCGTCTAGTGTAAGATGATGAACTACGTCCAGCAGCATGGCCTCTGATCTGTTGGATTCTGGTCCATATTTAAGTGTCTTGTATAAGATGATGAACTACGTCCAGCAGGATGAGCTAAGGTCTCTTGGTTTCTGGTACATATTTGAGCGTCTTGTGTAAGATGATAAACTACGTCCCGCAGCAAAGCCTCTGAACTATTTGTTTCTGGTCCATATTTGAGCGTCTTGTCTAAAATGATAAAGTACGCCCAGAAACTAGTCCTCTGATCTGTTAGTGTCTGATCCATATTTGAGTGTCTTGTATAAGATGATAAACTACTTCCAGCAGCAAGACCTCTGATCTTATTGTTTCTGGTCCATATTTGAGCGTTTTGTATGAGATGATAATCGACGTCCAGCAGCAATGCCTCTGATCTGTTGGTTTCTGGTCCATATTTGAGCGTCTTGGGTCAGATGATAAATTACGTCCAGCAGCATGGCCTCTGATCTCTTGGTTTCTGATCCATATTAGAGCGTCTACTGTAGGATTATAAACTACAACCAGCAGCACGGTCTGAACCATATTTTAGGGTCTTCTTTATGATTATAAACTACGTCCAACTGCATGGCCTCTGATCTGTTGGTTGCCGGTCCATATCGGGCTTCTAGTGTAAGATGATGAACTACGTCCAGCATCAAGGCCTCTGACCTGTTGGTTTCTTGTCCATATTTGAGGGTCTACTGTAAGAAGATGAACTACGTGCAGCAGCATGTGCTCTGGTCTGTTGGTTTCTGGTCCATATTAGAGCATCTAGTGTATGATGATAAACTACGTCCAGCAGATTTTCGTCTCATCTGTTAGTTTCTGTCCATATTTGAGAGTCTAGTGCAAGATGATAAAATACGTCCAGCAGCAAAGTTGGTTTCTGGTCCATATTTGAGCGTATTGTTTAACATGATAAACTACGTCCAGCAGGAAGGTTTATGATCTTTTGGTTTCTGGTCCATATTTGAGCGTCTTGTTTAAGATGATAAACTACGTCCACCAGCATGGCCTACGCTCTTTTGTTTTCTGTTCCATGTTTGAGCGTCTAGTTTAAGATGACAAACTACGACCAGCAGCATGGCCTCTGATCATTGTATTCTGGTCCATATTTGAGAGTCTAGTGTAAGATGATTACCTGCATCCAGTAGCCATGCCTCTGATCTGTTCCTTTCTGGTCCATATTTGAGCGTCTAGTGTAATGTAATGAACTAGGTGCGGCAGTCGTTCCTCTGATCTGCTGGTTTCTGGTCCATATTTGAGCGTCTAATGTAAGATGATATACTACGTCCAGCAGCATGTCCTTTGATCAATTGGTTTCTGGTCCATATTTGAGCGTCTAGTGTAGGATGATAAACTTCGTCCAGCAGCATGACCTCGGATCTGTTGGTTTCTGTTCCTTATTTAACGTTTTTGTAAGATGATATGTGATGATAAACTACGTCCAACAGCATGGCCTCTGATCTGTTGGATTCCTTTCCATATTTGAGAGACGAGTGTGAGATGATAAACTACGTCCACCAGAAAAGCCTTTGATCTGTTACATTCCGTTCTATATTTGAGCGACTAGTGTAAGATGATAAACTACGACCAGCATCATAGCATCTGATATGTTGATTTCTGGTCCATATACGAGCGTCTTGTTAAAATGATAAACTACGTCCAGCAGCAAGGATTCTGAACTGTTGGTTTCTGGTCGATATTTGAGCGTCTTGTGTGATGATAAACTACGTCCAGCAGCATGATCTCGGATCTGTTGGTTTCTGGTCCTTATTTAACGTTTGTGTAAGATGATAAACTACGTCCAGCAGCATGGCCTCTGATCTGTTGGTTTGTGGTCCATATTTGAGCGTCTTGTGTAAGAACATAAAATACTTCCAGCAGCATTGCCTCTAATCTGTTGTATTTCCGGTCCATATTTGAGCGTCTAGTGTCAGATGATAAACTACGTCCAGCAATATGGCCTCTGATTTTTTGGTGTCTGTTCCATATTTGAGAGTCTTGTGTAAGTTAATTAACTACATCCAGCAGGCATGCCTCTGATCTGTTGGTTTCTGAGCGTCTAGTGTGAGATAATGAACTACGTCCAGCTTCATGGCTTATGAGCTGTTGGTTTATGGTCCATATGAATGCGACTAGTGTAAGATGATACAGTACGTCCAGCAGCACGGTCTCAGATCTGTTGGTTTCTTGTCCATATTTGTGTGTCTTGTGTAAGATGATAAATTAGTTTCAGAAGCTAGGCCTCTGATCTGTTGTTTTCTGGTCTATATCTGATCGTCTAGTCTAAGATGATAAAGTACGCCCAGCAGTATGGCCTCTGATCTGTTGGTTTCCGGTCCATGTTTGAGCGTCTTCTGTAAACGGATAAATTACATCCAGCAGTAATGCCTCTGATCTGTAAGTTCTGGTCCATATTAAAGAGTCTAGTTTAAGATGATAAACTACATCCAGCAGCATGGCCTCTGATCTGTTGGATTCTGGCCCATATTTGAGCGTCTAGTGTAAGATGATAAACTACATCCAGCAGGATGGCATCTGATCTGTTGGTTTCTGGTCCATATCTGAGCGTCTTGTGTTAGATGTTAAATTACGTCCAGCAGCAAGGCCTCTGATCTGTTAGTTTCTGGTCCATATTTAGCGTCTAGGGTAAGATAATAAACTACGTCCAGCAGAATGGCGTCTGATCTGTTTGTTTCCAGTCCATATTTGAGCGTCTAGTGTAAGATGATAAACTACGTCCAGATGCATAGCCTCTGATCTGTTGGTTTCTGGTCCATATTTGAGCGTCTAGTGTGAGATGATAAAATACTTCCAGCAGAAAGCCTCTGATCTGTTGGTTTCTGGTTCACATTTGAGTGTCTTGTGTAAGATGATAAACTGGACGTAGTTTATCATCCTACACAAGGCACTCAAATATGTACCAGAAACCAACACATCAGAGGCCATGCTGCTGGACGTAGTTTATCATCTTACACAAGACGCCCAAATATGGACCGGAAACCAACACATCAGATGCCACGCTGCTGGACTCATTTTATCTTCTTACACTAGATGCTCAAATATGGACCGGAAACCAACTAATCAGAAGACTTGCTTCTAGTCGTAGTTTATCATCTTTTACTAGACGCTCAAATATGGATCAGAAACCAACAGATCAGAGGCCATGCTGCTGGATGTACTTTATCTTCTTAGACTAGACGCTCAAATATGGACCGGAAACGAGATATCAGAGGCCTTGCTGCTGGTCGTAGTTTATCATCTTAAACAAGACGCTCAAATATGGACCAGAAACCAACAGATCAGAGGCCAAGCTGCTGGATGTACTTTATCATTTTAGACTAGAGGCTAAAATATGGACCAGAATTCAACAGATCATAGGCCATGCTGCTGGACGTATTTTATCATCTTACACTAGATTATCACCTTGAACAATACGATAAAATATGCACCAGAATCCAAGATATCAGTGGTCATGCCGCTGTACGTAGTGTATCATCTTACACTAGACGCTCAAATCTGGACCGGAAACCAAAAGATCAGTGTCCTTGCTGCTGGTTGTAGTTTATCATCTTACACAAGGCGTTCACATATGGACCTGAAACCAACAGATCACAGGCCATCATGCTGGACGTAGTTTATCATCTTACACTAGACTCTCAAATATGGACCAGAAACCAAAAGATCAGAGGCCATGCCGGGAGACGTAATTTATCATCTTACTCTAGACGGTCAAATATAGACCGGAATCCAAGAGATAATAGGCCTTTCAGCTGGACGTAGTTTATCATCCTAAAGAAGACACTCAAATATTGACCAGAAGCCAAAAGATCAGAGGCCATGTTGCTGGACGTACTTTATCATCTGAGACTAGATGCTCAAATATAGACCGGAAACCAAGATATCTGCGGCATTGTTGCTGGACATAGTTTATCATCTTACACAAGTCGCTCGAATATAGTCCAGAAACCAACCGATCAGAGGCCATACTGCTGGACGTAGTTTATCATCTTACATTAGATGCTCAAATATGGACAGGAAACCAACAGATCAGAGGCCATTCTGCTGGGCGCACTTTATCATCTTAGACTAGACGCTCAAATATGGACCGGAAGCCAAGACATCAGAAGCCTTGCTGCTGGGCGTAGTTTATCATCTTACACAAGACGCTCAAATATGGACCAGTAACCAACAGATCAGAGGCCATACTGCTTTACGAACTTTATCATCTTAGTCTAGACACACAAATATGTAACGAAAACCAAGAGATCAGAGGCCATGCTGCTGGACGTACTTTATCATCTTAGACTGGACGCTCAAATATGGACCGGAAATCAAGAGATCAGTGGCCCTGCTGCTGGGCCTAGTTTATCATCTTTCACAAGACGCTCAATTATGGACCAGAAACCAACAGATCAGAGGCCATGCTGCTGGACGTATTTTATCATCTTAGAATAGACGCTCAAATATGTATTGGAAGCCAAGAGATGTCAGGCCTTGTAGCTGGACCTAGTTTATCATCTTACACAAGACGCTCTAATACGGACCAGAAACCAACTGATCGGAGGCCATGCTGCTGGACGTTGTTTATCATCTTACACAAGACGCTCACACATGGACCAGCAACCAATAAATCAGAGGCTATGATTCTGGACGTAGTTTAAAATCTTACACTAGTCTCTCAAATATGGACCGGAAACCAACAGATCTCTGGCCATGCTGCTGGACGTAGTTTAACATCTGACACTAGACGCTCAAATATAGACGGGAAACCAGCAGATCACAGTCCTTTTTGCACACAAAACGTTCAAATATGGATAAGAAATCAAGCGATCAGAGGGCATACTGCTGGACGTAGTTTATCTTCTTACACTAGATGCTCAAGTATGGACCAGAAATCATAAATCAGAGGCCATGCTACTGGACGTAGTTTATCATCTTACACAAAACGCTCAAATATGTACCAGAAACCAACCGATCTGAGGTCATACTGCTGGTCGTAGTTTATCATCTTACAGTGGACTGTCAAATATGGACCAGAAATCAATACATCAGAGGCCATGCTGCTGGATGCAGTTTATCAGCTGACACTAGATGCTAAAATATTGTCCGGAAACCAACTGATCAGAAGCCTTGCTGATAGACGTACTTTATCATCAGACACAAGACGCTCAAATATGGACCAGAAACCAACAGAACAGAGGCTATGCTGCTGGGCATAATTTATCATCTTAGATTAGACGCTCAAATATGGACTGGAAAACAAGAGATTAGACGCCTTTCTGTTGTACGTAGTATATTATCTTAAACAAGACGCTCAAATATGGACCAGAAACCAACAGATCGGAGGCCATGTTGCTGGACGTTGTTTATCATATTACACAAGACGTTCAAATATGGACCAGAATCAAAAAGATCAGATACCATGCTGCTGGAGGTAATTTATCATATTACACAAGACGCTCAAATATGGACCAGAAACCAATAGATCAGAGGCTTTGTTTCCGGACGTAGTTTATCATCTTAAACAGGACGATCAGATGTAGATGAGAAACCAACAGACCAGAGGCCATGATGCAAGACATAGTTTACCATCTTACACTAGACTCTCAAAAATGGACTAGAAATCAACAGGTCATAGGCATTTCTGCAAGGCGTAGTTCATCATCTTACAGTAGAGGCTCAAATATGGACCAGAAACCAACAGGTCAGAGGCCATGGAGCTGGACGTACTTTATCATCTTACACAAGACGCTCAAATATGGACCGGAAACCAACCGATCAGAGGCCATACTGCTGGACGTAGTTTATCATCTTACACTAAATACTCAAATATGGAACGGAAACCAAAAGATCAGAATCCTTGATGCTGGTCGTACTTTATCCTTTTACACTAGACGGTCAAAGATGGTCCAGAAACCAACGGATCAGAGGCCATTCTGCTGTACTAATTTATCATCTTACAGAAGACGTTCAAATATAGACCAGAAGCCAACAGATCTGAGGTCTTGCTGCAGCACGTAGTTTATCATCTTACACTAGACGCTTAAATATGGACCAGAAACCTACCGATCAGAGTCCATACAGCTGGACGTAGTTTATCATCTTACACTAGATTCTCAAACTTGGACCAGAAACCAACATGTCAGAGGCCATGCATCTGGACGTACTTTATCATATTAGACTAGACGCTCAAATATGGACCGGAAACCAACTGATCAGAAGCCTTGCTGCTGGACGTAGTTTATCATCTGACACTAGACGCTCAAATATGGACCGGAAACCAACAGATCAGAGGCCTTTCTGCTGGACGTAGTTTATCATCTTGAACAAGACTATAAAATATGTACCAGAATTTAACAGATCATAGGCCATGCTGCTGGACGTAGTTTATCATCTGACACTAGGCGCTCAAATATGGACTGGAAACCAACAGAGCAGATTCCTTCCTGCTGGACGTATCATCTTAAACAAAATGTTCAAATATGGACCGGAAATCAACCGATCAGAGGCCATACTGCTGGCCGAAGTTTATCATCTTACACTAGATGCTCAAATATGGACAGGAAATAAACAGATCACGTGCCTTGGGGCTGGACGTAGTTTATCTTCTTACACTAGACGCTCAAATATGGACCAGAAATCAAAAGATCCTAGGCCATGCTGCTGGATGTAGTTTTTCATCTTACACTATACACTGAAATATGGACCAGAAATAAACAGATCTGAGGCCATGCTGCTGGACGTAGTTTATCATCTTACAAAAGACGGTCAAATATAGACCGTAAACCAACAGATCACTCGTTTTAAGGAAATGGAACGTATTAGATAAGGAGCAATTCAGACTATCCGGGGGATACATACCAACAATTAGGGAAAAGCCCGTAAAAAGCCTGGGAAAACTTATAGATCACTCTCTAAAAGACACAACAGCAATCCAAGAAACAAAAGACAAACTAGAGACTTGGTTAATCAGAGTTGATAAGTCCGGTTTACCAGGCCGATTTAAAGCTTGGATTTATCAGCATGCCATTCTTCCCAAAATCCTATGGCCATTGTCTATCTATGAGTTTACAACATCTCATATAGAACAGTTAGAAAAAAGGATTAACATGCGACTCCGAAGATGGTTAGGTCTACCGAAGAGTTTAACTAGTGCTGCTCTATACGGTAATACCAATGCTCTGCAACTTCCTTTTAGAAGTCTAGTAGAGGAGTTCAAAGTCACCAAAATCAGAACAATAATGCAGTACAAGTTATCCAAAGACCCAAAGGTGGCTGGAGCAGGCATTGAAATCCACTCAGGAAGAAAATGGAGAGCAGAGAACGAATTGCGTGTCGCGAAAGAAAGGCTCCGCGAAAAGGCCATATTAGGCGCTGTGGCTACGGGACGAGCAGGCTTAGGGTTTTTTCCTACCATTCGGGTGGACAGAGCTAAAGGTAAAGAAAAGAACCTTTTAATACAAGAAGTACGCAAAGGTGAGGAGGAGAAAAGGGTAGCAAAGATGGTAGCACTAAGGCAACAAGCTGCGTGGACTAATTGGGAATCTATTATTTACAGGAAAATAAAATGGTCGGACATATGGAATAATGATATCAATATAAAATTCCTTATTCAGACTGTATACGACATCCTTCCCAGTCCTACCAACCTCCACCTATGGTATGAAACAGAATCGCCACTATGCCAATTGTGTTCGCGTCATGGAACTCTAAAGCATATTCTAAGTAGCTGTAAGACAGCCCTAACGGAAGGCCGGTATAGATGGAGGCATGATGAAATATTAAAGGATATAGCAAAGATAGTTAGTACGGCCATCAGCAATAATACCTTAAACCTAGATAAAAGAGCCATAGAGTTTCATAGAGCTGGTGAGAAACCCCCAAAAGAGAACAAGAACATATCAAATATCCTGTCACCAGCAACGGACTGGGAATTAAGGATCGACTTAGGGAAAAGATTAAAATTCCCCGACCACATCGTGCAAACATCTTTACGCCCAGATTTAGTATTTTTCTCTAACAATATTAAGAAAGTAATAACGTGGGAACTGACAGTGCCATGGGAAGAGCATACAGAAGAAGCCCACGAACGGAAGATGTTAAAATACGACGAATTAAAAACGAGTTGTAAAAACAATGGATGGAAATCAAGCTGTTTACCAATCGAGGTGGGTGTAAAGGGTTTTGCTGCAAGGTCGCTATGTAAAGCCCTAACTGATATTGGCTTAGCAGGTGCTAACAAAAGAAAGGCCATTCGGACCATAACTAATACAGCAGAAAGGACAGCAAAATGTTTATGGATTAAGCGTGATAGCTCTTGGGCTACAAAGTAAAAGTATTAAGCCAGTTAAATCTGTAAATAATTATTATATAATGGTAACATGATAATATTGACATCGTTTTCATATATATATATATATATATATATATATATATATATATATATATATATATATATATACATATATATATTTATATATATATATATATATATATATATATATATATATATATATATATTTAAATACATGACTTTATTTGTACAGGTACAGTCAACGAACATATGTCAATTGGTAAATATATTATGTTAAACCCTTTTTATACGCGGTAGTTTAAATTACTATTTACCTTAAGCGGTTTTTTTACTTTATATTTATACGAACTTTTCGCATTTTGTATTTTTTTAATCGGAATTATAACACGTACATAGTGTATTTATAGAGTTTTTTCTCTCGATTTTTGTTTTAAATCGTTTGTATATTACTTCTTTTCTATATTATTAGTTTATAGGGTTTACTTTTAAGCAATTCATATATGTATACGTGTGTGTGTGTGTGTGTGTGTGTGTGTGTGTGTGTGTGTGTGTGTGTGTGTGTGTGTATTTATAATGTGTGTGTGTGTGTGTAGTTTTATAATGTGAAGTACAATAATTATTATATTCCAGGAGCATTTCGTAGTCTACTGTATTTAAACGACCTTTAAATTTGTAAATAGTTTTAAATTAATGGTAGGGAATATTATGTTGCTTACTTTACTTTATCGATTTTCTTTCTACTTTTATTATTGTGTGTAAAGAAATAGACTATGTTCATGGACAATTATTTAAATTTAGCGAATAAAACCAATCCGGTTAAAGTTAACCTGTAACAAATTTTAAGAATCGGGCTAAACGATAAATGTAATAGTAGGGTTGAGTTTAATTCCCCCACCCCCCAAAAAAACAAAAACAAATAAAATACAAACGGCAATATTTAAACCATGCAGCACTTAAGGAAGGGATTAAACTTAGGAATATTAGGATTACCTCATCGGTTATCCATTGAAGCTGCTATCCACCAAAGAAAAAAAAGCCAGTCCCCACTGCGGGCCATTTAAAAATACTTCGCGCAGCTGATTTGTTGTACAAACAGCCAATCGGATGTACGGAATACGTGGTCTTTCTTCGTAGAATTCTTTAAAAAGGCCAGAGTAGCTGTTAGCGTTTTAAAAATGAGGGGGAATCAGCGTTAGATCTCCCCTGATTGGGTCGATTTGGTGATGTAGAGAATGATGTTGAAAGACCCGAAACTCCCTGATGAACCAAGTCAAAACATCACTGACGAGCCCCTCGGGCGCTTACTTAAAAGCGTATTTTTGAATTATAGAAGTCTTTGCTGTGGACGTAGTTTATCATCTTACACTAGATCTCAAATATGGACCAGAAATTAAGAGATCAGAGGCCGTGCCGCTTGAGGTAGTTTATCATCTTTCACAAGACGCTCAAATATGGACCGGAATCAAACAGATCAGAGGCTTTACTGGTGGACGTATTTTATAATCTTACACTAGACGCTCAAATATGGACCAGAAACCAACAGATCAGAGGCCATCCTGCTGGACGTAGTTTATCATCTTAAACTAGACGCTCAAATATAGACCAGAAACTAACCGATCAGATGCCATGCTGCTGGACATAGTTTATCAACATACACTAGACGCTCAAATATGTACTAGAAACCAACAGATCAGAGGCCTTGCGGCAGATGGTAATTTATCATCTTACCCAAGACTATCAAATATGGACCACAAACCAACAGATCAGAGGCCAGGCTGTTGGACGAAGTTTATCAACTTACACTAGACGAGCAAATATGGAACGGAAACCAACAGATCAGAGGTCTTGCTGTGGCAGGTAGTTAATCATCTAACACAGATAGCTGAAATATGAACCAGAAACCAACAGATCAGAGGCCTTGCTTCTGGCCGTAATTTATAATCCTAAACTAGAAGCTCAAATATGGACCAGAAACAAACAGATCAGAGGCTATGCTGCTGTACGTAGATTATCATCTTACAAAAGACGCAAAATTATGGACCACAAACCAACAGATCAGAGGCCTTGCAAGTGGTCGTAATTTATCTTCTGATACACGAGGCTCAAATATGGACCAGAAACCAACAGCTCAGAGTCAACACTGCTGGACATAGTTTATCATCTTACCCTAGACGCTCAAATATGGACCAGAAACCAACAGATCAGAGGACCTCCTGCTGGACGTAATTTATCATCTTACAGTAGACGCTTAAATATGGACCAGAAATCTACAAATCAGAGGTCATGCTGCTGGAGGTAGTTTATCATCTTACACTAGACGCACACATATGGAACAGAAACCAAGATATCAGAGGCCTTCCGGCAGCTCGTAATTTATCATCTTACCCAAGCCGCTCAAATATGGACCAGAAACCAGCAGATCAGAGGCATTTCTGCAGGACTTTGTTTATCATCTTACACTAGACTCTCAAATATGGACCTGAAACAAACTGATCAAAGGCATCGCTGCTGGATGTAGTTCATCATCTTACACATGACGCTCAAGTATAGACCAGAAATCAACAGATCAGAGGCCATGCTGCTGGACGTATTTTAACATCTTACACTAGACGTTCAAATATGGACAGGAGAACAACACATCAGAGGCATTGCTGCTGGACGTAGTTTATCATCTTACACAAGACGCTTAAATATGGACCAGAAAACAAAAGATCAGAGGCCTGCTTCCTGGACGTAGTTTATCATCTTACACAGGAAGCTCAAATATGGACCAGAAACAACCAGATCAGAGGTCTTGCTGCTGGACCTAATATATAATCTTACACACGACGCTCAAATATGGACCAGAAACCAACAGATCTGAGGTCATGCTGCTGGACCTAATATATAATCTTACACAGGACGCACAAATATGGACCAGAAACCAACAAATCAGCAGCCATGTTGCTGGTGGCAGTTTATTATCTTGCGAGAACTTGCTGAAGGACGTATTTTATCATCTTACACAAACGTTCTCATATGGACCAGAATCCAACAGATCATAGGACTGGCTGCTGGAGGTAGTTTATCATGTTACACAAGACACTCAAATATTGACCAGAAACCCGAAAATCAGAGGCCATGCCGCTGGACCTAATATATCATCTTACACACGACGCCCAAATATGGAACAGAAAGCAACAGATCAGAGGCCTTGCTGCTGGATGTAATTTATCATCCATCACAAGACGCTCAAATATGGACCAGAATCCAACAGATCAGTGGCCTTGCTGCTGGAAGTAATTTATCATCCATCACAAGACGCTCAAATATAGACCAGAATCCAACAGATCAGAGGCCTTGCTGCTGGACGTAGTTCATCATCTTACACTAGACGGCCAAATATGAACCAGAAACCAAAATATCAGAGACCATGCTGCTGGTCGCATTTTGTCATCTTACACTAGACGCTCAAATATGGACCGGAGACCAACAGATCAGAGGCCATCCTGCAGGAAGTATTTTATCATCTTACACAAGACGCTTAAATATGTACCACAAACCAACAGATCAGAGGTGTGGCTGCTGGACGTAGTTTATCACCTTACACAAGACGCTCAAATATGGACCTGAAACCAGGAGATCTGAAGCTTGCAGATGGGCGTAGTTTAACTTCTTACACAAGACGCTCAGATATGGAGAAGAATCAAACAGGTCAGAGGCCATGCTACTGGACGTAGTTTATCATCCTCCACAAGACGGTCAAATATGGAACAGAAACCAAAAGATCGGTGGCCTTTCTGCTGGACTTTGTATATCATCTTACACAAGATGCTGAAATATGGACCAGAAACCAACATATCAGAAAATTGCTGTACCACGTAGTATAACACCTTACACAAGACGCTCAAATATGGACCATAAACCAACAGATCAGAGACATGGCTGCTAGACGTAGTTCATCAACTTAAACACGACGCTCAAATATGGATCGGAAACCAACAGATCAGTGGGCATGCTGCCGGACGTAATTTATAATCTGAAACTAGACGCTAAATTATGGAATAGAAAACAACAGATGAGGCCTTGCTGCTGGACGTAGGTTATCATCTTATACAAGACGCTCAAATATGGACCAGAATCCAACAGATCAGAGGCTTTGCTGCTGGACGTAGTTTATCATCTTATAAAAGACGCATAACTAGCGAACAGTATCCAACAGATCAGAAGCGTTGTTGCTGGACGTAGTTTATCATCTTGCACAAGACGCTCAGATATGCACCACAATCCAACAGATCAGAGGCCATGCTGCTATCGTAGTTTATCATCTTACACAAGACGCTCAAATAAGGACCGCAAACCAAAAGATCAGAGGCCATGCTGCTGGTCGTTGTTTATCATCTTACACAATACGCTCAAAGATGGACCAGAATCAAACAGATCAGAGGTCTTGCTGCTGGACATAGTTTATCATCTTACACAAGACGCTCAAATATGGACCGGAAACCAAGTTCATTTGGGTAAATTTTCATGAGGCCCGAAACTGGGGGATTAACCATAATTCACTTCTTTATAACTTTTTTCCAGTAAAAGAAATATTTTCAAAATTGGTATCAAATTGTGTGCAATTTTTAATTCGTCCAAGTCCAGAAGGATTTTTCATTTGGTCAGATAGTGAAAAGTACAGCTTTCACCATGCGCGCGTTGTGTCGTTTAACAATTTACGGTGTCCGAAAACCAGTTAGCAAAATAAGCCTTCATTTCTACTTTTTCCTTTCTATCGAATCCTCATAATATAGGTGTCAAATTGTCATGAATTTCTTGCCTTATCCATAATTACAAAAGATTTGTCTCCAACTAGACTAGAGACGAAGCGGCATTCAACTATATGCGGACATCTGCTACTTCATTTGAGGGAAGTTTCATGCGGCCCGAAACTGTGGGATCAGTGATATCTCACTCCTTTATAACTTTTTCCAGTAAAAGAAATATTTTCAAAATTGGTATCAAATTGTGTGCAATTTGTTCATTCGTCCATGTCTATAAGGATTTTTCATTTGGTCAGATAGTGAAAAGTATAGCTTTCACCATGCGCGCGGTGTGTCGTTTGACAATTTACGGTGTCCGCAAACCAGTTCGCAAAATAAGCCTTTATTTCTACTGTTGCCTTTCTATCGAATCATCATCATATAGGTGTCAGATTGTCGTAAATTTCTTGCCTTATCCATGATTTCAAATTTTTTTTCTCCAACTTGACTCGAGATGAGGCGGCATTCGAAGACATGGGGACGTGTTAGTTCAATTGGTGAAATTTCATGCGGCCCAAAACTGTTGGATCATTCATATATTCACTCATTTATAACGATTTTCCAGCAAAAGAAATATTTTCAAAATTGGTATCAAATTGTGTGCAATTTATTCATTCGTCCAAGTCTAGAAGGAATTCTCATTTAGTTAGATAGTGAAAAGTACAGCTTTCACCATGCTCGCGGTGTGTCGTATGACAATTTACTGTTTCCGAAAACGAGTTCGCAAAATAAGCCTTCATTTCTACTTTTTCCTTTCTATCGAATCCTCATAATATAGGTGTAAAATTGTCATGAATTTCTTGCCTTATCCATAATTACAAAAGTTTTTCTCCAACTTGACTAGAGACGAGGCGGCATTCAACGATATGGGGACTTCTGTTATTCAATTGGGGGAATTTACTTGCTGCCTGAAACTGGAGGATCAGTTGTATTTCACTTCTTTATGACTTTAATCTAGTAAAAGAAATATTTTCAAATTTGGTATCAAATTATATGCAATTTATTCATTCGACCATGTCTAGAAGGATTTTTCATTTGGTCAAATAGTGAAAAGTATAGTTTTCACGAAGCGCGCGGTGTGTCGTTTTACAATTTACAGTGTCCGAAAATAAGTTCGCAAAATAAGCCTTCATTTCTACTTTTTCCTTTCTATCAAATCCTCATAATATAGGTGTCAAATTGTCATGAATTTCTTTCATTATCCATAATTACAAAAGGTTTTTATCCAACTTGACTAGAGAAGAGGCAGCGTTCGACGATATGGGGACTTGTATTAGTACATTTAGGGAAATTTTCATGCGGTCCCAAACCGGGAATCAGACCATAATTCATTGTTTAAATTTTTCCAGTAAAAGAAATATTTTCCAAATTGGTATAAAATTGTGTGCAATCTATTTATTCGTCCATGTCTAGAAGGATTTTTCACATGGTAAGATAGTGAAAAGTACAGCTTTCACCATGCTCGCGGTGTGTAGTTTGACAATTTACGGTGTCCGCAAACCAGTTTGCAAAATAAACCTTCATTTCTACTTTTTCTTTTCTATCCAATCTTCATAATATAGGTGTCCAATTGTCATGAATCTCTTGCCTTATACATAATTACAAAAGTTTTTTCTCCAACTTGACTAGAGACGAGACGGCATTCAACAATATGGCTACTGGTGTTAGTTCGTTTGGGGAAATTTTCATACGACCCGAAACTGGTGGATCAGTCATATTTCACTTGTTTATAATTTTTTCCAGTGAAAGAAATATATTCAAAATTGATATCAAATTGTGTGCAATTTATTCATTCGTCCATGTCTAGAAGGATTTTTCATTTTTTTCAGAGAGTGAAAAGTACAGCTTTCACCATTCGCTGTGTGTCGTTTGACAATTTACGGTGTCCGAAAATCAGTTCGCAAAATACGCCTTCATTTCTACTTTTTCCTTTCTAGCGAATCCTCATAATATAGGTGTCAAATTGTCATGAATTTGTGGCCTTATTCATAATTACAAATTTTTTTCTCCTACTTCACTAGAGACGAGGCCGCATTCAACGATATTGGGACTTGTATTAGTTCATTTGGTGAAATTTTCATGCTGCCCCAAACTATGCGATCGGTCAAATTTCACTTCTTTATAACTTTTTTCCAGTAAAGAAATATTTTCATTATTGGTATCAAATTGTGTGCCATTTATTCATTCATCCATGTCTAGAAGGATTTTCATTTGGTCAGATAGTGAAAAGTACAGCTTTTACCATGCGCGAGGTGTGTCGTTTGATAATTTACCGTGTCCGAAAACCAGTTCACAAAATAAGCCTTCATTTCTACGTTTTCCTTTCTAGCGAATTATCATAATATTGGTGTCAAATTGTCATGAATTGCTTGCCTTATCCATAATTACAACATTTTTTCTCCTACTTGAATGGAGATGAGGCGGCATTCAACGATACGGGGACTTGTTTTAGTTCATTTTGGGGAATTTTCATGCGGCCCGAAACGGAGGGATCAGTCATATTTCACTTCTTTATAACTTTTTTAAAGTAAAAGAAATATTTTATATTAATACTTTTTCCTTTCTATCGAATCCTCATAATATAGGTGTCAAATTGTCATGAATTTCTTGCGTTATCCATAATTACAAAAGTTTTTTCTCCAACAAGTCGGGTTTGATCGCATCATATTCATCATTAGAATTTAGATTTTCTTCCGGATTATATTACATTTTGAAACATCTAAGACTCATATTTATAGAATGCTGACACAAGTTTAAGAAAATAACATTAATGAATGCATTTTTAATAATATGAAACGCCTGATAAGTAATTGTTGGTTATACGGCGAAAAGTGATTAAACATACATGCCGGGTTTGACCGCATCATATTCATCATTAGAATTCAGATTTTCTTCCGGATTATATTACATTTTGCATCCTCTAAAACATCGTGTTCTTGGAATTCTGACACTAGATTAAGAAAATAACATAAAAGAATGCATTTTTATTAATTTCAAGGGTCTACTAAGTAACTGTCGGTTATACGGCGAAAAGTGACAAAACATCCAAGTCGGGTATGATCGCATAATGTTCATTAGAATTCAGATTTTCTTCCGGATTATATTACATTTTGCAACTTCTAAGCCTTATGTTCATAGAATGCTGACACTAGTTTGAGAAAATAACATTAATGAACGCATTTTTATTAATATCAAGCGTCTGCTAAGTAACTGTCGGCTATACGTTGAAAAGAGACAAAACATCTAAGTCGGGTTTGCTCGCATCATATTCATCAATAGAATTCAGATTTTCTTCCGGATTATATTACATTTTGCATCATCTAAGACCTATGGTCATAGAATGCAGACACTAGTATGAGAAAATAACATTAATGAATCCATTTTTATTAATATAAAGAGTCTGCTAAGTAACTGTCTGTTAAACGCAAAATGCGAAAAAAACATACAAGTTGGGTTTGATCGCATCATATTTATCATTAGAATCCAAACTTTTCCGCCGGATTATATTACATTTTGCATCATCTAAGCCTTATGTTCATAGAATGCGTACACTAGTTTAAGAAAATAACGTTAATGAATGCATTTTTATTAATATCAAGCGTCTGCTAAGTAACTGTCTGTTACGGCGAAATGCGTCAAAACATCCAAGTCGGGTTTGATCGCATCATATTCATCATTAGAATTCAGATTTTCATCTGGATTTTATTACATTTTGCATCGTCTAAGACTTATGTTCATTGAATTCTGACACTAGTGTCAGAAAATAACATTAATGAATGCATTTTTATTCTCATCAAGCGTCTACTAAGTAACTGTCTGTTATACGGCGAAAAGGGACAAAACATCCATGTCGGTTTTGATCGCATCATATTCATCCTTAGAATTCAGATTTTCTTCCGGATTATATTAAATGTAGCTTAAACCATGATATATATTTATAGAAATCTGACATTACTTTAAGAAAATAACCTTAATGAATGCATTTTTATTAATATCAAGCATCTCCTAAGTAACTGTCTGTTATACGGCGAAAAGAAACAACACAACCAAGTCGGGTTTGATCGCATCTTATTCATCATTAGAATTAAGATTTTCTTCCGGATTATATTATATTTTGCTTAAACCATGACATATGTTTGTAGAATTCTGACACTATTTGAAGAAAATAACATTAATGAAAATATTTTTATTACTGCCAAGCGTCTGCTAAGTAACTATCTGTTATACGGCGAAAAGCGACAAACATCCATGTCGGGTATGATCGCAACATTTTCATCATTTGATTTCAGATTTTCTTCCGGATTATATTACATTTTGCACCATCTCAGACTTATGTTTATAGAAATCTGACACTAGTTTAAGAAAATAACATTAATGAATGCATTTTTATTCTTATCAAGCGTCTACTAAGTAACTGTCTGTTATACGGTGAAAAGCGACAAAACATACAAGTCTGGTATGATCGCATAATATTCATCATTTGAATTCAGATTTTCTTACGGATTATATTACATTTTGAATCAACTAAGAATTAAGTTCATAGAATGCTGACACTAGTTTAAAAAATAACATCAATGAATGCATTTTTATTCTCATCAATCGACTACTAAGTAACTGTCTGTTATACCGCGAAAAGCGACAAAACATCCATGTCGGTTTTTATCGCATCATATTCATCATAAAAATTCAGATTTTCTTCCGGATTATATTAAATTTTGCCTAAACCATGACATGTTTATAGAAATCTGAGATTAGTTTAATAAAATAACATTAATGAATGCATTTTTATTAATATCAAGCGGCTGCTAAGTAACTGTTTCTTATTCGGCGAAAAGCGACAAAACATCCAATCGGGTTTGATCGGATCATATTCATCATTAGAATTCAGATTTTCTTCCGGATTATATTAAATTTTGCTTAAACCATGACATATGTGTATAGAAATCTGACACTAGTTGTAGCAAATAACATTAATGAATACATTTTTATTACTATCAAGCGTCTGCTTAGTAACTATCTGTTATACGGCGAAAAGCGATAAAACATCCATGTCGGGTATGATGGAATCATATTCATCATTTGAATTCAGATTTTCTTCCGGATTATATTACATTTTGCAACATCTCAGATTTATGTTTATAGAAATCAGACACTAGTTTAAGAAAATAACATTAATGAATGCATTTTTATTAATATCAAGCGTCTGCTAAGTAACTGTCTGTTATACGGCGAAAAGAGACAAAACATACAAGTCGGGTTTGATCGCATCATATTCATCATTAGAATTCAGATTTTCTTCCGGATTATATTAAATTTTGCATCGTCTAAGACTTATGTTCATAGAATGCTGACACTAGTTTTAGAAAATAACATTAATGAATGCATTTTTATTAATATCAAGAGTCTGCTAAGTAACTGTCTGTTAAACGCAAAATGCGAAAAAACATACAAGTCGGGTTTGATCGCATCATATTCATCATTAGAATTCAGATTTTCTTCCGGATTATATTATATTTTGCATCGTTTAAGACTTACGTTCATAGAATGCTGACACTAGTTTTAGAAAATAACATTAATGAATGCATTTTTATTCTTATCAAGCGTCTACTAAGTAACTGTCTGTTATACGGCGAAACGCGACAAAACATCCATGTCGGTTTTGATCGCATCATATTCATCGTTAGAATTCAGATTTTCTTCCGGATTATATTAAATTTTGCTTAAACCATGACATATGTTTATAGAAATCTGACATTAGATTAAGAAAAGAACATTAATGAATGCATTTTTATTAATATCAAGCGTCTGCTAAGTAACTGTATGTTATAAGGCGAAAAGAGACAATACATCGAAGTCGGGTTTGATCGCATCATATTCATCATTTGAATTCAGATTTTCTTCCGGATTATATTACATTATTCACCATCGCAGATTTATGTTTATAGAAATCTGACACTAGTTTAAGAAAATAACATTAATGAATGCATTTTTATTAATATCAAGCGTCTGCTAAGTAAATGTCTGTTATTCGGCGAAGAGACAAAACATCCAAGTTGAGTTTGATCGCATCATATTCATCATTAGAATTCAGATTTTCTTCCGTTATATATTACATTTTGAATCGTCTAAGACTTATGTTCATAGAATGCTGAAACTAGTTTTAGAAAATAACATTAATGAATGCATTTTTATTCTTATCAAGCGTCTGCTAAATAACTGTCTGTTGTACGGCAAAAAGCGACAAAACATCAATGTCGGTTTTGATCGCATCATATTCATCCGTAGAATTCAGATTTTCTTCCGGATTATATTAAATTTTGCTTAAACCATTACATATGTTTATAGAATTCTGACACTAGTTGAAGAAAATAACATTACTGAATGCATTTTTATTACTATCAAGCGTGTGCTAAGTAACTGTCTGTTATACGGCGAAAAGCGACAAAACATCCATGTCGGTTTGGATGGCATCATATTCATCCGTAGAATTCAGATTTTCTTCCGGATTATATTAAATTTTGCTTAAACCATTACATATGTTTATAGAATTCTGACTCTAGTTGAAGAAAATAACATTACTGAATGCATTTTTATTACTATCAAGCGTCTACTAAGTAACTGTCTGTTATACGGCGAAAAGCGACAAAACATCCATGTCGGTTTTGATCGCATCATATTCATCGTTAGAATTCAGATTTTCTTTCAGATTATATTAAATTTTGCTTAAACCGTGATATATGGTTATAGAAATCTGACACTAGTTGAAGAAAATAACATTAATGAATGCATTTTTATTACTATCAAGCGTCTGCTAAGTAACTGTCGGTTATAGGGCGAAAAGCGTCAAAGCATCCAAGTCGGGTATGATCGCATCTTATTCATCATTAGAATTAATATTGTCTTCCGGATTATATTACATTTTGCATCAACTACGGCGTGTCATTATAAAATTCTGACACTAGCTTCAGAAACTGACATTAATGTATGCATTTTTATTAATATCATGCGTCTGCTAAGTAACTGTCGGTTATACGGCGAAAAGCGAGAAAACATCCAAGCCGGTTTTGATCGCATCATTTTCATCATTGGAATTCAGATTCTCTTCTGGAGTATATTATATTTTGCATCAACTAAGCCTTGTGTTCATAGAATGCTGACACTTGTTTAAGAAAATAACATTAATTCATGCATTTTTCTTAATATCAAGCGTCTGCTAATGAACTGTCGGTTATACGGCGAAAAGTGACAAAACATCCCAGTCGGATTTGATCGCATCATATTCATTATTTTCTGTCGGATTATATTATATTTTGCATCAGTTATGACTTATGTTCATAGAATGATGAGACTAATTTCAGAAAATAACATTAATGAATGCAATTGTATTGATGTCAAGCGTCTTCTAAGTACCTGTCGGTTATACGAAAAGCGACAAAACATGCAATTCGGGTTTGATCGCATAATATTCGTGATTAGTATTAGGATTTTCCTCCGGATTATATTACATTTTGCATCATCTGAGCCTTATGTTCATGGAATGCTGACATAAGTTTTAGAAATTAAAACTAATGAATGCTTTTTTATTAATATCATACGTTTACTAAGTAACTGTCGTTTAAATGGCGAAAAGCCACAAAACATCCAAGTCGGGGTTGATCGCATCATATTCATCATTGGAATACAGATTTTCTTCAGGATTATATTACATTTTGCATCATCTATGTCATGTGTACATAGAATGCTGTGTCGGGTTTAAGAAAATAACATTAATGGATGTATTTTTTGTTAATATCAAGCGTCTGCTATATAACTGTTGATTATACGGCCGAAATCAACAAAACATACATGCCGGGGTGATCGCAAGATATTTATCATTAGAATTTAGATTTTCTCACATATTATATTACATTTTGCATCATTTAAAACTTATGTTCATAGAATGCTGACACTAGTTTAAGAAATTAACATTAATGAATGCAATTCTATTAATATCAAGCGTCTACTAAGTAACTGTCGGTTATAAGGCGAAAAGCGACAAAACATCCAAGTCGAGTTTAACCGCATCATATTCATCATTAATATTCAGATTTTCTTCTGGATTATAATACATTTTGCATAATCTAAGCCTTATGTTCATGGAATGCTGACACTAGTTTAAGAAATTAGGACTAATGCATGCGTTTTTATTAATATCAAGCGTCTGCTAAGTAACTGTCAGTTATACGGCCGAAAGCAACAAAACAACCAAGTCGGGTTTCATCGCATCGTATTCATCTTTTGCATTCAGATTCTATTACAGATTATATTACATTTTGCATCATCTACGCCTTAGGATCATAGAATGATGACACTATTTTAAGAAAATAACATTAATGAATGCATTTTTATTAATATCAAGCGTCTGCTAAGTAACTGTCTGTTAAACGGCGAATAGCGACAAAACATCTAAGTCGGGTTTGATCGCATCATATTTTAATTCAGATATTCTTCCGGATTATATAACATTTTGCATCATCTCAGTCTTATGTTTCTAGAATGCTGACACTAGTTTAAGAATATAACATTAATGAATGCATTTCTATTAATATCAAGCGTCTACTACGTAACTGTCTGTTATACGGGCGATAATCGACAAAACATCCAAGTCGGGAGTATCGCATCATATTCATCATTAGAATTCAGCTTTTCTTCCGAATTATAGTACATTTTGCATAATCTACGCTTTAGGTTCATAGAATGATGACACTAGTTTAATAAAATAGCCTTAATGAATGCATTTTTATTAATATCAAGCATTTTCTAAGTAACTGTCGGTTATCCGGCCGGAAACGACAAAACATCCAAGACGGGTTTCATCGCATCATATTCATCGATAGCATTCAGATTCTCTTACGGATTATATTACATTTTCCATCATCTAAGCCTTAGGTTCATAGAATGCTGCCACTATTTTTAGAAAATAAGATTAATGAATGCATATTTTTAATAACAAGTGTCTTCTAAGTAACTGTCTGTTATACGGCGAAAAGAGACAAAACATCCAAGTCCGGTTTGGTTGCAACACATTGCTCATTAGAATCCAGATTTTCTTCCGGATTGTATTACATTTTGCATCATCTCAGTCCTATGTTTATAGAATGCTGATACTAGTTTAAGTAAATGATATTAATGAATTTATTTTTATTAATATCAAGCGTCTGATAAGTGACGGTCGGTTATACGACCGAAAGCGACAGAACACCCAAGGCGGGATTATCGCATCATAATCATCATTAGAATTCAGATTCTCTTCCGGATTATAGTACATTTTGCATCATTTAAACCTTAGGTTTATAGAATGCCGACACTAGTTTAAGAAAATAAGATTAATGAATTTCTAATAATATCAAGCTGTCTACTAAGTAACGGTCTGTTATACGGCGAAAAGCGTCTAAATATACAATCGGGTTTGATCGCATCATATTCCTTATTAGAATTCAGATTTTCTTCCGGATTTATTAAATTTTGCTTCATCTAAGACTTATGTTCATACAATGCTGTCACTAGTTTAAGAAAATAACATTAATGAATGCATTTTATTAATATAAAGCATTTGCTAAGTAACTGTCGGTTATCCGGCCGGAAACGACAAAACATCCAAGTCGGTTTTCATCTCATCATATTCCTCATTAGCATTCAGATTATCTCAAGGATTAATTTACATTTTGCATCATCTAAGCCTTATGTTCATAGAATGCTGACACTAGTTTAAGAAAAAAACTTTAATGAATACATGTTTATTAATATCATGCTTCTGTTAAGTAACTGTCGGTTATCCCGCCGAAAGCGACAAAACATCCAAATCGGGTTTGATCGCATCATATTCATCATTAGCATTCAGATTCTCTTACAGATTATATTACATTTTCCATCATTTAAGCCTTAGGTTCATAGAATTCTGACACTAGCTTCAGAAAATGACATTGATGTATGCATTTTTATTAATAACATGCGTCTGCTAAGTAACTGTCGGTTATATGGCGAAAAACTACGAAACATTATAATTCAGATTTTCTTCCGGATTATATTATATTTTGCATCATTTAAAACTCATGTTCATAGAATGCTGACACCAGTTTAAGAAATTAAAATTAATGAATTCATTTTTATTAATATCAAGCGTCTGCTAAAGAACTGTCCGTTATACGGCGAAAAGCGACAAAACATCACCGTTTGATCGCATCATATTCATCATTAGATTTCAGATATTTTTCCGGATTATATTATATTTTGCATCATCTAAGACTTATGTTCATAGAATTCTGACACTAGTTTAAGGAAATGATATTAATGAATTCATTTTTCTTAATATCATGCGTCTGCTAAGTGACTGTCGGTTATACGACCGAAAGCGACAAAACACCCAAGGCGTGATTATCGCATCATATTCATCATTAGAATTCAGATTCTCTTCCGGATTATAGTACATTTTGCATCATCTAAACCTTAGGTTTATAGAATGCCGACACTAGTTTTAGAAAATAACATACATTAATGCATTTCTATTAATATCAAGAGTCTACTAATAATTGTCTGTTAAACGGCGTAAAGCGACAAAACTTGCAAGTCGGGTTTGATCGCATCGTATTCATCATTAGAATTCAGATTTTCTTTCGTATTATATTACATTTCGCATCATCTAAGTCTTAGTTTCTTAGAATGCTTCCACTAGTTTAAGAAAATAACATTAATGAATGCATTTCTATTAATATCAAGCGTCTACTAAGTAATTATCGGTTATACGGCGAAAAGCGACAAAACATCCAAGCCGTGATGATCGCATCATATTCATCATTAGAATTCAGATTTTCTTTCGGATTATATTACATTTTGCATAATCTAAGGCTTAGTTTCCCAGAATGCTTACACTAGTGGCAGAAAATAACATTAATGAAATCATTTTAATTAATATCAAGCGTCTACTAAGTAACTGTAAGTTATACGGCGAAAAGCGAAAACCAGTTAGCAAAATTAGCCTATATTTCTACTATTTCTTTTCTATCGTATCCTCATAATATAGATGTCAAATTGTACCGAATTTCTTAGCTTATCCATAATTACAAACGTTTTTTCGCCAACTTGACTAGAGATGAGGGGGCATTCAACGATATGGGGACTTGTGTTTGTTCATTTGGGGAAATTTTCTTGCCGCTCGAAATTGGTGGATAGTGAAAAGTACAGCTTTCACCATGCGCGCGGAGTGTCGTTTGACAATTTACGGTGTCCGAAAACCAGTTCGCAAAATAAGCCTTCATTTCTACTTTTTACTTTCTATCGAATCCTCATAATATAGGTGTCAAATTGTTATGAATTTCTTGCCTTATTCATAATTACAAAATTTTTTTCCAACTTGACTAAAGATGAGGCTGTATTCAACGATATGGGGACTTGTGTTAGTTCATTCGGGGACATTTTCAAGCGGGCCGGAAACTGGGGGATCAGTCATATTTCACTTTTTTATAATATTTCCCAGTGAAAGAAATATTTTCAAAATTCGTATCAAATTTTCGGCAATTTATTCATTCGTGTATGTTTAGATGGATTTTTCCTTTGGTCAGATAGTGAAAAGTACAGCTTTCACCATGCGCGCGGGGTGTCGTTTGACAATTGACGTTGTCCGAAAACCAGTTCGCTAAATAAGCCTTCATTTCTCCGTTTTCCTTTCTATCGAATCCTCATAATATAGGTGTCAAATTGTCATGAATTTCTTGTCTTATCCATAATTACAAAAGTTTTTTTCTCGAACTTGACTAGATACGAGGCGGCATTCAACAATATGGGGAATTGTCTTAGTTCATTTGGGGAAATTTTCATGCGACCCGATACTGGGGGATGAAACATATGACAGATCTTTATTACTTTTTCACAGTGAAACAAATATTTTCCAAATTGGTTTCAAATTGTGTGCAGTTTATACATCCGTCCATGCCTAGAAGGATTTTTCATTTGGTCAGATAGTGAAAAGTACAGCTTTCACCATACGCGCTAAGTCGTTTGACAATTTACGGTGTCCGAAAACCACTTCGCAAAATAAGCCTTCATTTCTACTTTTCATTTTCTATCGAATCCTCATAATATAGGTGGAAAATTGTCATGAATTTCTTGCGTTATCCAAATTGCAAAAGTTTTTTCTCTAACATCACTAGCGACGAGGCGACATTCAACGATGTGGGGACATTAGTTAGTTCATTTGGGAAAATTTCCATGCGGCCCGAAACTGGGGGATCAGTCATATTTCACTTCTTTATAACTTTTTCCCAGTAAATGAAATATATTCAATATTGATATCAAATTGTGTGCAATATATTCATTCGTTTATGTGGAGATGGATTTTTCAATTGGTCAGATATTGAAATTCATGTCAAATTGTGATGAATTTCTTGACTTATCCATAATTACAAAAGTTTTTTCTCCAACGTGATTATAGACGTGGCGGCATTCAACGATATGGGGACTTGTGTTAGTACATTTGGGGAAATTTTCATGCGACCCGAAACTGGGGGCTCACTCATATTTCACTTCTTTATAACTTTTTTTCCAGTAAAAGGAATATATTCAAAATTGAAATCAAATTGTGGGAAATACATTCATTCGTCCATGTCTAGAAGGATTTTTCATTTGGTCAGATAGTGAAAAGTACAGCTTTTTCCATGCGCTCGGTGTGTCGTTTGACAATTTACGGTGTCCAAAAACCAGTTCGCAACTTCATTTCTGCTTTTGCCTTTCTATCGAATCCTCATAATATAGATGTCAAATTGTCATGAATTTCTTGCCTTATTCATAATTACAAAAGTTTTTTCTCCAATTTGACTAGAGACGAGGCGGCATTCAACGATATGGAAACTTGTGTTAGTTCATTTTGGGGAAATTTACATGCTGCCCGAAACTGGGAGATCAGTCATATTTCACTTCTTTATAACTTTTTTCCAGTAAAAGAAATATATTCAAAATTTAAATCAATTTGTGTGCAATTCATTCATTCGTCCATGTCTAGAAGGATTTTTCATTTGGTCAGCTAGTGAAAAGTACACATTTCACCATGCGCGCGGTGTGTCGTTTGACAATTTACCTTGTCCGAAAACCAGTTCTCAGAATAAGCCTTCATTTTTGCCTTTTCCTTTCTAACGAATCCTCACGATATAGGTGTCAAATTGTCATGAATTACTTGCCTTATCCATAATTACAAAAGTTTTTTTCTCCAACTTGACTAGAGGCGAGGCGGCATTCAACGATTCGGGGACTTGTGTTAATTAATTTTGGTTAATTTTCATGCTGCCCTAAACCGGGGGATCAGTCATATTTCACGTCTTTATAACTTTTTTCCAATAAAAGAAATATTTTTTTAAATTGGAATCAAATTGTGTGAAATTTATTCATTCGTTCACGTCTAGAAGGATTTTTCATTTGGTAAGATAGTGAAAAGTAGAGCTTTACCCATGCGCGCGGTGTGTGGTTCGACAATTTAGGTGTCCGAAATCCAGTTTGCAAAATAAGCCTTCATTTCTACATTTTCCTTTCTATCGAATCCTCATAATATAGGTGTCAAATTGTGATGAATTTCTTGCCTTATACATAATTACAAAAGTTTTTTTCTCCAAGTTGAGTAGAGACGAAGCGTTATTCAATGATATGGAAAATTGTGTTACTTCATTTGGGGAAATTTTAAACCAGCCCGAAACTGGGGGATCAGTCATAATTCACTTCTTTATAAATGTTTCCAGTAAAGTAATATTTTCGAAATTGGTACCAATTGTGTGCAATTTATTCATTCGTCCATGTCTAGGAGGATTTTTCCTTTGGTCAGATAGTGAAAAGTACTGCTTTCACCATGCTCGTGTTGTGTCGTATTGAAAATTTACGGTGACCGAAAACCAGTTCGCAAAATAAGCCTTCTGTTCTACTTTTCCCTTTCTATCGAATCCTCATCATATAAGTGACAAATTATCATGCGGCCCGAAACTGAGGGATCAGTCATATTTCACAAAATTGGTATCAAATTGTTTGCAATTTATACATTCGTCCACGTCTAGAAAGATTTTTCTTTGGTCAGATAGTGAAATGTACAGCTTTCACCATGCTCTCGGTGTGTCGTTCGACAATTTAGGTGTCCGAAATCCAGTTCGCAAAATAAGCCTTCATTTCTACATTTTTTTTATCGAATGCTCATAATATAGGTGTCAAATTGTGATGAATTTCTTGCCTTATCTATAATTACAAAAGTTTTTTCTCCAACTTGACTAGAGACGAGGCGGCATTCAACTATATGGGGACTTGTGTTAGTTCATTTGGGGAAATTTCCATGCGGCCTGAATCTGGGAGATCAGTCATATTTCACTTCTTTATAACTTTTTTCCAGTAAAAGAAATATTTTAGAGATTTGTCATCAAATTGTGTGCAATTTATTCATTCGTCCATTTCTTGAAGGATTTTTCATTTGGTCAGATAGTGAAAAGTACAGCTTTCACCATGCGCGCGGTGTGTCGTTTGACAATTTAGGAGTCCGAAAACCAGTTTGCAAAATAAGCCTTCTTTTCTACTTTTTCCAATCTATTGAATCCTCATAATATAGGTGTCATATTGTCAGAATTGCTTGATTTATCCATAATTACAAACGTTATCAAATTGTTTACAATTTATTCATTCATCCATGTCTAGAAAAAAAAAATGAAATAATTCTACTAAAATTTCAAAATTCATTCCAACATTGGGGATGAAGCATTAAATTGCAGTAAGATTTTCCAATTGATTATTAAATATTGATTTTAATCAATAGCAATATCATCTGCCAGGTACAAATTAATACCAAATTTTGAAAGATTTAAAACTTTATAAATTATTCTAATTAAAATTTAAAAAATGAAAATAATTCTACTAAAAATTCAAAATTCATTCTAACATTGGCAATGAGGCATTAAATTGCAGTAAGCTTTTCCTTTTGATTAGTAAATGTAGGTTATACTTAATAGCAATATCATTTGCCAGGTACAAATTAATACCAAATTTTAAAAGATTTAAAACTTCATAAATTATTCTAATTAAAATTTAAAAAAGGAAGATAATTCTACTGAAAATTCAAGATTTTACTTAAAAGCAATGTCATTTACAAGGTACAAATTAATACATAATTTTAATTGATTTAAAACTTTATAAATTACTCTAATTAAAATTTTAATAACTGAAAATAATTCCACTAAAAATTCAAAATTCCTTCAAACATTGGGGCTGAGGCATTAAATTGCAGTAACCGTTTCCATTTCATTAGTAAATATATATTTTACTTAAAAGCAATATCATTTGCCAGGTACAATTTAATATCATATTTTAAAAGATTTATAATTTTATAGATTATTCTAAATAAAATTTTTAAAAAAACGAAAAGAATTCTCCTAAAAATTCAAAATTCATTTTAACATTGGGGATGAGGCATGAATTAAAAATTTATTCTTACATTGGCATGAGGCATTAAATTACAGTAAGCTTTTCCATTTGATTAGTGCATATAGATTTTACTTAATAGCAATATCATTTGCCAGGTACAAATTTATACCAAATTTTAAAAGATTTAAGACTTAATAAATTATTCTAATTAAAATTTAAAAAAATGAAAATAATTCTAGTATAAATTCAAAATTCATTCTAACATTGGTGATGAGGCATTAAATTGCAGTAAGCTTTTCCATTATATTAGTAAATATAGGTTTTAATTATTAGCAAAATCATTTGCCAGGTAAAAATTAATACTAAATTTTAAAAGATTTAAAACTTTATAAATTAGTCTAATTAAAATATAAAAAAAGGAAAATACTACTAGTATAAATTCAAAATTCATTCTAACATTGGAGATGAAGCATTAAACTGAAGTAAGCTTTTCCATTTCATTAGTAAATATAGATTTTACTTAATAGCAATATCAATTGTCAGGTAAAAATTTATACCAAATTTTAAAACATTTAAAACTTAATAAATTATTCTAATTAAAATTTTTAAAAATGAACATAATACAACTAACGATTCAAACATCATTCTAACATTGGGGATGACGCATTAAATTGCAGTAAGCTTTTCCATTTGATTAGTAAATATAGATTTTATTAAAAGCAATATCATTTGACATGTACAAATTAATACCAAATATTAAAAGATTTAAAATTTTATAAATGATTCTAATTAAAAATTTTAAAAAATGAAAATAATTCTAGTAAAAATTCAAAATTCATTCTAACAATGGGGATGAGGCATTAAATTGCAGTAAGCTTTTACATTTGATTACTAAATATAGATTTTACTTAATAGCAATATCATTTGCCAGGTACAAATTAAGACCAAATTTTAAAAGATTTTAAACTTTATAAATTATTCTAATTAAAATTTAAAAATAATAAAATAATTCTAAAAAAAAATTCAAAATTCATTTTAAAATTGGGCATGAGGAATTAAATTGCAGTAAGCTTTTCCATTTGATTAGTAAATTTAGATTTTACATAATAGCGATATAATTTGCGACGTACAAATTCATACCAAATTTTAAAAGATTTCAAACTTTATGAATTTTCATAATTAAAATTAAAAAAAATGAAAATAATTCTACTAAAAATTAAAAATTCATTCTAACATTGGAGATGAGGCATTAAATTGCAGTAAGCTTTTTCTTTTGATTAGTAAATATAGATTTTACTTAATAGCAATATCGTTTGCCAGGTACAAATTAATACCAAAGTTTAAAAGATTTTAAACATTATAAATTATTCTAATTAAAATTTAAAAAAATGAAAATAATTCTAGTATAAATTCAAAATTCATTCTAACATTGGTGATGAGGCATTAAATTGCAGTAAGCTTTTCCATTATATTATTAAATATAGGTTTTAATTAGTAGCAGAATCATTTGCCAGGTACAAATTAATATCAAATTTTAAAAGATTTAAAACTTTATAAATTAGTTTAATTAAAATATAAAAAAAGGAAAATACTTCTAATATAAATTCAAAATTCTTTCTAACATTGTAGATGAGGCATTAAACTGAAGTAAGCTTTTCCATTTCATTAGTAAATATAGATTTTACTTAAAAGCAATATCAATTGTCAGGTAAAAATTTATACCAAATTTTAAAAGATTTAAAACTTAATAAATTATTCTAATTATAATTTAAAAAAATGAAAATAATTCAACTAAAAATTCAAAATTCATTCTGACATTGGTGATGAGGCATTAAATTGCAGTAAGCTTTTCCATTTGATTAGTAAATGTAGATTTTACTTTATAGCAATATCATTTGCCAGGTACAAATTAATACCAAATTTTAAAAGATTTAAAACTTTATACATTATTGTAATTAAAATTTTTAAAAATGAAAATAATTCTACTAAAAATTTAATATTCATTCTAACATTGGTGATGAGGCATTAAATTTTACTAAGCTTTTGCATTTGATTAGTAAATACAGATTTTACTTAATAGCAATATCATTTGCCAGGTACAATTTCATACCAAATTTTAAAAGATTTAAAACTTTATAAATTAATCTAATTAAAATTAAAAAAAATGAAAATAATTCTACTGAAAATTCAAAATTCATTCTAACATTGGGGATGAGACTTTAAATTGCTGTAAGCTTTTCCACTTCATTAGTAAATATAGATTTTTCTTAATAGGAATATCATTTGCCAGGTATAAATTATTACCAAATTTTAAAATATGTAAAACCTTATAAATTATTCTAATTAAAATTTTTAAAAAGGAAATAATTCTATGAAAAATTAAAAATTCATTCTAACATTGGGTATGAGGCATTAAATTGTAATAAGCTTTTCCATTTGATTAGTAAATATACATTTTAGTTAATAGCAATATCATTAGCCAGGTACAATTTTTTTTTTTTTTTTTAATCATACCACCCCAAGCAAGGCCAGAGGCCACTATCACGCAAGTGGTTAAAGAAGGGTTGGAGGAAGTGCAAATAGGAGTGGCAAGGGAGGGGATGTGGAGAATGAGAAAGACAGTGGGTCGATCAAGGCATGGGGGCCACAAAAGATCCGGAGCGAGAACAGATAGGAATGAGAAATGAAAGGATGTGGAGAAGGGAAGTATAGATCAATGCAACTGGAGATGTCGATTGACGCTACACTTAATCCGTTGGAGATTGTATTTGTCAGGGAAACAATAATAGGGAAGGGAGTTCCATAGGCAAGATGTGCGAGACATGAAGCTATTGGAGTAGAAGAGACGTCTACATCTAACAGTTTCCACGGTATAGGGGTGGGAGCGTGATGCCAGCCTGGTGGGGCGTTTAAATTCACGAGGCCTGAGGACATGCGAACGCAACTCCTCAGAGCAATTACCGTGGAAGTACTTGTAAAAATGGCAGAGCGAGGCAACATCGCGTCTGTGAGAGAGCTACTGCAGACAAGATGACAGATCAGGGCCAATCACGTTGCCTATCCGTCTCTGGATCTTATCAAGAACCCCGAAGCTAACAGCAGGGGGCCCAGACCATATATGGCAGCAATACTCCATGCAAGGGCGAATGGTCGATTTATAGACTTGAAGGATCGATTCCGGGGACAAAAATTTCCTGGCTCGGCACAGAGAACCAACTTTCTTTGCGGTGGCTGATGCAACTGACTCGATGTATTTGTTCCATCTCAGATCAGCAGACAGCGTGAGACCGAGCAGCCGCAGGGAGGAGCTCTCGAGAAGTTGGTCATCAGACATACTAATGGGATGCAGGGATGGATCCTCGTGGTGGTTGATAGAGAGCAGTTTTGTTTTAGAGGCGTTAAAGTTAACCATCCATTTCTCACCCCAGATCACAACCGATTGGAGGTCCTTTCCAATTTGAGCTGCCAGGTTAGCTTTGACCGCCTCACTAGATTTGTGTTTGAGGCAGGAGTAAATAGTGGTGTCGTCAGCGTAGATGCCGACTTGGGAGTCTATGATGTCAGGAAGGTCGTTTATAAATATGAGGAACAGAGTAGGATCTAGGATGGAGCCTTGAGGAACACCTGCGTTAGCGGGATAGGATCTGGAGATGAAACCACTAAGAACAACCTTCAAATCCCGGTTTGACAGGGATCAATGTATTAGGTCAAACAATCGACCTGTGATACCATAACCCTGGAGCTTGCGGAGAAGGCCGGCATGCCAGACTCTATCGAATGCTTTGGTGATGTCAAGGGCCACGGCACGAGCTTCACCGTTGTTGTGGATAGCTTGGCAGACAAATTCAGTGATGGCCGTAAGCACATCGGCAGTAGATCGGTCAAAGCGGAAACCATACTGCTTGTCTGAGAGCAGATCGTGGGATATCAGGTGATTAATCACTTCGGCGTTGATAATGGCCTCGAAGACTTTGCCGAAGAGGGGTAGGAGACTGATAAGACAGTAATTGGAAGGGTCGGAGGTGTCACCAGAGTTCTTAAAGACAGGGACAATGGTTGAGGACTTCCAGCAGTCAGGAAAACAGGACTCCTTGAGGCAGCGGTTGTACAATTTAGAGAGGGCAGGCGCCAGTTCAGGTGCGCATTTCTTTAGGACAACGGCTGGTATTCCGTCACCACCAGTAGCCTTGTAGTGATCTAAGTTAGAAATAATGCCCAATACCGACGACGGCGTTATGTGCAATCCGTCCAGGAGGGACTCAGTTCTGGGAGGGAAATCGGGCAAGGGCACCCCGGAAGAATCTAGCGTAGAATTGGAAGAAAACTTCCGAGCGAAGCATTCGGCCTTGTCAGCAGAGGTGGTCAGGACCTCAAACTGATTGAACAGGGGAGGAATGGAGGGTTTGTTATTGTTCAGGACGCTCTTGCAGAGGCGCCAATAATCTCTGGAGCCAAATTTGCGGGATGCAATACGTTCCTTCATCCGAGCAGCAAATAATGACTTGGCATCGTCGAGGATACGCTTACACTCGTTGCGGGCAGAGGTAAATAGACGTCTATTGGAGTCGAACATATCACTTCGAAAACGGTGGAAGAAGTGGTTCCTATGGGCAATGACGGCTGAGCAAACAGCTGTGAACCAGGGGGAGGAGCGAGGTTTGACCTTGAATTTCCTGGAGGGGATGAAAGCTTCGATACCGGCTTTAATCCAGGAAGAGAACTCAGAAGCACAATCATGAGTTGGGAGCTTAAATACAGCATCCCAGGGGACATCGCGGAGGAAGTCACGAAACGCGTCCCAGTCAGCCCGTTGGTAGTAGAAGGTGGTTCTGGTGGTAGGAGGTTCTTTGCAGGGGGTGGGGCCGAAGGAGATGCTAACGGACACTACAGCATGATCGGAGTTACCGATAGGACAGAGCTGCGTGGCACTACAAGACTCAGGGATGGAGGTAAAACACAGGTCGAGGAGTGAGGCCTTACCGTCACGGTTGTAGGAAAAACGCGTGGGGAAATCGATTATCTGAGTGAGGGATTGAGAGACTGAAAAGTTGAGAGTATGAATGCCTGCAAGGTCGGTAGTAGCGTTCTTAAGCCCCTGGTTGTGATGGGCGTTAAAATCGCCAAATACAAATATGTGAGCGTACGGATGGGCAAAGAGGGCCCTATCTATGCTGTCAGAAATGACATCAAGTATCCCACAGTCCTGAGAGGATGGAGAGCGGTAGAGGAAGAAAAGATAGCTAACGGCATTGAGAAGAGATAGCCGGAGACACAAGAACGAATGATTCGGCGATTCGAGAGAGGACTCTCTAGCCAGAGGGAGATTGTCCTTGACTTAGACCCCTAGGCCATGCATGTGGGTTAGAGTGTCTTTTCTGAGGAGAGGAAGGTATCCAGGGATCGAGAGGTCAGAGGAAGGGATAGCGGAGTCAAGATTGGTCTCACACAGGGCCAGTATATCCGGGCAATTAGCAATGAGGAAGGACTCAACGCTGCAGAAGTTGGTTCTGATGCCACGGATGTTGGAGAAGGAGATATTTAAAGGTTTGGGTGATTTTTGGAAGGCTGGTTTAGGTTTATATTTCTGGTTTTTGTATTTCATGGTGGGTAATTGGTGTTGGAAAAAGAGAAGGCCTGAGTTACAGGAAGCCGACGGTTAACACCCATGACGCGGGCAGAGAGGGGGTTTGACACAGCCTGAATCATAATGTGGCCTCAGGGTTGGCCCCCGGAGATGACTGCAGGGACACCTATCCATACGCGGCATGGCACTACAGACACCCCGATATTATGCAACTGTTGATCAGAGCGGCCGCTCAAGACGCTACGCAAGAGTTAGGGCTCCTAACTACAAGTCGGAAACAGCAACCAGGGAACTGTCAACCGTGTACCCTCATAATGAACAGGCAATGCCACAGACTACACGCTTCACGAGTGAAGCTCCGCAGCACCAGCAAAGAGGCCAGAGAGAGAGAGAGAGAGAAATCCGGGAACCCCTTCCTAAACACGAAACAAGGTTTGGGCCTCTAAACGTGTCCAATAGAGGGGGGAGGAGTGTGGACCGGGCGGTAGGAAAGCCTTCCTACTCCTATTACATATAACATATTCAACGACGACAAGACAGAACAAAACAGGGGGATGTAGTCTGGAGAGAGTACTGGGCGATAAGAATGACATACCATTGTAAGTGTACAATAATGAGTTTTAACACTAATAGTAAGTTTTAACTTAGTATAAGTCCCATTGACCTATATTTAAAAAAGAAAAATTAAAAAATTACCACTTACGTTACAATAGTTACTTCTAAAATAAAACGGGGGCGGGGAAGGACGGTTAACAAAAAGCAAAAAACAGAAATACAAATTAATAAAAAAAACAAAACGAAAAAAACAAAAACAAGACATTAAATAAATAATTACAAATAGAACTTTTGGAAATACATTAAGAAGTTATATATACATACACAAGGAATGCGGCATCAAATAGGTCGGGGGGCATTTATAGTTAAGAAGAGAAAAAAAATAAAAATTTAATAAATAAATATTAACTAATGCAAAATTTTTTAAATACATTAAGAAATTACATATGCAAGGAATACATAGAACAGGCTCCATTCACGACCATAAGCTATCCAAAAGCGACGTCGAAAATTAAAGGCACCAGTCACGCTGGCCTATCTCATAAAGTGAACGCAGTGAAATTTTAAAAATTTAAAACTTTATTAATTATTCTAATTAAAATTTTAAAAAATGAAAATAATTCTACTAAAAATACAAAATTCATTCTAACATTGCGGTTAAGGCATTAAATTGGAGTAAGCTTTTCCATTTGATTAGTAAATATAGATTTTACTTAATAGCAATGTCATTTGCCAGGTACAATTTCATACCAAATTTTAAAATTAATAGCAAATTTAAAATATTTCAAACTTTATAAATTATTGTAATTAAAACTTAAATGAAAATATTTCTACTAAAAATTCAAAATACATTCTAACATTGGGGTTGAGGCATTGAATTGCTGTAAGCTTTTCCATTTGATTAGTAAATAAACTATTTACTTAATAGAAATGTCATTTCTCAGGTAAAATTAATTCCAAATTTTAAAAGATTTAAAACTTCGTAAATTATTCTAATAAAAATTTACAAAAAGTGAAAATAATTCCACTACAAATTCAAAATTCATTCTAACATTTGGGATGAGGAATTAAATTGAAGTAAGCTTTTCCATTTGATTAGTAAATATAAACTTTGCTTAATAACAATACCATTTATCAGGTCCAAATTAATAACAATTTTAAAAGATTTAAAACTTTATAAATTATTCTAATTAATAAATAAAAATATAAAAATAATTCTACTAATTAGAATATAAAAAATGAAGAGACTTGTACTAAAAATTCAAAATTCATTCTAACATTGGAAATGAGGCATTAAATTGCTGTCATCTTTTGTATTTGATTAGTAAATATAGGTTTACTTAATAGCAATATCATTTGCCAGGTACAAATTAATACCAAATTTTAAAAGATTTAAAACTTTATAAATTATTCTAATTAAAATTTTAAAAAATGAAAATAATCCTACTAATAATTCAAAATTCTTTCTGTTGTGGTAGGATCCGCCTAATTTGCATAGCGGAGTACCGACGATATAAATATGGTTCGTACCGGAAGACAGGAGAAGGCTAATCACGAGATCCAACTAGAGACTCTGCCCAACTGCGACTTAGTCAACACATTCTCCAGGAACGGTCTTCCCAGAATATCCAAAAGACTATATGTAAATATTGTGTACACTTTATTGTTATAATACATTCTTGTTCTAAGTACATTTTGTGTTGCATTATTATTCCATGCATTAGGCGAGATTCAACAATGAGTCAAGACTCAACACTTTCTAACATTGAAAATGAGGCATTAAATTGCAGTAATCTATTCCATTTGATTAGTAGAGATTTTACTTAATAGCAATATTATTTGCCAGGTACAAATTATTACCAAAATCTAAAAGATTTAAAACTTTATAAATTATACTAATTAAAATTTTTAAAATGAAAATAATTCTACTGAAAATTGAAAATTCATTCTAACATTGTGGATGAGGCATTAAACTGCAGTAAGCTTCTCCCTTTGATCGGTAAATAAAGATTTTCCTTAATAGCAATATCATTTTTCAGGTACAAATTATTACCAAAATTTTAAAAGATTTAAAACTTTATAAATAAATTATTTGAATTAAAATTTAAATAAATAAAAATAATTCTACAAAATTGCAAAATTCATTCTAACATTGGAGATGAGGCATTAAATTGAAGTAAGCACTTCCATTTCATTAGTAAATATAGATTTTACTTAATAGCAATATCATTTGCCAGGTACAAATTAATACCAAATTTTAAAACATTTCAAACTTTAGAAATTATTCTAGTTAAAATTTCAAAAAATGAAAATTATACTAGTAAATTTACAAAATTCATTCTAACATTGGGATGAGGCCTTAAATTGTACTAACCTTTTCCATTTGATTAGTAAATATAGGTTTTACTTAAGAGCAATATCATTTGTCAGGTACAAATTAATATTAAATTTTAAAAGATTTAAAAATTTATAGATTATTCTAATTGAAATTTTAAACAAATGAAAATAAATCTACTAAATGTTCAAAATTAATTCTAACATTGATGATGAGGCATTAAATTTCAGTAATCTTTTCCATTTGATTAGTAAATATAGGTTTTACTTAATAGCAATATCATTTGCCAGGTACAAATGAATATCAAATTTTCAAAGATTTAAAACTTTATAAATTATTCTAATTAAAATTGAAAAGATGAAATAATTCTACTATAAATTCATATTTCATTCTAACTTAATAGCAATATCATTTGAGAGGTGCAAATTAATACCAACTTTTAAAAGATTTAAAACTTTATAAATTATTCTAATTATAATTTAAAAAATGAAAATGTTTCTAATAAAAATTCAAAATTTATTCTGATATTGGAGATGAGGCATTACATGCAGTAACCTTTTCCATTTGATTAGTAAATATAGATTTTACTTAATAGCAATATCATTTGCCAGGTACAAATTAATACCAAATTTTAAAAGATATAAAATTTTATAAATTATTATAATTAAAATTTAAAAAATTGAAAATAATTCTACTATAAATTCATACTTCATTCTAACATTGGAGATGAGGCATTAAACTGCAGTAAGTTTTTTCATTTGATTAGTTAATATAGATTTAACTTAATAGCAATATCATTTACCAGGTATAAATTAATATCAAATTTTAAAATATTTAAAACTTTATGAATTATTCTAATTAAAATATTTAAAAAATGAAAATAATTCTACTAAAAATTCAAAATTCATTCTAATATTGGGGATGAGGCATTAAATTGCAGTAGGCTTTTCCATTTGATCAGTAAATAGATATTTGATTACTAAATATAGATTTTAATTGATAGCAATATCATTTGCCAGGTACAAATTAATACTAAATTTTAAAAGATTTAAAACTTTATAAATTATTCTAATTAAAATTAAAAAATGGAAATAATTCTACTAAAATTTCAAAACTCATTCGAATATTGGGGATGAGGTATTAAATTGCAATAAGATTTTCCATTTGATTAATACAGATAGATTTTACTTAATAGCAATATCATTTGCCAGGTAAAAATTATTACCAAATTCTAAATGATTTAAAACATTATAAATTATTCTAATTAAAATTTTTAAAAATGAATATAATTCTATGAAAAATTAAAAATTCATTCTAACATTGGACTTGAGGCATAAAATTGTATTAAGCTTTTCCATTTCATTAGTAAATATACATTTTACTTAATAGCAAGATCATTTTCCAGGTACAATTTCAAACAAAATTTTTAAAATTTAAAACTTTATAAATTATTATAATTAAAATTGAAAAAAATGTAAAGAATTCTACTAAAAATTCAAAACTCATTCAAACATTAAATTGCTTTAAGGTTTTCCATTTGATTAGTAAATATAGATTTTACTTAATAGCAATATCATTTGCCAGGTACAAATTAATACCAAGTTTTAAAACATTTAAAACTTTATAAATTATTGTAATTTAAATTTAAAAATGTAAATAATTCTACTAAAAATTCAATATTCATTCTAACTTTGGGTATGAGGCATTAAATTGCAGTATGCTTTTCCATTTGATTAGTAAATATAGATTTTACTTAAAAGCAATATCATTTGCCAGGTACAAATTAATACAAAATTTTTAAAGATTTTAAACGTTCTGAATTATTATTATTAAGATTTTAAAAAAGGAAAATAATTCTACTAAAAATTCAAAACTCATTCTAACATTGGAGATGACGCATTAAATTACTGTAAGCTTTTCAAATTGATTAGTAAATATAGATTTTACTTAATAGCAATATCATTTTTTTCCATGTACAAATTAATACCAAATTTTGAAAGATTTCAAACTTTATAAATTATTGTAGTTAAAATTTAAAAAATAAAAATAATTCTAGTAAACATTCAGAATTCATTCTAACAATGGGGTTGAGGCATTAAACTGCAGTAAGCTTTTACATTTGATTAGTATATTTAGATTTTACTTCATAGAAATATCATTTGTCAATTACAAATTAATACCAAATTTTTAAAGATTTAAAACTTTATATATTATTATACTTATATTTTTAAAAATTGAAAATAATTCTACTAAATATTCAAAATTCATACTAACATTGGGGATGAGGCATTAAATTCCAGTAATCTTTTCTATTTGATTAGTAAATATAGGTTTACTTAATGGCAATAGCCTTTGCCAGGTACAAATTAATACCAAAATTTAAAAGATTTAAAAATTTATAAATTATTTAATTAAAATTGGTGAAGAGGCATTAAATTGCAGTGAGCTTTTCCATTTGATTAGTAAATATAGATTTTCCTTAATAGCAATATCATTTGCCAGGTACAAATTAATACCAAAATTTAAAAGATTTAAAACTTTATAAATTATTCTACTTAAATTTTTAATAATTGAAAATAATTCTACAAAATATTCAAAATTCATTCTAATATTGGAGATGAAGCATTAAATTGCAGTATGCTTTTCCATTTCATTAGTAAATATAGATTTTACATAATAGCAATATCATTTGCCAAGCCTAATTTAATATCAAATTTTTAAAGATTTAAAACTTCATAAATTATTCTAATTAAAATTTTAACAAGTGAAAATAATTCTACTAAAATTTCAAAATTCTTTCTAACATTGAAGATGAGGCATTAAATTGCACTGAACTTTTCCATTTGATTAGTAAATATAGGTTTTACTTCATAGCAATATCATTTGCCAGGTGCAAATTAATACCGAATTTTAAAAGATTTCAAACTTTATAAATTATTCTCGTTAAAATTTTAAAAAATGAAAGAATCCTAGTAAACATTCAAAATTCATTCTAACAATGGTGATCGGACATTAAACTACAGTAACCTTTTCCATTTGATTAGTAAATATATATTTTACTTAATAGCAATATCATTTGCCAGGTACAAATTAATACCAAATTTTAAAAGATTTATAACTTTATAAATATTCTAATTAAAATTTTTTTTAAATGAAGATAATTCTACTAAAAATTCAAAATTCATTCTAACATTGAGGATAAGGCATTAAATTGCAGTAATCTTTTCCATTTGATTAGTGAATATAGATTTTACTTAATAGCAATAACATTTGCCAGGTACAAATTACTACCAAATTTTAAAAGATTTAAAACTTTATAAATTATTCTAATTAAAATTTTTAAAAAGGAAAATAATTCTAGTAAACATTCAAAATTCATTCCAACACAGGGGATGAGGCATTAACCTGCAGTACCCTTCTCCATTTGATTAGTAAATATATATTTTGCTTAATAGCAATATCCTTTGCCCGGTACAATTAATACTAAATTTTAAAAGATTTAAAACTTTATAAATTATTCTACTTCAATTTTTAAAAATTGAACATAATAATTCTACAAATTATTCAAAATTCATTATAACATTGGGCATTAGGCATTAAATAACAGTAAGATTTTCCATTTGTTTAGTAAATATAGATTTGACTTAATAGCAATATCGTTAGCCAGGTACAAATTAATACCAAAATATAAAAGATTAAAAACTTTATAAATTATTCTAATTAAAATATAAAAATAAAATGATTCTAATAAAAACTAAAAAAATTCATTCTGAAATTGGTGATGAGGCATTAAATTGCAGTAATCTTTTGCATTTGATTAGTAAATATAGATTTTACTTAATGGCAATAGCCTTTGCAAGGTACAAATTAATACCAAATTTTAAAAGATTTAAAACTTTATAAATTTTCCTTAATAAATTTTTAAAAAGGAAAATAATTCTATTACAAATTCAGAATTCATTCTAACAGTGTTGAAGAGGCATTAAATTGCAGTAAGCTTTTTCATTTGATTAGTAAATATAGATTTTACTTAATAGCAATAATATTTGCCAGGTGCATATTAATACCAAATTTAAGAAGATTTAAAACTTTATAAATTATTATAGTTAAAATTTTAAAAAATGTAAATAATTCTTGCAAACATTCAAAATTCATTCTAACAATGAGGATGAGGTATTAAACTGCAGTAAGCTTTTCCATTCGATTAGTAAATATACAATTTACTTAATAGAAATGTCATTTCTCAGGTAAAATTTATTCCAATTTTTACAAGATTTAAAACTTCGTAAATTATTCTAATAAAAATTTACAAAAAGGGAAATAATTCTACTACAAATTCAAAATTCATTCTAACATTTGGGATGAGGAATTAAATTGAAGTAAGCTTTTCCATTTGATTAGTAAATATAAATTTTGCTTAATAACAATACCATTTATCAAGTCCAAATTAATAACAATTTTAAAAGATTTAAAACTTTATAAATTATTCTAATTAATAAATAAAAATATAAAAATAATTCTACTAATTAGAATATAAAAAATGAAAACACTCTTACTAAAAATTCAACATTCATTCTAACATTGGAAATGAGGCATTAAATTGCTGTCATCTTTTGTATTTGATTAGTAAATATAGGTTTACTTAATAGCAATATCATTTGCCAGGTACAAATTAATACCAAATTTTAAAAGATTTAAAACTTTATAAATTATTCTAATTAAAATTTTAAAAAATGGAAATAATTCTACTAAAAATTCAAAATTCTTTCTGTTGTGGTAGGATCTGCCTAATTTGCATAGCGGAGTACCGACGATATAAATATGGTTGGTACCGGAAGACAGGAGAAGGCTAATCATGAGATCCAACTAGAGACTCTGCCTGACTGCGACTTAGTCAACACATTCTCCAGGAACAGTCTTCCCAGAATATCCAAAAGACTATATGTAAATATTGTGTACACTTTCTTGTTATAATACATTCTTGTTCTAAGTACATTTTGTGTTGCATTATTATTCCATGCATTAGGCGAGATTCAACAATGAGTCAAGACTCAACACTTTCTAACATTGAAAATGAGGCATTAAATTGCAGTAATCTATTCCATTTGATTAGTAGAGATTTTACTTAATAGCAATATTATTTGCCAGGTACAAATTATTACCAAAATCTAAAAGATTTAAAACTTTATAAATTATACTAATTAAAATTTTTAAAATGAAAATAATTCTACTGAAAATTGAAAATTCATTCTAACATTGTGGATGAGGCATTAAACTGCAGTAAGCTTCTCCCTTTGATCGGTAAATATAGATTTTCCTTAATAGCAATATCATTTTTCAGGTACAAATTATTACCAAAATTTTAAAAGATTTCAAACTTTATAAATAAATTATTTGAATTACAATTGAAATGAATGAAAATAATTCTACAAAAATTTAAAATTCATTCTAACATTGGAGATGAGGCATTAAATTGCAGTAAGCACTTCCATTTCATTAGTAAATATAGATTTTACTTAATAGCAATATCATTTGCCAGGTACAAATTAATACCAAATTTTAAAACATTTCAAACTTTAGAAATTATTCTAGTTAAAATTTCAAAAAATGAAAATTATACTAGTAAATTTACAAAATTCATTCTAACATTGGGATGAGGCCTTAAATTGTACTAACCTTTTCCATTTGATTAGTAAATATAGGTTTTACTTAAGAGCAATATCATTTGTCAGGTACAAATTAATACCAAATTTTAAAACATTTCAAACTTTAGAAATTATTCTAGTTAAAATTTCAAAAAATGAAAATAATACTAGTAAATTTTCAAAATTCATTCTAACATTGGGATGAGGCCTTAAATTGTACTAACCTTTTCCATTTTATTAGTAAATATAGGTTTTACTTAAGAGCAATATCACTTGTCAGGTACAAATTAATATTAAATTTTAAAAGATTTAAAAATTTATAGATTATTCTAATTGAAATTTTAAACAAATGAAAATAATTCTACTAAATGTTCAAAATTAATTCTAACATTGATGATGAGGCATTAAATTTCAGTAATCTTTTCCATTTGATTAGTAAATATAGGTTTTACTTAATAGCAATATCATTTGAGAGGTGCAAATTAATACCAACTTTTAAAAGATTTAAAACTTTATAAATTATTCTAATTATAATTTAAAAAATGAAAATATTTCTAATAAAAATTCACAATTTATTCTAACATTGGAGATGAGGCATTAAACTGCAGTAAGTTTTTTCATTTGATTAGTTAATATAGATTTAACTTAATAGCAATATCATTTACCAGGTATAAATTAATATCAAATTTTAAAATATTTAAAACTTTATGAATTATTCTAATTAAAATATTTAAAAAATGAAAATAATTCTACTAAAAATTCAAAATTCATTCTAATATTGGGGATGAGGCATTAAATTGCATTAAGCTTTTCCATTTGATTACTAAATATAGATTTTAATTGATAGCAATATCATTTGCCAGGTACAAATTAATACCAAATTTTAAAAGATTTAAAACTTTATAAATTATTCTAATTAAAATTAAAAAATGGAAATAATTCTACTAAAATTTCAAAACTCATTCGAATATTGGGGATGAGGTATTAAATTGCAATAAGATTTTCCATTTGATTAATACAGATAGATTTTACTTAATAGCAATATCATTTGCCAGGTACAAATTAATACCAAATTTAAAAAAATTTAAAACTTTACAAATTATTCTAATTAAAATTTTAAAAAATGAAAACAATTCTACAAAAATTCAAAATTCATTCTAACATTGGATATGAGGCATTAAATTGCAATAATCTTTTCCATTTGTTTAGTAAATATAGATTTTACTTGATAGCAATATCATTTGTCAGGTACAATTTAATACCAAATTTAAAAGATTTAAAACTTTATAAATTATTCAAATTAAAATTTTAAATAAAATAAATAATTCTACTAAAAATTCAAGATTCATTCTAATATTGGGGATGAGGCATTAAATTGCATTATGCTTTTCCGTTTGATTAGTAAATATAGATTTTACTTGATGGCAATATCATTTGTCAGGTACAAATTAATATCAAATTTAAAAAGATTTAAAACTTAATAAATTATTCGAATTAAATTTTAAGAAAATAATATAATTTGACTAAAATTTAGAAATTCAATTTAAAATTGGGTATGAGGCATTAACTTGCAGTAATCTTTTCCATTTGATTAGTAAATATAGGTTTTACTTAACAGCTGATCTGTTGGTTTCTTGTCCATATTCGAGCGTCTTGTGTAAGATGATAAAGTACGCACAGCAGCATGGACTCTGATCTGTTTTTTTCTGGTCCATAATTGAAAGTCTAGTGTAAGATGAAAAACTACGTCCAGGAGTAATGCCTCTGATATGTTGGTTTTCGGTCCTATGTGAACGTCTAGGGTAAGATGATAAACGATGTCCTGCAGACCTGACTCTGATTTGTTGATTTCTGGTCCATATTTGAGCGTCGTGTGTAAGATAATAAACTATGTCCAGCCGCATGGCTTCTAAAATGTTGCTTTCCGGTCCATATTTGAACGTCTAGTGTAAGATGATAGACTATGTCCTGCAGCATGGCTTTTGATCTGTTGGTTTGTGGTCCATATTTGAGCGTCTAGTTTAAGATGATAAACTACGTCCAGCAGCATGGCTTCTAATCTGTTGGTTTCTGGTCCATATTTGAGCGTCTTGTGTAAGATGATGAAATACTTCCAGTAGCAAAGCCTCTGATCTGTTTGTTTAGGGTCCATATTTAGCATGCAGTGTAAGATGATATACTACGTCTGTCAGAATGGCCTATGATCTGTTGGTTTCCAGTCCATATTTGAGCTTCTAATGTAAGATTCTAAATTACGTCCAACAGCATGACGTCCGATCGGATGGTTTCGGGTCCATTTTTGAGCGTCTTGTGTAAAATGATAAACGACGTCCAGCAGCAATGCCTGTGAACTCTTGGTTTACGGTCCATATTTGAGCGTCTAGTTTAAGAAGAGAAACAACGTCCAGCAGCAAAGCTTCTGATCTGTTAGTTTTCGGTCCATATTTGAGCTTCTAGTGTAAGACGAGAAACTACGTCCAGGAGTATGGCCTCTGATCGGTTGGTTTCTGGTCCATATTTGAGCATCTAGTGTAAGATGATAAACTACGTCCAGCAGAAAGACCTCTGATCTATTGGTTTCCGGTCACTATTTGAGCGTCTAGTGTAAGATTATAAACTACGTCCAGCAGCATGGCCTCTGATCTGTTGGTTTATTTGAGTGTCTTGGGTAAGATGATAAACTACTTCCAGCAGCAAACTTCTGATCTGTTGGTTGATCTGATTGATAACTGAGCGTCTTGTGTAACATGATAAACTAGGTCCAGGAGCAAGGCCTCTGATCTGTTGGTTTCCGGATCATGTTTGAGCGTCTAGTGTGAGAAGATAAACTACGTCCGGCTGCATGGCCTCTAGTCTGTTGGTTTCCATTCCATATGTGAGGGTCTAATGTAAGATAATGAAATGCGTCTAGCAGCAATGTCTCTGATCTGTTAGTTTCTGGTCAATATTTTAGCGTCTTTTGTAAGATGATAAATTACCTCCAGCAGCATGGCCACTGATCTGTTAGTTTCTGGTCCATATTTGAGCGTCTAGTGTAAGATGATGATTTACGTCCAGCAGTAAGGCTTCTGATCTGTCTGTTTCCTCTCCATATTTGAGCATCTAGTGTAAGATATTAAAATACGTCCAGCAGCAAGGTTTCTTATCTGTTGGTTTCCGTTCCATATTTGAGCGTCTAGTGTAAGATCATAAAATACGTCCAGCAGCATGGCCTCTGATCACTTGGCTTCCGGTCATACTTGTGTAAGATGATATACTACGTCAAGCAGTCATGAGACTCATCTGTTTTTTCTGCTACATATTTGAGCGTCTAGTGTAAGATGATAAAGTACGCACAGCAGCATGGACTCTGATCTGTTGGTTTCTGGTCCATATGTGAAAGATTAGTGTAAGATGAAAAACTACGTCCAGGAGTAATGCCTCTGATCTGTTGGTTTTCGTTCCTATGTGAACACCTAGTGTAAGATGATAAACGATGTCCTGCAGACCTGACTCTGATCTGTTGGTTTCTGGTCCATATTTGAGGGTCTTTTGTAAGATGACAAACTACGACCAGGAGCACGGCCTATGATCTGTTGGGTTCTGGTCAATATTTGAGCGTCTTATTTAAGTTTATAAATTAACTCCAGCAGCAAGTCTTCTGATCTGTTGGTTTCCAGTCCATATTTTAGCGTCTAGTGTAAGATCATAAACTATGTCCAGCAGACATTACTCTGATCAGTTGGTTTCCGGTCCATATTTTAGCGCCTTGTGTAAGATGATAAACTACATCAAGCCAAATTGCCTCTGATCTGTTAGTGTCTGGTCCATATTTGAGCGTCTAGTGTAAAATGAGAAAATATGTCCAGCAGAATGGCCATTGATCTGTTGGTGTTTGGTCCATATTTGAGCGTCTAGTGTACCATGATAAACTACGTCCGGCAGCTTGGCCTCTAATCTGTTGGTTTCCGTTACATATATGAGCGTCTAATGTAATATGATAAACTACATCTAGTAGCAAGGTCTTAGATCTGTTGGTTTCTAATCCATATTTGAGCGTCTTTTTTAAGAGGATAAATTAACTGCAGCAGCATGGCCTCTGATCTGTAAGATTCTGGTCTATATTTGAGCATCTAGTGTAAGAAGATAAATTAAAAGCCAGCAGCAATGTTTCTGATCTGTTTGTTTCCTGTCCATATTTGAGCATCCTGTGTAAGATGATAAACTACATCAAGCAGTATGGCTACTGATCGGTTGGTTTCTGGTCTATATTTGAGCGTCTAGATGATAAACTACGAACAGCAGCAAGGCTTGTGATCTGTTGGTTTCCGGTCCATATATGAGCATCTTGTGTAAGATGGTAAAGTAAGTCCAGCAGCATGGCCTCTGATCTTTTGGTTTCTAGTTCATATTTGTGCGTCTAGCGTAAGATGATAAACTACGTCCAGCAGGAAAGCTTCTGATCTGTTGGTTTCCTGTCCATATTTGTGCGTCTAGTGTAAGATCATAAATTACGCCCAGCAGCATGGCCTCTGATCAGTTGGTTACCGGTCCATATTTGAGTGTCTTGTGTAAGATGTTATGCTACGTCAAGCTGTCATGACTCTGATCTGTTGGTTTCTGGTCCATAATCTAGCGTCTAGTGTAAGATGATAAACTACGTCCAGCAGCAAGGCCTCAGATGTGTTGGTTTCTGGTCCATAATTGAGCGTCTAGAGTTAGATGATAAACTACGTCCAGCAGCATATCCTCTGATCTGTCAATTTTAGCGTCTTGTGTGAGATGATAAACTACCTCCGGCAGCATGGCCACTAATCTGTTGGTTTCCGTTCCATATGTGTGGCTCTAATGTAAGATGATGAAATGCGTCTAGCGGCACGGCCACTGATCTGTTTGTTTCTGGTCCATATCTGAGCGTCTTGTTTAAGATTATAAATTAAGTCGAGCAGCATGGCTTCTGATCTTTTGTTTTCAGGTCCATATTTGAGCGTCTAGTGTAAGATGATATACTACGTCCAGCAGACCTGTCTCTGATCACGTGGTTTCCGGTCCATATTTTAGCACCTTGTGTAAGATGATAAACTACGTCAGTCAACATAGCCTCTGATCTGTTAGTGTCTGGTCCATATTTGAAAGTCTAGTGTTAGCTGATAAACGACGTCCAGCATCAAGGCCTCGTTTTTTTGGTTTCCGGTCCATATTTGAGCGCCTAGTGTAAGATGATAAAATACGTCCAGGATTATGGCCTCTGATCTGTTGGTGTTTGGTCCATATTTGATCGTCTAGTGTAAGATGGCCTCTAATATGTTGATTTCCGTTACATATGTGAGCGTCTAATATAAGATCATAAACTACATCTAGCAGCAATGTCTTAGATCTGTTGGTTTCTTGACCATATATGAACGTCTTTTTTAAGATGATAAATTAACCCCAAATTCTAGCAGCAATGCCTCTGATCTGTTGGTTTCCGGTCCATATTTGAGCGTCTAGTGTAAGATGATAAACTACGTCCAGCAGAATGTCCTCTGATTTATGGGTTTCCGGTGCATATTTGAGTGTCTAGTGTAAGATGATATACAATGTCCAGCAGCAAGACCTCTGATCTGTTGGTTTCTGGTCCATAATTGAGCATCTAATGTGAGATGGTAAACTACGTTCAGCAGCATGGCCTCTGATCTGTTGGATTCTGGTCCATATTTAACCGTCTTGGGTAACATGATAAACTATGTCCAGTAGCAAGACCTCGGTTTTTACGGTTTCTGGTGCATATTTGAGCGTCTTGTGTAAGATGATGAACTACTTCCTGCATCACGGCCTCTGATCTCTTTGTCCGGTCCATATTTGAGCGTGTAGTTTAAGATGATAAAGTACTTCTAGTCGTAAGGCCTCTGATCTGTTGGTATCGGGTCTATATTTGAGCGTCTAGTGTAAGATGATGAACGACGTCCAGCAGCAAGGAATCTGACCTCTTGGTTTCCGGTCCAAATTTGAGCGTCTAGTGTAAGATGATAAAACACTTCTTGCAGCAAGTCCTCTGATTTGTTGATATCTGGTCCATATTTGACAGTCTAGTGTTAGATGATAAACTACGTCCAGCAGCATTGCCTCTGATCTGATCGTTTCTGGCCTATATTTGGGCGTCGTCTGTAAGATGATAAACTACCTCCAGCAGTCATGCCTCTTTTCTGGTCCATATTTGAACATCTAGTGTAAGATGATAAAATACGTGCAGAAGCAAGGCATCTGATCTGTTGGCTTCTGGTATATATTTGAGCGTCTAATGTGAGATGGTAAACTCCGTCCAGCAGCATGGCCTCTGATCTGTTGGTTTCTGGTCCATATTTGAGAGTCGTGTGTTAGATGATGAACTACGTCTAGCAGAATTGCCTCTGATCGGTTGATTTCTGGTCCATATTTGAGCGTCTTGTGGAAGATGATGAACTACGCCTAGTAGCAAGGCCTCTGATCTCTTGGTTTTCGGTCCATATTTGAGCGTCTAGTGTAAGATGATGAATTACTTCTAGAAGCAATGCTTCTGATCTGTTGGTATCTGGTCCATATTTGAGCGTCTAGTGTAAGATGATAAACTACGTCCAGCAGCATGGCCTCTGATCTGTTGGTTTCTGGTCCATATTTGAGTCTAGCGTAAGATGATAAAATACGTCCAGCAGCATGTCCTCTGATCTGTTGGTTGCTGGTTCATTTCTTGGTTTCTGGTGCATATTTGAGTGTCTTGTGTAAGATGATAAACTACGTCCAGCAGAAAAGCCTATGATCTGTTGGTTTCTGTTCCATAATTAAGCATCTAGTGTAAGATGATAAACTACGTCCAGCAGCAAGGCTTCTGATCTGTTTGTTTCCAGTCCATATTTAAGCGTCTTGCCTAAGATGATAAACTACGCACAGCAGCATGGCGTATGATCTGTTGGTTTCCGGTGCATATTTGAGCGGCTACTGTAAGATGATAAATTACGTCCAGAAGCAAGGCTTCTGATATGTTGGTTTCCGGTCCACATTTGAGCATCTTGTGTAAGATGATAAAAGACTTTCAGCAGTATGGCCTCTGATGGGTTGTTTTCTTGTCCATATTTGAGCGACTTTGTAGGATGATAAACTACGTGCAAGAGAAAGGCCTGTGATCTGTTGGTTTCTGGTCCATATTTGAGCGTCCCGTGTTAGATGTTAAAAAACATCCAGCAGCATGGCCTCTGATCTGTTGGTTTCTTGTCCATATTTGAACGTCTTGTGTAAAAAAAAATAAACTACGTCCAGCAGCACGGCCTCTTATCTCTTTGTTTCCGGTACATATTTGAGCGTACTTCTAGCAGCAAGGTACTTCTAGCAGCAAGGTACTTCTAGCAGCAAGGCCTCTGATCTGTTGGTGTCTGGTCCATATTTGAGAGTCTAGTGTAAGATAATAAAATACGTCCAGCAGCATGGACTCTGATCTGTTGGTTTCTGGTCCATATTTGAGCGTCTTGTGTAAGATTATGAACTTCGTCCAACAGAAAGGCCTCTGACCTATTCGTTTCCGGTCCATATTTGAACGTCTAGTGTGAGATGATAAAGTATTTCTAGCAGCATGGCCTCTGATCTGTTGGATTCTGGTGCATATTTAACCATCTTGTGTAAGATGATGAACTACGTGCGAGCAGCAATGCCACTGATCTGTGGGATTCCGGTTCATATTTGAGCGTCTAGTGCATGATGATAAACTACGTCCAGCAGCATGGCTTCTGATCTATTGTTTTCCGGTCCACAATTGTGCATCTACTGTATGATGATAAAATACGTTCAGCAGTATGGCCTCTGATGGGTTGGTCTCTTGTCCATATTTGAGCGTCCTGTGTAAGATGATAAATTACGTCCAGCAGTCATGCTTCTGATCAGTTTTTTACGGTCCATATTTTAGCGCCTAGTGTAAGATGATAAACTACGTCCAGCAGCATGGCCTCTGATCTGTTGGTATCTGGTCCTAATTTGAGCGTCTAGTTAAAGATGAGAAACTACGTTGCGTAGCAACTCATCTGATCTGTTCGTTTTCGGTTCATATTTGAGCATCTAGTGAAAGATGATACGTCCAACAGCAATGCCTCTGATTTGTGGGTTTCCACTGCATATTTGAGTGTCTAGTATAAGATGATATAATATGTCCAGCAGCAAGACCTCTGATCTGTTGGTTTCTGGTCCATATTTGAGCTTCTAATGTGAGATGATAAATTACGTCCAGCAGCAAGGCCTCTGATTTGTTGTATTCCGGTCCATATTTGAACGTCTAGTGTAAGATGATAAACTACGTCCAGCAGCATGGCGTCTGGTCTGTTTGTTCCCAGTCCATATTTAAGCGTCTTGTGTAAGTTGATAAACTACGTACAGCAGCATGGCCTCTGATCTGTTGGTTTCTTCTCCATATTTAAGCGTCTAGTGTAAGATGATAAATTACGTCAAGCAGCAAGGCTTCTGATGTGTTGGTTTCCGGTCCACATTATAGCATCTAGTGTAAGATGATAAAATACGTTCAGCAGTATGGCCTCTGATGTGTTGGTTTCTGGTCCATATTTGAGCGTCCTGTGTACGATGATAAACTACGTGCAGTAGCAAGGCCTCTGACCTGTTGGTTTCTGGTACATATTTCAGCCTCTAATGTGAGATGGTAAACTACGTCCAGCAGCATGGCCTCTGATCTGTTGGTTTCTCGTGCCTATCTGAGCCTCTAATGTAAGATAATGAAGTACTTCTAGCAGCAACGCCTCTGATCAGTTGGTATCTGGTCCATATTTGCGCGTCTAGTGTAAGATGATAAACTACATCCAGCAGCATGTTCTCTGATTTGTTGGTCTCTGAGCCATTTTTGAGAGTCTAGTGTAAGATTATGAAATACATCCAGCAGTATGGCATCTGATCGGTTGGTTTCTTGTCCATATTTGAGCGTCTTGTGTAAGATGATAAACTCCGTTCTTCAGCAAGGCCTCTGATCACTTGGTTTCCGGTTCATATTTGAGCGTCTAGTGTAGAATGATAAAGTAACTCTAGTAGCATAGCCGCTAATCTGTTGGTTTCTGGTCCATATTTGAGAGTCTAGTCTAAGATGATAAATTACGTCCAGCAATCATGCCTCTGCTCTGTCTAAGATGATAAACTACGTCCAACAGAAAGGGCTCCGATTTGTGGGTTTCCGGTGCATATTTTAGTGTCTAGTGTAAGATGATATATTATCACCAGCAGCAAGACTGTTGGTTTCTGGTCTATATTTCAGCGTCTAATGTGAGATGGTAAACTACGTCCAGCAGCATGGCCTCTGATCTGTTGGTTTCTGGTCCATATTTGAGCGTCGTGTGTAAGATTATAAAATAGGTCCAGTAGCAAGTCTTCTGATCTCTTGGTTTCCGGTCCATATTTAGCGTCTAGTTTAAGATTATCGCACCCGGCCGGAAGTTACTGCCGGCTACTCAAACGTCTGAAAGCGTCACCACGGGAATCAGCGTAACAACTTGCCACGGGCGAGAATACGTCGAGATCTTGAATAGATACCCAGATATCATTCAACCACTCGCGGGAACCGGTCCGGCAAAACACCAAACCCAGCACCATATAAAGACCAGTGGACAGCCAACATTTTCTCACCCACGACGACTCCCTCCTCATAAGCTTGAATACGCCAGAAAGGAATTCAACAATATGCTGGAGGGCGGATTCATACGACCTTCCGATAGCCCATACGCCTCTCCCCTACATCTCGTACCGAAACCTGGAAGCACGGACTTTAGGATATGCGTCGACTACAGAAGGCTGAACGCTACAACCATACCCGATCGCTATCCAGTCCCTCATATACACGATTTTGCCTCAGGGTTACAGGGCACTCGTGTCTTCTCAAAAATCGACCTCACGAAGGCTTACCACCAAATCCCCATATCTCCGGAGGACATCCCAAAGACCGCTGTAACCACTCCCTTCGGCCTTTTTGAATATATCAAAATGCCCTTTGGCCTGAGGAACGCAGCACAAACCTTTCAACGTTTCATGGACGAGGTACTGCGTGGCTTAACGTACGCATATGCCTACATCGATGACATCCTGGTAGCTAGCACGGATGAGAACGCTCACAGGCAACATCTAAACGACGTCTTCCAAAGGTTAGCACAGTATGGACTCCGGCTGAACACCGACAAATGCACGTTCGGGGCATCTGAGGTGAACTTCTTAGGTCATCACATCGACGCAAACGGAATCACACCGTTACCGGAGAAAATCGACGCAATAAGAAATTTCCCTACGCCCACATCCATAAAACAAATTCGGCGGTTTATCGGTATGATAAATTTTTACCGCAGGTTCATCCCCAACTGCTCGACAATTCTTTCCCCGCTGACAAACCTCATAGAGCGAAAGAACAAGCAAATTATACTAGAAGGAGAAGCCTTGCGGGCTTTCGAAACGGCAAAGATAGCGCTGATAAGATTCACGAAACTCTCATTCATTGAAAACGACCCGGAAACGAGGATCTTCCTCACAACAGACGCTTCCGACGTTGGAATAGGAGCAGTAGTGGAGCAGCAAGTTAATATGGAGAGAAAACCGATAGCTTTTTTCTCAGCTAAACTCTCCGCAGCCCAGAGAAGATACAGCACCTTCTCACGAGAACTCCTGGCTATCTACCTGTCTATCCGTCATTTCCGACATCTCCTAGAGGGCAGACATTTCACAATTTTCACGGATCACAAACCGCTGACCAACGCGATGAATGTCAGTGCAGACAAATATACATCCCGTGAAACACGTCACCTCGACTACATTTCACAATTTACGACGGACATCAGACACGTCAAAGGAAAGAACAATACCGTCGCAGACACATTGTCCAGAACAGACGTCAATACCCTGGATAACGATATCTTGAGCCAAGAGCTGATAGCCGACAAACAAAAAGACGACACGACGATACCTGACCTCATCAAGGAAACTTCGTTGAAACTGCAGGAATTCCCGTGTCCGTTCAGCGACAAAACCCTTTTCTGCGACACCGCGCTGGATACTCCGAGACCATACATTCCTCCATCTCTCAGAAAGAAAGTATTCCTCCATCTCCACAATCTATCTCATCCGAGCAAGCGAGCAACCGTCAAGCTTATCGCCGAGCGATTCGTGTGGCCTAATATGAAATCAGACATCAGGAATTGGGTCTCAACCTGCATACAATGCCAAAAATGTAAAATTCAGAGGCACACAAAATCACCAGTTGGAACATTCGCCACACCCGACGCACGTTTCTGTCACATCCACGTTGACCTCGTCGGGCCTCTGCCAATGTGCCAGGGGTATCAATACCTTCTAACAGTCATAGACCGTTTTTCGAGGTGGCCAGTCGCAGTACCGATTAAGGACATTTCCGCCACCACAGTTGCTAAAGCTATCCTCGCCAACTGGATTACGAACTTTGGTGTACCCCAAGTTCTCACTACAGATCGAGGACCACAATTTCAGTCCTCGCTTTTCCGAGAATTCTCTCAACTTCTGGGTGTCAGGCACATTAAAACGACTGCTTACCACCCTTGCGCAAACGGCCTCGTCGAAAGATTTCATCGATCCCTAAAGGCGTCCTTAGCAACCAAACTTGACATACATAATTGGGTCGACAACCTCCCCATGACTATGCTCTCTTTGCGGAATACCCTCAAAACCGATTTAGGGTGTTCGACAGCGGAACTCGTGTTCGGCATGCCTCTCTCCTTACCAGGACAATATTTTCACATTCCGCAGAACTCGTGCACAACCTCACCAAGTTCTTTTGTGCAGGATCTGCGCCACAGAATGGCCAAACTCACATATACTCCCCCACGACAACAAACCACAAGCTCATACTTACCACAGAAACTGGATAGCTGCGATTTCGTTTTTGTCAGGAACGACGCCGTAAAAAAACCACTCACACCCAGCTACCAAGGTCCTTTTAAAGTTTTGAAGCGTTCCGAAAAATTTGTCACGATCATGCGCAGCAGAGACAAAGATACAGTCTCTATCGACCGACTCAAACCAGCCTGGTTAGAGGAAACTCCTCCCGACGCAAAACTGCCATCAACGACGGAAGTTGAAACAACCACACCAGTCATACGAACAAAATCGGGCAGAAGAGTTCATTTTCCATCCAAATTGAAGACCTACATTTTTTTTTGAATTGATCATGATCAATTTTCTAGAAAGGGGGCCTTATCGCACCCGGCCGGAACTTACTGCCGGCTACTCAAACGTCTGAAAGCGTCACCACGGAAAACGGAACAAACGCCATTAAGTTCCAGTGACTCAGCATTTTCAGACACCAAATCACAAAAATACAAAAACAAAACGAAACGTAACATCCACAACTAAAAATAATGACCAGAAACTAATTCATATACACATGGGGCCTAAATGAAACCCATGGGTACATTCAAAAGTAGAAGCTCATTTTTAGTGAATAACTAAAAGACATTATTAGCCAAGCTACGATGCTGACCCCGGCCTACATAAACATGGCCAAATTTCTTCCACCAAATTATTCTTGGAACCAGGGTTTAAGAGCCACGCTCCCCTCACCGCTGACCTGAAGAAGAAGAAGAAGAAGAAGAAGGAGAAGCAGCAGCAGCCAGCCAGCCAGCCAGCCAGCCCGGGTCAAGCAGCAGCATCCGGGTTTAAGAGCGGCACGCTCCCCTCACCGCTGACCTCAAGCAGCAGCAGCAGCCAGACCGAGCCCAGCAGCAGCCCAGGTCAGGCAGCAGCAGCAGCCGCCACTAGCCAGCCCTGGTCAGGCAGCAGCAGCAGCCACTAGCCAGACAAGGTCAAGCAGCAGCAGCACCCCGCGTACATTCTTATGCGATAGTCCTTTTCAGGGCTAACGATTACATATTTATGCCATAGTCCTTTTCAGGGCTAACGACTACATGATTATGCAATAGTCCTTTTCAGGGCTAACGATTACATATTTATGCCATAGTCCTTTTCAGGGCTAACGACTACATGATTATGCCATAGTCCTTTTCAGGGCTAACGATTACACACCTATGCAATAGTCCTTTTCAGGGCTAACGATTACATATTTATGCCATAGTCCTTTTCAGGGCTAACGATTACATATTTATGCCATAGTCCTTTTCAGGGCTAACGATTACATATTTATGCCATAGTCCTTTTCAGGGCTAACGACTACATGATTATGCCATAGTCCTTTTCAGGGCTAACGATTACACACCTATGCAATAGTCCTTTTCAGGGCTAACGATTACATATTTATGCCATAGTCCTTTTCAGGGCTAACGATTACATATTTATGCCATAGTCCTTTTCAGGGCTAACGACTACATGTTTATGCCATAGTCCTTTTCAGGGCTAACGATTACACATTTATGCAATAGTCCTTTTCAGGACTTCCTGACTACATAGTTTATGCAATAGTCCTTTTCAGGACTTCCTGCCTACATAGTTTATGCAATAGTCCTTTTCAGGACTTCCTGACCACATAGCTTATGCAATAGTCCTTTTCAGGACTACCTGACCACATAGCTTATGCGATAGTCCTTCCGGTTACTACCAAGCTGCATCCCTGATGACCGTCAACCTAAGGACGAGCAGGTTCCCTCAGCACTGACTGGTCCGCTGCCCTAAAACAAGACGATCTTTCGGGTGGCGCTCCCCGATTCATTGCGACACAAGACTTGTACATACTTTTGCCAAATTATTAAATAAAATTTGGCTTTGATTTTAAACCCTCGCTTTTGTTATCCTTGCTTCGATCGTATTTTCCAATATAAATTTTACTGCTTGCGGGGTTGATAGCATCACGCTTGACGGCCCCGCAACAAGATGATAAACTACGTCCAGCAGCATGGCCTCTGATCTGTTGGTTTCTTGTACATATTTGAACGTCTTTTGTAAGATGATAAGCTACGTCCATCAGCAATGATTCTGATCTTCTGGTTACTGGTCCATATTTGAGCGTCTAGTGTAAGATGATGAACTACGTCCAGCAGCAAGGCCTCTGAACGTTTGATTTCTGGTCCATATTTGAGCGTTTTGTATGTTTATATACTACGTCCAGCAGCCTGGCCTGTGATCTGTTGGTTACTGGTCAGAATTTAGAGTCTAGTGTAAGATGATGAACTACGTCCAACAGCATGGCCTGCGATCTGGTCCATATTTGAGGGTCTTGTGTAAGATGATATAATACTTCTAGCAGAAAGACCACTGATCTGTACGTTCCTGTTCCATATTTGAGCGTCTAGTATAATATGATAAACTGGGTCCAGCAACAAGGCCTCGGAACTGTTGGTTTCTGGTTCATATTTGAGCGTCTAGTGTAAAATGATAAATACGACCAGCAGCATGGCCTCTGATCTGTTGGTTTCTGGTCTATATTTGATCTTCTTCAGTAAGATGTTAAATGACGTCCAGCTGCAAGGACTCTGAACTGTTGATTTCTGGTCCATATTTGAGGGTCTAGTTTGTGATGATAAACTACGTCGTGAAGGAAGGCCTCTGATATGTTGGTTTCTGGTCCATATTTTAGCGTCTTGTAAATGATGATAAACTACGTCCAGCAGCAAGGCCTGTGATCTGTTGGTTTCTGGTCCATATTGAGCCTCTAGTGTAAGATGATAAACTACGTCCAACAGCATGACCTGTGATCTGTTGGTTTCTGGTCCATATTTGAGCGTCTTGAGTAAGATGATGAACTGAGTCCAGCAGCATGCCCTCTGATCTGTTGATTTCTGGTCCATATTTGATCGTCTTCAGTAAGATGTTAAATGACGTCCTGCTGCAAGGATTCTGAACTGTTGGTTTTTCGTCCATATTTGAGCGTCTTGAGTAAAGTGTGAAATGAGGGTCAAGCAGAATTGCCTCTGATATGTTGGTTACTAGTCGATATTTGAGCGTCTATTGTAATATGATAAACTACGGCCAGCAGCATGGCCTCGGATCTCTGTGTTTCTTGTCCATATTTTAGCGTCTTGTGAAAGATGATAAACTACGTCCAGCAGAAATGCTTCTGATCTGTTGGTTTTACGTCCATATTTGAGCGTTTTGTGTAAGATGATGAACTACGTCAAACACTATGGTCTCTGATCGTTTGGTTTCTGGTCCATATTCGAGCATCTTGTGTGAGATGATAAAATACGTCCAGCCGCATGAGGTCTGATCAGTTGCATTCTGGTTCATATTTGAGAGTCTTGTGTAAGATGATAAACTACGTCCAGGTTCAATGCCTCTGATCTCTTGCTGTAAGGACCATATTTGAACGTCTAGTGTAAGACGATAAATTACGTCCGGCAGCATGGCCTCTGATATATTGGTTTCCGGTCCATATTTGAGCGTCTAGTCTAAGATGATAATCTACGTCCAGCAGCATGGTCTCTGATGTGTTTGTCTCCGGTCCCATATTTGAGCGTCTAGTTTAATATGATAAACTACATCCAGCATGGCCTCTGCTCTGTTGGTTTCTGGTCCATATTTGAGCGTCTTGTGTAAGATGATAAATTACCTACAGCAGCATGGCTTCTGATCTGTTGATCCATGCTGGACGTAGTTTTTAGCATCTTACATTAGAATCTCAAGTATGGATCCGAAAGCAACAGCTCAGAGGTTTTTCTGCTGGACGTAATTTATCATCTCACTCAAGTGGATCAAATATGGATCAGAAACAAAGAGAACAGAGGTATTGATCGCAGGTCTTGCTACTGGACGTAGTGTATCATCTTACACAAGTCATTCAAATATGGACCAGAAACAAAGAGAACAGAGGCGTTTCTGTTGGACGTAGTTTATCATCTTTCACAAGACACTCAAATATGGACCAGAAACCAACAGATCAGAGTGTATGCTGCTGGAGCTAGTTAATTATCTGACACACGACCCTCATATATGGACCAGAAACAAACAGAAGAGAGGCATTGCTGCTGGACGTAATTCATCATCTTACACAAGAGGCTCAAATATGGCCAGAAAACAACAGATCAGAGGCCTGCTGCTGGACGTATTTTATCATCTCAAACAAGACGCTCAAATATGGACCAGAAACCAACATATCAGAGACCTTTTTGCTGGACGTAGTTTATCTTCTTACAGTTGACGTTCAAATATAGACTAGAAAAAAAACAATCAAAGGCCATGCTACTGGTAGTTTATCATCTGACACAAGACACTTTAATATGGACAATAAACCAACAGATGAGAGGCCATGCTGCTGGACGTAGTTTATTATCATATACAAGACTCTCAAATATGGACCAGAAACCAGCAGATCAGAGGCGATGCTGCTGGAAGTAGTTTATCAAGTTACACTAGACGCTGAAATTTGGAACGCAAACCAACATGTCATGGGCCATGCTGCCTGACGTAGTTTATCATCTTACACTAGACTCTCAAATATGGAGAGGAAAGCAACAGATCAGAGGCTTTGCTTCTGGACGTAATTTATCATCTTACACAAGACCCTCAAATATGGACCAGAAACCAATATATCAGAGGCCATGTTGCCGGACGTAGTTTATCATATTACACTAGACGCTTAAATATGGACCAGAAACCAACAGATCAGAGGCCATGCTGGTGGACGTATTTCATCCTCTAAAACTAGACGCTCAAATATGTACCAGAAACCAACAGATCAGACATAGTTTATGATCATACAGAAGAAGTACCGGAATCCAACATGTCTCAAGCCTTGCTGCTGGATTGTAGTTTATCATCTTAATTAGACGCTCAAATAGGAACCAGAAACCAACAGATCAGAGGCCATACTGCTGGACGTAGTTTACAATCTTACACAGGACGACTAACTATGGACCAGAAACCAATAGATCAGAGGCCATCCTGTTGGACGTAGTTTATCATCTTACACAAGACGCTCAAATATGGACAATAAACCAAGAGATCAGATGCCTTGCTGCTCGACGTAGTTTATCATCTTACAATAGACGCTCAAATATCGACCTGAATCTAACAGATCATAGGCTTTCCTGGTGGACGTAGTTTATCCTCTTACACTAGACGGTCAAATATGGACCAGAATCCAATAGATCAGATGCCTTGCTGCTGGAAGTAGTTTATCATCTGATACAAGACGCTCAAATATTGACCAGAAAACAATAGATCAGAGGCTTTGCTTCTGGGCTTAATTTTTCATCTTACACTACACGTTCAAATATCGAACAGGCACCAACAGATCAGAGGCATTGTTGCTGGAGGTAATTTCCATCTTACACATGGACCAGAAATCAACAGATCAGAGGCTTTGCTTCTGGACGTAGTTTATCATCTTACTCAAGATTCTCAAATATGGACCAGAAACAAACAGATCAGAGGCCATGCTTCTGGACGTAATTCATCATCATATATTAGACGCTCAAATTTAAAAGGGAAACCAAAAGATCAGAGGTCCTGCTGCTGGACGTAGTTTATCATCTTACACTAGACGTTAAAATATGGACCAGAAACCAACAGATTAGAGGCCATGCTTCTGGACGTAGTTTACCATCTTACACTAGACGCCCAAATACGGACCAGAAACCAACACATCAGAGGCCTTGTTTCTGGACGTAGTTTATCATCATCTTACACAAGACCCACAAATATGGACCGGAAACCAACAGACAAATATTCTTGCTGCTGGACGTAGTTTAACGCTCATATATGGATCAGAAACCCACAGATCAGAGGCCATGCTTCGGGACGTAGTTTGTCATATTAAACTTGACGCTCAAATATGTACCACAAAACAACAGATCAGAGGCCATTCTGCTGGACGTAGTTTATAATCTGACACAAGACACTCAAATATGGAAGGTAACCCAACAGAGCAGAGACCATGCTGCTGGACGTAGTTTATCATCTTACACAAGACGCTCAAATATAAACCGGAAAAACAGAGGAGAGGTCTTGCTGGAAAGGTTTATCATCTTACAAAGACGTTCAAATATGCACCGGAATCAAACAGATGGGAGCCATTGCTGCTGGACGTAGTTTACCAACTAAAACTAGACTCTCAAATATGGAACGAAAACCAACAGATCAGAGGCCAGGCTGCTTGTCAATGTTAATTATCTTACGCTCCATATGGACTAGAAACCAACAGATCATAGGCTTTGATGTTCGACGTAGTTTACCATCTTACACAAGGTGCTCAAATATGAACCAGAAACCAACAGATTAGAGTCCATGTTGCTGGACGTAGTTTATTATCTTACACAAGACGCTCAAATACGGACCAGAAACCAAAAGATCAGAGACCTTGCTGCTGGTCGTAGTTTATCATCTTACACAAGACGCTCAAATATTGACCAGAAACCATCAGATCAAAGGGCATTCTGCTGGACGTAGTTTACAATCTTACACAGGACGCCTAACTATGGACCAGAAACCAACAGATCAGAGGCAATGCTACTGAACGTAGTTATCATCTTAAACAAGGCGTTAAAATATGGAGCGGAAAACAAAAGATCAGAGGCCATGCTGCTGGACGCAGTTTATCATCTTAAAGTAGACGCTCAAATATGGACCGTAATCCAACAGATCAGAGGCCTTGCTGCTGGATGTAGTTTATCATCTTACATTAAACTCTCAAATCTGGACAACAAACCAACAGATCAGAGGCCATGCTGCAGGACGTAGTTTATAATCTTACACTAGGCGCTCAAATATGGACCGGAAACCAAATGATAAGAGAGCATGCTGCCGGACGTAGTTTATCATCTTACACTACATGCTCAAATATGGTTCGGAAACCAACAGATCAGAGGCCTTGCTGCTAGACTAGTTCTTCATCATGCATAAGAGGCTAAAATATGGACCAGACACCAACAGATCAGAGACCTTGCTGCCGGACGTAGTTTATCATCTTACACAAGACGCTCAAATATGGAGTAGAACTAAGAGAACAGAGGAATTGTTGCTAGACGTAATTTATCATCTTACACTAGACGCTCAAATATGGATCGGAAACCAACAGATCAGAGGCCATGTTGCTGGACGTAGTTTATCATCTTAAAATCTTACACAGAACGCTAAAATATTGTCGAGAAAACCACAGATCAGAGGCCTTGATGCAGGAAGTATTTTATCATCTTACACAAGACGCTCAAATATGTAGTAGAACAGAGTAATTGTTGCTGGGCGTAGTTTAACATCTTACACCAGACGTTAAAATATGGACCAGAAACAAACAGATTAGAGGCCTTGCTGCTGGACGTAGTTTACCATCTTACACTAGACGCCCAAATACGGACCTGAAACCAACACATCAGAGGCCTTGTTTCTGGACGTAGTTTATCATCTTACACAAGACGCACAAATATGGACCGGAAACCAACAGATCAGAATTCTTGCTGCTGGACGTAGTTTAAAATCTTACCCAAGACACTCATATATGGACCAGAAACCCACAGATCTGAGGCCATGCTACTGGACGTAGTTTGTCATTTTAAACTTGACGCTCAAATATGTACCACTAAACAACAGATCAGAGGCCATTCTGCTGGACGTAGTTAATAATCTGACACAAGACACTCAAATATGAAGGTAAACCAACAGAGCAGAGGCCATGCTGCTGGACGCACTTCATTATCTTACACTAGACATTCAAATATGTAACAGAAAACAACAGGGCAGAGCGCTTGCTGCTGGACACAGTTTATCATCTTACATTAGACGCTCAAATATAGAGCAGAAACCAACTGAGCAGAGGCCATGCTGCTGGGCTTACTTATCATCTTAAACAAGGCGTTAAAATATGTACCAGAAAACAAAAGATCAGAGGCCATGCTGCTGGACGCAGTTTATCATCTTAAAGTAGACGCTCAAATATGGACCAGAAACCAACAGATCAGATGCCATTCTTCTCGACGTATTTCATCATCTTACACTAGACGCTGAAATATAGACCAGAAACCAACATATCAGAATCCTTACTGCTGGACTTAGTTTATCATCTTAATATCTTACACAGGACGCTCAAATATGGACGAGAAACCAACAGATCAAAAGCCTTGCTCCTGGACGTAGTTTAACATCTTAAACAAGACGCTCAAACATGGACCGGAATCCAACAGATCACAGGCTTTACTGGTGGACGTCTTTTATCATCTTACATTAGACGCTCAAAGATGGACCAGAAACCAAGAGATCAAAGGCCTTGCTGCTGGACGTAATTTAACATCTTACAAAAGACGCTCAAATATGGACGAAAAAAGAGATCATAGCAATTCTGCTTGAAGTAGTATATCATCTTACACGACACGCTCAAATATGGACCGTAATCCAACACATCAGAGGCCTTGCTGCTGGATGTAGTTTATAATCTTACACAAGACGCTCAAATATTGACCAAAAACCAACAGATCAGAAGCCATGCTGCTGGACGTAGTTTATCATTTTACACTGGACGCTCAAATATGTACCGGAAACCAACAGGTCCAAGGCCTTGATGCTGGATGCTGTTTATCATCTTACACTAAACTCTCAAATCTGGACCACAAACGAACAGATCAGAGGCCATGCTGCTGGATGTAGTTTATCATCTTACACTAGGCGCTCAAATATGGACCGGAAACCAACAGATCAGAGGCCATGCTGCTGGAATAGTTTACATCTTAACCAAGACGCTGAAATATGGACCAGAAACCAACAGAGCAGAGGCCTTCCTGATGGACGTAGTTTATCATCTTACACAAGAAGTTCAAATATTGACCAGAAACCAACAGAACAGAGGCAATGCTGCTGGACGTAGTTTCTCATATTACACTGAACGCTCCAATATGGACCGGAAACAAACAGATGAGAGGCCATGCTGCCGCACGTAGTTTATAATCTGACACTAGACGCTAAAATATGGACCGGAAACCAACAGATCAGAGGCCATGCTGCTGGACTAGTTTACATGTTAAACAGGACGCCTAAATATGGACCAGAAACCAAGAGATCAGGGGCCTTGCTGCTGGTAGTAATTTATCATCTTACACAAGACGCTCAAATATGGACCAGAAACCAAAATGTCAGAGACCTTCCTGCTAGACGTAGATTTTCATCTTACCTGAGACCCTTAAATATGGACCAGAAACCAACATATCAGAGGCCATGCTGCTGGACGTAGATTATCATCGTAAATTAGATATTCAAATATGGACCAGAATCTGACAGATCAGAGGATATGCTGCTGGACGTAATATATCATCTTACACAAGACGCACAAATATGGACCTGAAACCAACAGATCAAAAGCCATTCCGCTGGACCTAGTTTATCATCTTACACTAGACATGCTGCTGGACGTTGATTATCATCTTAGTCTAGACACTCAAATATGGACCAGAATCCAATAGATTAAGGGCCTTGCTGCTGGTTGTAATTTATCATCTTACACAAGAAGCTCAAATATGGACCAGAAACCAACAGATGAGAGGCCTTGTTGCTGGACCTTGTTTATCATCTCACACAAGACGCTCAAATATGGACCAGAACCCAACAGATCAAAAGCCTTTCTGCTGGACACAGTTTATCATCTTACAATAGACACTCAAATATGGACCAGAAACCAACAGATTAGAGGCCTTGCTCCTGGATGTAGTTTATCATCTTACACAAGTCTCAAATATGGACCAGAAACAACAGATCTGAGACTTTTCTGCTGGACGTTGTTTATCATTTCATACAAGAGACTCAAATATGGACCAGAAACCAACAGATTAGAGGTCAAGCTGCTGGACGTAGTTTATCATCTTAATATAGAAGCACAAATATGGAGTAGAATCCAACAGGTCAGAGGCTTTACTGCTGGACGTAGTTTATGATGTTACTCTAGAATGCTCAAATATGGACCTGAAACCAACAGATCAGATTCCTTGTTGCTGGACTTAGTTTAACAACTTACACAAGAAGCTCAAATATATTCCAGAAACCAACAGATCATACACTAGCCGCTCAATTATGGGCCAGAAACCAACAGATCAGAAGCCTTGCTGCTGGACGTAGTTTATCATCTTACACTATACGCTCAAATATGGACCGGAATCCAACAGATCAGAGGCTTTACTGGTGGAAGTAGTTTATGATCTTACACTAGATGCTCAAATATGGACCAGAAACCAACAGATCAGAGGCCTTGATGCTGGACATACACCCTTTCCAAGAGAGTGTTTGCATTTGTGTGTTCCCTTAAGAAAATCATGAACTCACATCTCTTCCCATTTTTTGGTAAATAGCATAACACTTATAACTGTGTAAAGCAGTCTATCTAAGACATTCGTCCTAACCCTATTTCACCCAATGAACCCTTGTTACCATAAGTCAGAATGTCATTCCCAATCACCCTTTCCAAGGTTGTGTTTCCATTTGTGTGTGCCCTTAAGAAAGGCATGAACCCACATCTCTTACCATTTGTTGGTAATAACATATCACTTAGAACTGTGTTATGCCGTCCATCTAATACATTCGACGTCAACTTTGTTCACCCAATGCACCCTTGCCACCATAAATCAGGATGACATTCCCAATCACCCTTTCCAATATTGTCTTTGCATTTGTGTGTGCCTTTAAGAAAGGCATGAAATCACATCTCTTTCCATTTGTTGGTAAATAATGTAGCACTTAAAACTGTGTACGGCAGTCCATCTAAGACATTGTTCCTCAAACTTTTTCACCCAATGCACCCTTGTCACCATAAGTCAGGATGTCATTTCCAATCACCATTTCCAAGATTTTGTTCGCATGAGTGTGTGCCCTTAAGAAAGGCATGAACACACACCTCTTTCATTTTGTTGATTAATAGCATAGAAATTGGAACTGTGTAAGGCAGTCAATCTAAGACATTGTTCCTCAACCATTTTCACCCAATGCACCCGAGTAACCATAAGTCAGGGTGTCATTCCCAATCACCCTTTCGAAGATTGTGCATTTGTGTGTGCCATTAAGAAAGTCATAAACACGCATCTCATTCCATTTGTTGGTAAATAGCATAACACTTAGAACTGTGTAAGGAAGTCCATCCTAGACATTGTCCCTCAAATTTCTTCACCCAATGCATCCTTGTCACCATAAGTCAGAATATCATTCCCAATCACCCATTCCAAGATTGTGTTTGCATTTGTGAGTGCCCTTAAGAAAGGCATGAACACACATCTCTTTCCATTTGTTGGTAAATAGCATAGAACTTAGAACTGTGTAATGCAGTCCATCTTAGACATTGGTCCTCTACCTTTTTCACTGAATGCATACTTGTCACCATAAATCAGGATGTCATTCCCAATTACCCTTTCAAAAATTCACCCAATGCACCCTTCTCACCATAAGTCAGAATGTCATTCCCAATCACTCATTCCAAGTTTGTGTTTGCATATGTGTGTGCCCTTAAGTAAGGCATGAACCCACATCTCTTTCCATTTCTTGGTAAATAGCATGGCACTTAAAATTATGTAAGGCAGTCAATCTTAGACATTGGTCCTCAAACTTTTTCACCCAATGAACCTTTGTCAACATAAGTCAGGATGTCATTCCCAATCACATTTTCCAAGATTGTGTTTGCATTTGTGTGTGCCATTAAGAAAGGCATGAACACACATCTCTTTCCATTTGTTTGTAAATAGCATAGCACTTTGATCTGTGTAAGGCAGTCCATCTAAGACATTGGTCCTCAACATTTTTCTCCCAATGCACCCCTGTCACCATAAGTCAGGATATCGTTCCCACTCCACCTTTCCAAGATTGTGTTTGCATTTGTGTGTGCCATTAAGAAGTCAGAATGTCATTCCCAATCACCCACAACAGATCAGAGGCCACGCTGCTGGACGTAGTTTATCATCTTACACTGGACGCTCAAATATGGACCAGAAACCAAAAGATCAGAGGCCACGCGGTTGGACCTAGTTTATCATCTTACACAAGACACTCAAATATGGACCAGAAACCAATATATCAGAGGATTGCTCTTGGACGTAGTATATAATCTTACACAAGACGCTCAAATATGGACCAGAAACCAACAGATCAGATCCATTGTTGCTGGACGTAGTTTATCATCTTACAAAAGACGCTCAAATCTGGACCAGAAACCAACAGATTAGAGGCCATGCTGCTGGACGTAATTTATCATCTTACACCAGAATCTCAAATATGGACGAAAAACCAACAGATCAGAGAGATGGCTGCTGGACTTAGTTTATCATCTTACACTCGACGCTCAAATATGGACCAGAAACCAACTGATCAGAGGCTGCTGGACGTAGTTTATTTATCTTACACAAGACGCTCAATTATGGACCAGAAATCAACAGATCAGAGACCTTGCTGAAGGACGTAGTTTATCATCTTACACACGACGCTCAAATCTGGACCAGAATTCAACAGATCTGCAGCCATGCTGCTGGATGTAGTTTTCATCTTACAGTAGACGCTCAAATATGGACAAGAAAACAAGAGATCAGATGCCTTGCTGCTCGACGTATTTTATCATCTTACACTAGATGCTCAAATATGCACCGGAGACCAACATATCAGAGGCATTGCTGCTGGACGTAGTTTATCATCTTACACAAGACGCTCAAATATTGATCAGAAACCATCTGATCAGAGCCCATGCTGCTGGACGTAATTCATCATCTTTCACAAGACGCTAAAATATGGACCAGAAACCAACAGATCAGAGGCCAGATTGCTGGATGTAGTATATCATCTTACACAAGACGCTCAAATATGGATCAGAATCCAAAAGATCAGAGGCCATGCTGCTAGACCTAATATTTTTTTTCAGCGTATCACCCCAAGCAAGGCTGGAGGCCACTATCACGCAAGGGGTTATAGAAGGGTTGGTTGAAGAGCAGATAGGAGTGTTAAAGGAGAGGATGTTGAGAAAGAGAAAGACAGTGGGTCGATCAAGGCAAGGGGGTTACAGAAGATTTGAAGCTTGAGCAGATAGGAATGAAAGATGAAAGGATGTGGAGAAGGGAAGTGGATAGATCAAGGCAACTGGAGATGTCGATTGCCGCTACACTTAAACAGTTGGAGATTGTATTTGTCAGGGAAACAGTAATAGGGAAGGGAGTTCCAAAGGCAAGACGTGCGAGACATGAAGCTATTGGAGTAGAAGAGACGTCTATATCTAACAGTTTAAACGGTGTAGGGGTGGGAACGTGATGGCAGCCTCGTAGGACGTTTAAATTCACGAGGCCTAGGGACAAGCGAAAGCAGCTTCTCGGAGAAATTACCGTGAAAGTATTTGTAAAAAGGACAGAGCGAGGAAACATCGCGTCTGTTAGAGAGCGACTGCAGGCGAGATGACAGATCAGGGCCAATCACATTGCATATCCGTCTCTGGATCTTATCAATAACCCTAAGGCAAACAGCAGGGGCCCACACCATATATGGAAGCAATACTCCATGCAAGTGCGAATGGTCGATTTATAGACTTGGAGGATCGATACCGGGGAGAAACATTTCCTGGCTCGGCACAGGGAATCAACTTTCCTTGCGGTGGATGATGCAACTGACTCGATGTATTTGTTCTATCTCAGATCAGCGGACAACGTGAGACCGTGCAGCCGCAGAGGAACTCTCGAGAAGTTGGTCTTCAGACATTCTAATGGGATCCAGGGATGTATCCTTGTGGTGGTTAATAGAGAGCAGTTTTGGTTTAGAGGCGTTAAAGATAACCATCCATTTCTCGCCCCAGTTCACAACCGATTGGAGGTCCTTTTCAATTTGAGCTGCCAGATAAACTGACACACGACGCTCAAATATGGACGAGAAACCAACAGATCAGAAACCATGCTGCTAGACGTAGTTTATCATCTTACACTAGACGATCTAATATGGACCGGAAACCAAAAGATCAGAGGCCTTGCAGCTGGACGTAGTTTATCGTCTTACACAGGAAGCCCAAATATTGACCCAAATCCAACAGGTCAGAAGCCTTGCTGCTGGACGTAGTTTATCAGCTAACACAAGACGCTCAAATATGGACCAGAAACCAACAGATCAGAGACCCTGCTGCTGGACGTAATTTATCATCTTACATTAGACGCTCAAATATGGACCGGAAACCAACAGATCAGAGGCCTTGCTGCTGGACGTGGTTTATCATGTTACACTAGAAGCGAAAATATGGACAAGTATCCAAAAGATCAGAGGCCATGCTGCTGGAAGAAGTTTATCATCTTACACTAGACGCTAAAATATGGACAAGAAACTAACAGATGAGAGGCATAGCTCCTGGACGTAGTTTATCATCTTACACAAGACGCTAAAATATGGACCAGAAACCAACTGATCAGAGGCCATGCTGCTGGTCGTATTTAATCATATTACACTAGACGATCAAATATGGACCAGAAACCAACAGATGTGAGGCCATGCTGCTGGACGTATTTTATCATCTTACACTAGACGCACAAATATAGACAGGATACAAACAGATCAGCAGCCATGCTGCTGGATGAACTTTATCATCTTACACTAGACGCTCAAATATGAACAACCAACCAACAGATCAGAGGCCACGTTGCTAGACGTAGTTTATCATCTTACACTAGACGCTCAAATATGCACCAGAAATCAACAGATCAGCAGGCATTCTGCTGGACGTAGTTTATCATCTTACACTAGACGCTCATATATGGAACAGAAACCAACAGATAGGAGGCCATGCTGCTGGACGTATTTTATCATCTTACACTAGACGCTCAAATATTGACCGCAAACCAACAGATCAGAGGCCATGCTACTGAACCTAAAATATAATCTTACACAGGAGGTTCAAATATAGACCAGAAACCAACAGATCAGAGGCCATGCTGCTGCACGTATTTTATCATCTTACAATAGACATTCAAATATTGACCAGAAACCAACAGATCAGAGGCCATGCTGTTGGACCTAGTTTATCATCTTACTCTGGACGCTCAAATATGTATCAGAAACCAACAGATCAGACGCATTGGAGCTGGGCGTAGTTTATCATATTAAAATAGAGGCTCAGATATGGACGAGAAACCAAGAGATCAGAGGCCATGCTGCTGGACGTAGTTTATCATCTTACTCAAGACTCTCAAATATGGAGCAGAAACCAACAGATGAGAGGCTTGCTGCTGGACGTTGTTTATCATCTTATCAATATGAACCTGAAAAAAATAGATCAGAGGTTTTGCTGCTGGACGTAGTTTGTCATTTTACACAAGACACTCAAATATGGACCAGAAACCAACAGATCAGAGGCTTTGCTGCTGGACGTTGTTTATCATCTTACACAAGACGCTAAAATATGGACCAGAAACCAACAGATCAGCAGCAATGCTGCTGGACGAACTTTATAATTTTATACTAGACGCTCCAATATGGACAACCAACCAACAGATCAGAGGCCACGCTGCTGGACGTAGTTTATCATCTGACACTAGACGCTCAAATATGGACCAGGAAACCAACAGATCAGAGGCCTTACTGCTGGGCGTAGTTTATCGTCTTACACTAGACGCTCAAATATGGACTGGAAACCAAAATATCAGAGTCCTTGCTGTTGGACGAAGTTTCTAATCTTACACAAGACGCTTAAATATGGACTAGAAACCAACAGATAAGAAACGTTGCTGCTGGACGTAGTTTCTCATCTTACACAAGACGCGCAAATATGGACCATAAACCAACAGATCAGAGGCCATGCTGCTGGACCTAGTTTATAATCTTACACACGTCGCTCAAATATGGACCAGAAATCAACAGATCAGCAGGCATTCTGCTGGACCTAGTTTATAATCTTACACACGTCGCTCAAATATGGACCAGAAATCAACAGATCAGCAGGCATTCTGCTGGACGTAGTTTATCATCTTACACTAGACGCTCAAATATGGACCAGAAACCAACAGATAAGAGGCCATGCTGCTGGACGTATTTTATCATCTTACACTAGACGCTCAAATATTGACCGCAAACCAACAGATCAGAGGCCATGTTACTGAACCTAATATATAATCTTACACACGACGTTCAAATATGGGCGTGAAACCAACAGATCAGAGGCCATGCTGCTGGACGTATTTTATCATCTTACACTAGACGCTCAAATATTGACCAGAAACCAACAGATGTGGAGGCCATGCTGCTGGGCCTAGTTTATCATCTTACACTAGAGGTTCCAATATGGATCAGAAACCAACAGATCAGAGGCTTTGGTGCTGGACGTAGTTTATCATATTACACAAGACGCTAAAATATGGACCAGAAACCAACAGATCAGAGGCCATGCTGCTGGTCGTAGTTTATCATCTTACACTAGACGATCAAATATGGACCTGAAACCAACAGACGCGAGGCCATGCTGCTGGCCGTATTTTATCATCTTACACTAGACGCTCAAATATAGTCAGGAAACAAACAGATCAGCAGCCATGCTGCTGGACGTACTTTATCATCTTACACTAGACGCTCAAATATGGACAACCAACCAACCGATCAGAGGCCACGCTGCTGCACGTAGTTTATCATCTTATACTAGACGATCAAATACGGACCAGAAAACCAACAGATCAGAGGCCTTCCTGCTGGATGTAGTTTATCATCTTACACTAGACGATCTAATACGGACCGGAAACAAAAAGATCAGAGGCTTTGCAGCTGTACGTAGTTTATCATCATACACAAGACGGTCAAATATGGACTAGAAAACCAACAGGTCAGAAGCCTTGCTGCTGGACGTAGTTTATAATCTTACACAAGACGCTAAAATATGGAATAGAAAACAGATCAGAGGCCATGCTGCTGGAAGTAGGTTATCTTATTATAAAAGACGCTAAACTAGGGAACGGTATCCAATATATCACAGGCATTTCTGCTGGACGTCGTTTATCATATTATAAAAGACGCTAAACTAGGGAACGGTATCCAACAGATCAGAGGCGTTGTTGCTGGACGTAGTTTATCATTATACACAAGACGGTCAAATATGGACTAGAAACCAACAGGTCAGAAGCCTTGCTGCTGGTCGCTGTTTATCATCTTACAGAAGACGCTCAAATATGGACCAGAAACCCACAGATCAGAGGCCTTGCTGCTGGACGTAGTTTATCATCTTACACAAGACGCTAAACTAGGGAACGGTATCCAAGAGATCAGAGGCATTGTTGCTGGACGTATTTTATCATCTTACACAAGTCGCTCAAATATGGTCCGCAAACCAACAGATCAGAGGCCATACTGCTGGACGTAGTTTATCATCTTACATTAGACGTTTAGATATGGACCAGAAACCAACAGATCAGAGGTCCTGGTGCTGGACATAGTTCATGGGGACTTGTGTTAGTTCATTTGGGGAAATTTTCATGCGGTCCGAAACTGGGGGATCAGTCATATTTCACTTCTTTATAAATTATTTCCAGTGAAAGAAATATTTTCAAAATTGGTATCAAATTGTGTGCAATTTATTCATTCGTCAATGTCTAAAAGGATTTTTCATTTGGTCAGACAGCGAAAATACAGCTTTCACCATGCGCTGAGTGTCGTTTGACACATTACGGTGTCCGAAAACCAGTTCACAAAATAAGCCTTCATTTCTACTTTTTCCTTTCTATCGAATCCTCATAATATAGGTATCAAATTCTTATGAATTGCTTGCATTATCCATAATTACAATTTTTGTCTCCAACTTGATTAGCGATGTGGCGGCTTTCATTTCTTCCGGATTATATTACATTTTGAAACATCAAAGACATATGTTTATAGAATGCTGACACTAGTTTAAGAAAATAACATTAATGAATGCATTTTTATTAATATCAAGCGTCTGCTATACGGCGAAAAGTCGCAAAACATCCATGTCGGGTTTGATCGCATTATATTCACCATTAGAATTCAGATTTTTTTCCGGATTATATTATATTTTGCTTAAACCATGACATATTTTTATGGAAATCCGACACTAGTTTAAGAAAATAACATTAATGAATGCATTTATATTAATATCAAGCGACTGCTAAATAACTGTTGGTAATACGGCGAAAAGCGACAAAACATCCAATTCCGGATGATCGCGTCATAGTCATCTTTAGAATTCAGATTTTCTTCCGGATTATATTACATTTTGCTTCATTTAAGCCTTATGTCTATAGATTTCTGACACTAGATTAAGAAAATAACATTAAGGAATGTATTTTTATTAATATCAAGCGTTTGATAAGTAACTGTCGGTTATACGGCGAAAAGCCACAAAACATCCAACTCGGGTTTGATAGCATCATATTCATCATTAGAATTCAGATTTTCTTCCAAATTATATTACATTTTGCATCATCAAATGTTTATGTTTATAGAATGCTGACACTATTTTTAGAAAATCACATTAATAAATGCATTTTTATGAATATCAAGCGTCTGCTAAGTAACTGTCTGTTAAACGGCGAAAAGCGACAAAACATCCAAGTCGGGTTTGATCGCATCATATTCATTACTAGAATTCAGATTTTCCTCCGGTTTATATTACATTTTGCATCATCTAAGACTTATATTTATAGAATGCTGACACTAGTTTAAGAAAATAACATATATGAATGAATTTCTATTAAGATCAAGCGTTTACGAAGTAATTGTCTGTTATACAGGGAAAAGCGACAAAACATTCAAGTCGGGTTTGATCGCATCATATTCATCATTAGATTTGAGATTTTCTTCCGGATTATATTACATTTTGCATCAACTATATGGGGACTTGTGTTAGTTCATTTCGGCAAATTTTCATCCGGTCCGAGACTGGGTGATCAATCATATTTCACTTCATTATAACATTTTTCCAGTAAAAGAAAAATTTTCAAAATTGGTATCAGATTGTGTGCAATTTATTCATTCGTCCATATCGAGAAGTATTTTTCATGTGGTCAGATAGTGAAAAGTACAGCTTTCACCATGCCCACGATGTGTCGTTTAACAATTTACGGTGTCCGAAAACCAATCCGCAAAATAAGTCTTCATTTCTACTTTTTCCTTTCTATCGAATCCTCATAATATAGGTGTCAAATTTCTTCCATTATCTATAATTACAAAAGGTTTTCTCCAACTTGACTAGAGACGAGGCGTCATTAAAGGATATGGGGACTTGTGTTAGTTCATTTTGGGAAATTTTCATCCGGCACGAAACTGGGGGATCAGTCATATTTCACTTCTTTATAACTTTTTTCCGGTAAAAGAAATATTTTCAAAATTGTTATCAAATTTTGTACAATTTATTCATTTGTCCCTGTCTAGAAGGACTTTTCATTTGGTCAGATAGTGAAAAGATGCACTTCACGATACGCGCGTTGTGTCGTTTGACAATTTACGGTGTCCGAAAACCAGTTCGCAAAATAATCCTTCATTTTTATTTTTCATTTCCATCGAATCCTAATAAAATAGGGACATATTGTCAGAATTGCTTGAATTATCCATAATTACAAAAGTTATCAAATTGTGTACAATTTATTCATTCATCCACGTCTAGAAAAAAAATGGAATTAATTCTACTAAAATTTCAAAATTCATTCTAACGTTGGGGATGAAGAAGATTTTCCATTTGATTAGTAAATATAGATTTTACTTAACAGCAATATCATTTGCGAGGTACAAATTGATACCAACTTTTAAAGGATTTAAAACTTTATAAATTATTCTAATTAAAATTTAAAAAATGAAAATAATTCTACTAAACATTAAAAATTCATTCTAACATTGGGGATGAAGACTTAAATTGCAGTAAGATTTTGCATTTGATTAGTAAATATAGCTTTAAATTAATAGCAATATCATTTGACAGGTACAAATTTATACCAAATTTTAAAAGATTTAAAACTTCATAAATTATAATACTTAAAATTTAAAAAATGAAAATAATTCTACTAAAAATTCAAAATTATTTCTAACATTGGAGACAAGGCATTAAATTGCAATAAGCTTTTCCATTTGATTAGTAAATATAGATTTTACTGAATAACAATATCATTTACCAGGTACAAATTATTACCAAATTTTAAAAGATTTTAAACTTTATAAATTATTCTAATTAAAATTTTAAAAAATTAATATAATGCTAGTAAAAATTCAAAATTCATTCTAACAATGGAGATGAGGCATTAAAGTACAGTAAGCTTTCCCACTTAATTAGTAAATATAGATTTGATTTAATTGCAATATCATTTGCCAGGTACAAATTAATACCAAATGTTAAAAGATTTAAACTTTATAAATTATTCTAATTAAAATTAAAATAAATGAAAATAATTCTACTAAAAATTCAAAATTAATTCTAACATTGGGGATGAGGTATTGAATTGCAGTAAGCTTTTCCATTTGATTAGTAAATATAGATTTTACTTAATAGCAATATCATTTGCCAGGTACAAATTAATACCAAATTTTAAAATATTTTAAACTTTATAAATTATTTTAATAAAAATTTAAAAATATGAAAATAATTCTACTAAAAATTCAAAATTCATTCGAACATTGGGGATGAGGCATTAAATTGCAGTAAGCTTTTCCATTTGATTAGTAAATATATGTTTTACTGAATAGCAATATCATTTGTCACGTACAAATTAATACCAAATTATAAAAGATTTTAAATTAAACTGCAGTCATTAAACTGCACTAAGCATTTCCATTTGAATAGTAAATATAGATTTTACATAATAGAAATATCATTTGCCAGTTACAAATTAATACCAAATTTTAAAAGATTTAAAACTTTATAAATTACTCTTATTAACATTTACAAAAATGAAAATAATTCCACTAAAAATTCAAAATTCATTCTAACATTGGGGATGAAGAAGATTTTCCATTTGATTAGTAAATATAGATTTTACTTAACAGCAATATCATTTGCGAGGTACAAATTGATACCAACTTTTAAAGGATTTAAAACTTTATAAATTATTCTAATTAAAATTTAAAAAATGAAAATAATTCTACTAAACATTAAAAATTCATTCTAACATTGGGGATGAAGACTTAAATTGCAGTAAGATTTTGCATTTGATTAGTAAATATAGCTTTAAATTAATAGCAATATCATTTGACAGGTACAAATTTATACCAAATTTTAAAAGATTTAAAACTTCATAAATTATAATACTTAAAATTTAAAAAATGAAAATAATTCTACTAAAAATTCAAAATTATTTCTAACATTGGAGACAAGGCATTAAATTGCAATAAGCTTTTCCATTTGATTAGTAAATATAGATTTTACTGAATAACAATATCATTTACCAGGTACAAATTATTACCAAATTTTAAAAGATTTTAAACTTTATAAATTATTCTAATTAAAATTTTAAAAAATTAATATAATGCTAGTAAAAATTCAAAATTCATTCTAACAATGGAGATGAGGCATTAAAGTACAGTAAGCTTTCCCACTTAATTAGTAAATATAGATTTGATTTAATTGCAATATCATTTGCCAGGTACAAATTAATACCAAATGTTAAAAGATTTAAACTTTATAAATTATTCTAATTAAAATTAAAATAAATGAAAATAATTCTACTAAAAATTCAAAATTAATTCTAACATTGGGGATGAGGTATTGAATTGCAGTAAGCTTTTCCATTTGATTAGTAAATATAGATTTTACTTAATAGCAATATCATTTGCCAGGTACAAATTAATACCAAATTTTAAAATATTTTAAACTTTATAAATTATTTTAATAAAAATTTAAAAATATGAAAATAATTCTACTAAAAATTCAAAATTCATTCGAACATTGGGGATGAGGCATTAAATTGCAGTAAGCTTTTCCATTTGATTAGTAAATATATGTTTTACTGAATAGCAATATCATTTGTCACGTACAAATTAATACCAAATTATAAAAGATTTTAAATTAAACTGCAGTCATTAAACTGCACTAAGCATTTCCATTTGAATAGTAAATATAGATTTTACATAATAGAAATATCATTTGCCAGTTACAAATTAATACCAAATTTTAAAAGATTTAAAACTTTATAAATTACTCTTATTAACATTTACAAAAATGAAAATAATTCCACTAAAAATTCAAAATTCATTCTAACATTGAGCATGCAGCGTTAAATTGCAGTACGATTTTCCATTTGATGAGTAAATATAGATTTTACTTAATAGCAATATCATTTGCAAGGTGCAAATTAATACCAAATTTTGAAGGATTTCAAACTTTATAAATTATTCTAGTTAAAATTTTGAAAATTGCAAATAATTCTACTAAATATTTAAATTTCATTCTAACATTGGGCATTAGACATTAAATAACAGTAAGCTTTTCCCTTTGATTAGTAAATATAGATTTGAATTAATAGCAATATCATTTGCCAGGTACAAATTAATACCAAATTTTAAAAGATTTAAAACTTTATAAATTATGGTAATTAAAATTAAAAAATAAAAATATTTCTACTAAAAATTCAAAATTCATTCTAACATGGGATATAAGGCATTAAATTGCAGTAAGGCTTTCCATTTGATTAGTAAACATAGTTTGTACGTAATAGCAATATCATTTGACAGGTACAATTTAATACCAAAGTTTAATAGATTTAAAACTTTATAAATTATTTTAATTAAGATTTTAAAAAATGAAAATAATTCTACTAAAATATAAGAATTCATTATAACATTGGGTTTGAGGCATTAAATTGCAGTAAGTTTTTCCATTTGATTAGTAAATATAGATTTTACTTATTAGCAATATCATTTACCAGGTACAAATTAATACCAAATTTTAAAAGATTTAAAACTTTATAACTAATTATAAATAAAATTTTAAAAAATGAAAATAATTCTACTAAAAATTCAAAAATTATTTTAAAATTGGGCATGCAGTTTTAAATTGCTGTAAGTTTTTCCATTTGTTTAGTAAATATAGATAGTACTTAATAGCAATAACATTTGCTAGGTACAAATTAATACCACATTTTAAAATATTTAAAACTTAATAAATTACTCTTATTAAGATTTACAAAAATGAAAATAATTCTACTAAAAATTCAAATTTCATTCTAACATTGTGAATAAGGCATTAAATTGCAGTAAGCTTTTTTATTTGATTAGTAAATATAGATTTTACTTAATAGCAATAACATTTGCCAGGTACAAATTAATACCATATTGTAAAAGATTTAAACCTTTATAAATTACTCCTATTAAGGTTTACAAATTGAAAATAATTCTACTAAAAATTCAAAATTCATTCTAACATTGGGGATGAGGCATTAAATAGATGTAAGCTTTTCTATTTGATTAGTAAATATACATTTTACTTAATAGGAATATCATTTGCCAGGTACAAATTATTACCAAATTTTAAAAGATTTAAAACTTTATAAATTACTCTCATTAACATTTTCAAAAAAGAATATAATTCTACTAAAAATTCAAAATTCATTCTAAAATTGGGCATGCAGCATTAAATTGCAGTAAGATTTTCCATTTGATGAGTAAATATAGATTTTACTTTATAGCAATGTCATTTGACAGGTACGATTTAATACCAAATTTTAATAGATTTAAATCTTTATAAATTATTTTAATTAAAATTTAAAAAAATGAAAATAATTCTACTAAAAATTAAGAATTCATTATAACATTGGGTATGAGTCATTAAATTGCACTAAGTTTTTCCATTTGATTAGTAAATATAGATTTTACTTATTAGCAATATCATTTAGCAGGTACAAATTAATACCAAATTTTAAGAATTTAAAACGTTATAAATTATTCAAATTAAATTTTAAAAAATGAAAATAGTTTTACTAAAATTCAAAATGCCTTCTCACATAGGGGATGAGGCATTAAATTGCAGTAAGCTTTACCATTTGATTAGTAAACACACATTTTACTTATGAGCAATATCATTTGCAAGGTACAAATTAATACCAAATTTTAAAAGATTTTAAACTTTATAAATTATTCTAATTAAAATTTAAAAATGACAATAATTCTACTTAAAATTCAATATTCATTCTAACATTGTGGATGAGGCATTAAATTGCAGTATGATTTTCCATTTGATTAGTAAAAATATAGATTTGACTTAATAGCAATATTATTTGCCAGTTACAATTTCTTACCAAATTTTGAAAAATTTAAAACTTTATAAATTATTCTAATTAAAATTTCAAAAAATGAATATATTTATAGTACAAATTCAAAATTCATTCTAACAATGGGGATGAGGCATTAAACTGCAGTAAGATTTTCCATTTGATTAGTAAATATAGATTTTACATAATAGCAATATCATTTATCAGTTACAAATTAATACCAAATTTTAAAAGATATAAAACTTTATAAATTATTATAATTAAAATTTTTTAAAATGTAAGTAATTCTACTAAAAATTCAAAATTCATTATAACTTTGAAGACGAGGCATTAAATTGCAGTTTTCCATTTGATTAGTAAATATAGATTTTATTTATTTACAATATCATTTCCCAGGTACAAATTAATACCAAATTGAAAAAGATTTAAAACGTTATAAATTATTCAAATTAATATTTAAGAAATGAAAATAATTTTACTAAAATTCAAAATGCCTTCTCACATAGGGGATGAGGAATTAAATTGCAGTAAGCTTTTCCATTTCATTAGTAAATATAGATTTTACCTAATAGCAATATCATTTGCCAGGTACAAATTAATAGCCTATTTTCAAATATTTAAAACTTTATAAATTATTGTAATTAAAATTTTAATAAATCAAAATAATTCTACTAAGAATTCAAAATTCACTCTAACATTTGTGATGAGGCATTAAATAGCTTTCTGCTTTTCCATTTGATTAGCAAATATAGATTTTACTTAATAGGAATATCATTTGCCATGTACAAATTATTAGCAAATTTTAAAAGGTTTAAAACTTTATAAATTATTCTAATTAAAATTTGAAAAAAATGAAATAATTCTACTGAAAATTCAATATTCATTCAAACATTGGCGATGAGGCATTAAATTGTAGTAAGTTTTTCCATTTGATTAGTAAATATAGATTTTACTTAATAGCAATATCATTTGACAGGTACAAATTAATACCAAATTTTAAATATTTAAAACTTTATAAATTATTCTAATTAAATTTTAAGAAAATGAAAATAATTCTACTAAAAATTCAAAATTCATTCTAACATTGGGAATGAGGGATTAAATCGCAGTAAGCTTTTCCATTTGATTAGTAAATATAGATTTTACTTAATAGCAATATCATTTGCCAGGTACTAATTAATACCAAATTTTAAAAGATTTAAAACTTTATAAATTTTTCTATATAAAATTTTTAAAATTGAAAATGATTCTACAAAAATTGAAAATTCATTCTAACGTTGTAGATGAGGCATTAAATTGCTGTAAGTTTTTCGATTTGATTAGGAAATATAGATTTTATTTAATAGCAATATAATTTTCCAGGTACAAATAAATACCAAGGTTTAAAAGATTTAAAACTTTATAAATTATTCTTATTAAGATAGTAAAAAAATAAAATAATTCTACTAAAAATTCATTCTAACATTGGGGATGAGGCATTAAATTGCAGTAAGGTTTTCGATTTGATTAAGAAACATAGATTTTACTTAATAGCAATATCATTTGCCAGCTACAAATTAATACAAATTTGAAAAGATTTAAAACTTTATAAATTATTCTCATTAAGATTGTAAAAAATGAAAATAATTCTACTAAAATCCAAATTCATTCTAAAATTGGGGATTAGTCATTGAATTGCTGTAATCTTTTACATTTGATTGGTAAATATAGATTTTACTTAATAGGAATATCATTTGCCAGGTACAAATTATTACCAAATCTTAAATTAGTTAAAACTTTATAAATTATTCTAATTAAAAGTTAAAAAATGATAATATTTCTATGAAAAATTAAAAATTAATTCTAACATTGGGGATGAGGCAGTAAGTTGTAGTAAGCTTTTCCATTTAATTAGTTTAATAAAGATTTTACTTAATAGCAATATCATTTAACAGGTACAAATTAATACCAAATTTTAAACGATTTAAAACTTTGTAAATTAAACTAATTAAAATTTTAAAAATGAAAATAATTCTACTAAAAATTCAAAATTCATTCTAAAATTGGGGATTAGTCATTAAATAACAGTAAGCTTTTCCGTTTGATTAGTAAATAGAGATTTTACTTAATAGCAATATCATTTGCCAGGTACAAATTAATAACAATTTTTAAAAGATTTAAAACTTTATAAATTTTTCTATATAAAATTTTTAAAAAATGGAAATAATTATACTAAAAATTGGGGATGAGGCATTAAATTGCTGTAAGCTTTTCCATTTGATTAGTAAATAAAGATTTTACTTAATATCAATATCATTTTCCAGGTACAAATAAATACCAAATATTAAAAGATATAAAACTTTATGAATTATTTTAATTAAATTTTTAAAAATGAAAATAATTCTACTAAAAATTTAAAATTCATTCTAACTTTGGGGATGAGGCATTAACATGCAGTAAGTTATTCCAATTGATTAGTAAATATAGATTTCACTTAATAGCAATATCATTTGCCAGGTACAAATTAATACCAAATTTTAAAAGATTTAAAACTTTATAAATTATTCTAAATAAATTTTAAAAAATTAAAATAATGCTACTAAAAATTCAAAATTCATTCTAACATTGGGGATGAGGCATTAAATTGTAGTAAGTTTTTCCATTTGATTAGTAAATATAGATTTTACTTAATAGCAATATCATTTGACAGGTACAAATTAATACCAAATTTTAAATATTTAAAACTTTATAAATTATTCTAATTAAATTTTAAGAAAATGAAAATAATTCTACTAAAAATTCAAAATTCATTCTAACATTGGGAATGAGGGATTAAATCGCAGTAAGCTTTTCCATTTGATTAGTAAATATAGATTTTACTTAATAGCAATATCATTTGCCAGGTACTAATTAATACCAAATTTTAAAAGATTTAAAACTTTATAAATTTTTCTATATAAAATTTTTAAAAATGAAAATGATTCTACAAAAATTGAAAATTCATTCTAACGTTGTAGATGAGGCATTAAATTGCTGTAAGTTTTTCGATTTGATTAGGAAATATAGATTTTATTTAATAGCAATATAATTTTCCAGGTACAAATAAATACCAAGGTTTAAAAGATTTAAAACTTTATAAATTATTCTTATTAAGATAGTAAAAAAATAAAATAATTCTACTAAAAATTCATTCTAACATTGGGGATGAGGCATTAAATTGCAGTAAGGTTTTCGATTTGATTAAGAAACATAGATTTTACTTAATAGCAATATCATTTGCCAGCTACAAATTAATACAAATTTGAAAAGATTTAAAACTTTATAAATTATTCTCATTAAGATTGTAAAAAATGAAAATAATTCTACTAAAATCCAAATTCATTCTAAAATTGGGGATTAGTCATTGAATTGCTGTAATCTTTTACATTTGATTGGTAAATATAGATTTTACTTAATAGGAATATCATTTGCCAGGTACAAATTATTACCAAATCTTAAATTAGTTAAAACTTTATAAATTATTCTAATTAAAAGTTAAAAAATGATAATATTTCTATGAAAAATTAAAAATTAATTCTAACATTGGGGATGAGGCAGTAAGTTGTAGTAAGCTTTTCCATTTAATTAGTTTAATAAAGATTTTACTTAATAGCAATATCATTTAACAGGTACAAATTAATACCAAATTTTAAACGATTTAAAACTTTGTAAATTAAACTAATTAAAATTTTAAAAATGAAAATAATTCTACTAAAAATTCAAAATTCATTCTAAAATTGGGGATTAGTCATTAAATAACAGTAAGCTTTTCCGTTTGCTTAGTAAATAGAGATTTTACTTAATAGCAATATCATTTGCCAGGTACAAATTAATAACAATTTTTAAAAGATTTAAAACTTTATAAATTTTTCTATATAAAATTTTTAAAAAATGGAAATAATTATACTAAAAATTGGGGATGAGGCATTAAATTGCTGTAAGCTTTTCCATTTGATTAGTAAATAAAGATTTTACTTAATATCAATATCATTTTCCAGGTACAAATAAATACCAAATATTAAAAGATATAAAACTTTATGAATTATTTTAATTAAATTTTTAAAAATGAAAATAATTCTACTAAAAATTTAAAATTCATTCTAACTTTGGGGATGAGGCATTAACATGCAGTAAGTTGTTCCAATTGATTAGTAAATATAGATTTCACTTAATAGCAATATCATTTGCCAGGTACAAATTAATACCAAATTTTAAAAGATTTAAAACTTTATAAATTATTCTAAATAAATTTTAAAAAATTAAAATAATGCTACTAAAAATTCAAAATTCATTCTAACATTGGGGATGAGGCATTAAATTGCAGTAATATTTTCTATTTGATTAATAGATATAGATTATACTTAATAGCAATATCTTTCAACAGGTACAAATTAATAACAATGTTTTGACAGATTTAAAACTTTATAAATTATTGTAATTAAAATTTTAAAAAATGAATATAATTCTAGTAAAAATTTAATATTCATTCAGACATTGGGGATGAGCCATTAAATTGCTCTAAGCTTTTCCATTTGATTAGTAAATATAGATTTTACTTAAGGAATATCATTTGCCAGGTACAAATTATTACCAAATTTTAAAAGATTTAAAACTTTATAAATTATTTTAATTAAAATTTAAAAATGAAAATAATTCTACCAAAATTTCAATATTCATTCTAACATTGGTAATGAGGCTTTAAATTGCAGTATGCTTTTCCATTTGATTAGTAAATATAGATTTTACTTTATAGCAATATCATTTTCGTGTTACAAATTAATACCAAATTTTAAAAGATTTAAAACTTTATAAATTATTCTAATTAAAATTTAAAAAATGAAAATCATTCTACTAAAAATTCAAAATTCATTCTAACATTGGAGATGAGCGATTAATTTGCAGTAAGCTTTTCCGTTTGATTAGTAAATATAGATTTTACTTAATAGCAATATCATTTGTCCGGTACAAATTAATACCAAAGTTTAAAAGATTTAAAACTTTATAAATTATTCTAATTAAATTTTTAATAAATGAAAATAATTCTACTAAATATTCAAAAATTCATTCTAACTTTGGTGATTAGTCATTCAATTGTAGTAAGCTTTTCCTTTTGATTAGTAAATATGGATTTTACTTAATAGCAATATTGTTTACCAGTTACAAATTAATACTAAATTTTAAAAGATTTAAAACTTTATAAATTATTTGAATTAAAATTTAGAAAATGAAAATAAATGTCAACAAAAATTCAGAATTTATTCTAACATTTGGAGATGAGGCATTAAATTGCAGTAAGCTTTTCAATTTGATTAGTAAATATAGATTTTACTTAATAGCAATATCATTTGTCAGGTACAAATTAAGACCAAATTTTAAAAGATTTAATTAAAATAAAAAAATAATTCTACTGAAAATTCAAATTTTCATTCTAACATTGCAGATGAGGCATTAAATTGCAGTAAGATTTTCCATTTGCTTAGTAAATAGAGATTTTACTTAATAGCGGATCTGTTTGTTTCTGGTCCATATTTGAGCGTCTTGTGTAAGATGATAAACTATTTCCAGCAGCATGACCTCTGATCTGTTGGTTTCCGGTGTATATTTGAACGTCTAGAGTGAGATTATAAACTATGTCCTGCAGCCATGACTGTGATCTGTTCGTTTCTGGTCCATATTTGAGCATCGTGTGTAAGATGATAAACTACGTCCAGCATCATGGCTTCTTATCTGTTGGTTTCCAGTCGATATTCGAACATCTGGTGTAAGGTGATAAACTACGTCCAGCAGCAAGACTTCTGATCTGTTGGTTTCCAGTCAATATTTGACATCTAGTGTAAGATGATAAACTACGGCCAGCAGCATGACCCTTGATCTGTTGGTTTCCGGTCCATATTTGAGTGTCTTTTGTAAGATGATGAACTACGTCCAGGATCAAGACCTCTGATCGGTTGCTTTCTGGTTCATATTTGAGCGTCTTGTGTAAGATGATGAATTACTTGCAGCAGCAAAGCCTCTGTTCTGATGGTTTCTGGTACATATGTAAGGGTCTGGTGTAAGATGATTAACTACGTCCAGCAGCAATGACTCTGATCTGTTAGATTCTGATCCATATCTGAGTGTCTTGTGTAAGATGATAAAGTATGTCCAGCAGGAAGTACTCTGATCTCTTGTTTTCCGGTCCATATTTGAGCGTCTAGTGTAAGAAGATAAAGTACGCTCAGCAGCATAGCCTCGGATCTGTTGGTTTCTGGTCCATATTTGAGCGTCTAGTGTAAGAAGATATACTACGTCCAGCAGCAAGGCCTCTGATCTCTTGGTTTCCGGTCAATATTTGAGCTTCTAATGTAAGATTATAAACTACGTCCAGCAGGATAACTTCTGATCGGTTAGTTTCCGGTCCATATTTGAGCGTCTAATGTAAGATGATAAACTACGTCCAGCAGCAAGGCTTCTGATCTGTTGTTTTCAGGTGAATATTTGAGCATGTAGTGTAAGATGATAAACTACGTCCAGCAGTATGGCCTCTGATCGTTTTGTTTCTGGTCCATATTTGAGCGTCTTGTGTAAGATGATAAAATACGTCCAGCAGCAAACCTCTGATCTGTTGGCTTCTGGTCCATATTTGAGCGTCTTCTGTAAGATGATAAATTAGCCCCAGCAGTATGGCCTCTGATCTTTTGGTTTCTGGTCCATATCTGAGCGTCTTGTGTAAGAAGATAAACTACGTCCAGCAGTAATTCCTCTGGTCTCTTGTTTTCCGGTCCATATTTGAGCGTGTAGTGTAAGATGATAAAGTACGTACAGCAGCATGGCCTCCATAAGACTCTCTATCCCACATGCATGTCCAGGGTGTCTACGTCATGGACCATCTCCCTCTGGCTAGAGAGTGCTCTCTCGAATCGCCGAATCATTCGTACTTGTGTCTCCGGCTATCTCTTCTCAATGCTGTAAGCTATCTTTTCTTCCTCTACCCCTCTCCATCCTCTCAGGTCTGTGGGATACTCGATGTCATTTCTGACAGCATAGATAGGGCCCTCTCTGTCCATCCGTACGCTCACCAGTGGCTTCAGAACGCTACTACCGACCTCGCAGGCATTCATACTCTCAACTTTTCAGTCTCTCAATCCCTCACTCAGATAATCGATTTCCCCACGCGTTTTGCTTACAACCGTGACTGTAAGGCCTCACTCCTCGACCTGTTTTTTACCTCCATCCCTGAGTCTTGTAGTGCCACGCAGCTCTGTCCTATCGGTAACTCCGCTCATGCTGTAGTCTCTGTTAGCATCTCCTTCAGCCCCACCCCCTGCAAGGAGCCTCCTACCACCAGAACCACATTCTGCTACCAACGGGCTGACTGGGACTCGTTTCGTGATTTCCTCCGCGATGTCCCCTGGGATGCTGTATTTAAGCTCCCCATTCAAGATTGTGCTTCAGAGATATCTTCCTGGGTTAAAGCTGGAATCGACGCTTTCATCCCCTCCAGGAAATTCAAGGTCAAACCACGCTTCTCCCCCTGGTTCACAGCTGCTTGCTCAGCCGCCATTGCCCATAGGAACCACTTCTTCCACCGATTTCGTAGTGATATGTCCGACTTCAATAGCCGTCTATTTACCTCTGCCCATAACGAGTGTAAGCGTATCCTCGACGATGCCAAGTCACTATTTGCTGCTCGGATGAAGGAACGTATTGAATCCCGCAAATTCGGCTCCAAAGATTATTGGCGCCTCTGCAAGAGCGTTCTGAACAATAACAAACCCTCCATTCCTCCCCTGTTCAATCAGTTTGGGGTCCTGGCCACCTCTGCCGACAAGGCCGAATGCTTTGCTCGGAAGTTTTCTTCCAATTCAACGCTAGACTCTTCCGGGGTACCCTTGCCCGATTTCCCTCCCAGAACTGAGGCCCTCTTGGACGGATTGCACATAACCCCGTCGTCGGTATTGGGCATTATTTATAACATAGATCACCACAAGGCTACTGGTGGTGACGGGATACCAGCCATTGTTCTGAAGAAATGCGCTCCTGAACTGGCGCCTGCCCTCTCTAAATTATACAATCGCTGCCCCAAGGAGTCCTGTTTTCCTGACTGCTGGATGTCCTCAACCATTGTTCCTGTCTTTAAGAACACTGGTGACCTCTCCGACACTTCCAATTACCGTCCTATCAGTCTCCTACCCCTCTTCGGCAAAGTCTTCGAGGCCATTATCAACACCGAAGTGATTAATCATCTGATATCCCATGATCTGCTCTCAGACAAGCAGTATGGTTTCCGCTTTGCCCGATCGACTGCCAAAGTGCTTACGGCCATCACTGAATTTGTCTACCAAGCTATCCATAATAACGGTGAAGCTCGTGCCGTGGCCCTTGACATCTCTAAAGCGTTTGATAGAGTTTGGCATGCCGGCCTTCTTCGACAGCTCCAGGGTTATGGTATCACAGGTCGATTGTTTGAATTAATACAATGATTCCTGTCAAACCGGGAATTGAAGGTCGTTCTCAGTGGATTCATCTCCAGCTCCTATCCCACTAACGCAGGTGTTCCTCAAGGCTCCATCCTAGGCCCTACTCTGTTCCTCATATTTATAAACGACCTTCCTGACGCCATATACTCCCAAGTCGGCATCTACGCTAACGACACCACAATTTACTCCTGCGTCAAACACAAATCTAGTGATGCTGACAAAGTTAACCTGGCAGCTCAAATTGAAAAGGACCTCTAATCGGTTGTGAACTGGGGCGAGAAATGGATGGTTAACTTTAACGCCTCTTAAAAAAAACTGCTCTCTATTAACCACCACAAGGATCCATCCCGGCATCCCATTAGAATGTCTGAAGACCAACTTCTCGAGAGCTCGCTCTCCGCTGATCTGAGATGGAAATAATACATTGAGTCAGTTGCATCATCCACCGCAAGGGAAGTTGGTTCCCTGTGCCGAGTGAGGAAATTTTACTCGCTGGAATCGATCCTCCAAGTCTATAAATCGACCATTCGCCCTTGCATGGAGTATTGCTGCCATATATGGTCTGGGGCCCCTGCTGTTTGCCTCAGGGTTCTTGATAAGATCCAGAGACGGATATGCAATGTGATTGGCCCTGATCTGTCATCTCGTCTGCAGTCGCTCTCTCAAAGACGCGATGTTGCCTCGCTCTGTCATTTTACAAATACTTTCACGGTAATTGCTCCGAGGAGCTGCTTTCGCTTGTCCCTAAGCCTCGTGAATTTAAACGTCCTACGAGACTGGCATCACGTTCCCACCCGTACACCGTTGAAACTGTTAGATGTAGACGTCTCTTCTACTCCAATAGCTTCATGTCTAACACATCTTACCTATGGAACTCCCTTCCATATTATTGTTTCCATGACGAATACAATCTTCAACAGTTTAAGTGTAGGGTCAATCGACATCTCCAGCTGCCTTGATCTATCCACTTCCTTTCTCCACATCCTTTCATCTTTCTCTTTCACCATACCTTCTACTTTACCACTCCGATCTGCCCTTCCTCCAACCCTTCGTTAACCCCTCGCGTGATAGTGGCATCCAGCCTTGCTTGGGGTGATACGCTTAAAAAAAAATTGAGTGTTTTGTGTAAGATGATGAACTACCTCCAGGAGCAAGGCTTCTGATCTGTTGGTTTCTGATACATATTTGAGCGTCTTTAGTAAGATGATACACTACTTCCAGCAGCAAAGCCTATGATCTGTTGGTTTCTGGTCCATATTTAAGCGTCTTGTGTAAGACGATAAACTACGTCCAGCAGCAATGCATCTGATCTGTTTGTTTACGGTTCATATTTAGCGTCTAGTGTAAAAAGATGAAATACGTCCGTCAGAATGGCCTCTGATCTGTTGGTTTACGGTCCATATTTGAGCTTCTAATGTAAGATTATGAATTACGTCTAACAGCATGACATCTGATCGGTTGGTTTCCGGTCCATATTTGATCGTCTGGTGTAAGATGATAAACAACGTCCAGTAGCAAGGCTTCTGATCTGTTGTTTTCCGGTCCATATTTGAGCATCTAATGTAAGATGATAAACAACGTGCAGCAGTATGGCATCTAATCTGTTTGTTTCTGGTCTATATTTGAACGTCTTGTGTAAGATCATAAAATACGTCCAGCAGCAACACCTCTGATCTGTTGGCTTCTGGTCCATATTTAAGCGTCTTGTGTAAGTTGATAAACTACTTCCAGAAGCATGGTCTATGATATGTTGGCTTCTGGTCCTTATTTGAGCGTCTTGTGTTAGATTATATACTACGTCCAGCAGCATGGCCTCTGATCCTTTGGTTTCTGGACCATATTTGAGCGTCTAGTGTAAGATGATAAAGGACGTCCAGCAGCAAGGCTTCTGATCTGTTGGTATTCCGGTCCATATTTGAGCATCTAGTGTATGATGATAAAATACGTCCATCAGCAAAGCTTTTGATCTGTTGGATTCTGGTCCTCATTTGAGTGTCTAGTTTAACCTGATAAACTACGTCCAGCAGCATGGTTTCTGATCTGTTGGTTTCTGGTCCATATTTAAGCGTCTAGTGTAAGATGATAAAATATGTCCAGCATTATAGCATCTGATCTGTTGGTTTCTGGACCATATTTGAGCGTCTTTTGTAAGATGATAAATTACGTCCAGCAGCATGGCTTCTGATCTGATGGTTTCTGGTTCATATTTGAGCGTCTTTTGTAAGATGATAAACTAAGTCCAGCATCAAGGCTTCTGATATGTTGGTTTCCGGTCCATATTTGAGCGTCTAGTGTAAGATGATAAACTACGTCCAGCAGCATGGCCTCTGATCTGATGGTTTCTAGTCCATATTTGAGCGTCTAGTGTAAGATAATATACTACGTCCAGCTGCATCGCCTCTAATCTGTTGGTTTCTCAGCGTCATGTGTAAGATGATAAACTACGTCCAGCAGCAAGGTATCATCTGTTGGTTTCTGGTCCATATTTGAGCGTCTTGTGTAAGATGATAAACAACGTCCAGCAGCATGGCCTCTGATCTTGTGGTTTCCAGTCCATATTTGATCGTCTAGTGTAAGATGATAAAGTACGTCACGCAGGATGGCCTCTGAACTGTTGGATTCTGTTCCATATTTGAGCGTCCATTGTGAGATGATAAACTTCGTCGAGCAGCAAGGCCTCTGATCTGATGGTTCTGGTCCATATCTGAGGATCTTGTGTAAGAAAATAAACTACGTCCAGCAGAATGGCCTCTGCTCTTTTGTTTTCTGGTCAATATTTCAGAGTCTACTGTAACATGATAAATTACGTGCAGTAGCAAGGCCTCTGATCTGTTGGTTTCTGGTCCATATTTGAGGGTCTTGTGTCAGATGATGAATTACGTCCGGCAGCATGGCTTCTGATCTGTTGGTTTCCGGTCCATACTTGAGCCTCTAGTGTAAGATGATAAACTTCGTCCAGCAGTATGTCCTCTGATCTGTGATTTCTGGTCCATATTTGAGAGTCTAGTGTAAGATGATAAACTACCACCAACAGCATGGCATCTGATCTGTTGGTTTCTTGTCCATATTTGAGAGTCTAATGTAAGATCATAAACTACGTCCAGCAGCAAGGACTGTGATCTGTTGGTTTCTGCTCCATATTTAAACCTCTTGTGTAAGATGATATAATACGTAAAGCAGCATAGACTCTGGTCTGTTGGTTTCTGGTCCATATTTGAGCGTCTTGTGTAAGATGATAAACTACGTCCAGGAGCAGGGCTTCTGATCTGTTGGATTCCGGTCCATATTTGAGCGTCTAGTTTAAGTTGATAAACTACGTCCAGCAACAAGGCCTCTGATCTGTTGGTTTCTCGTCCATATTTGAGCGTCTTGTGTAACATGATAAATTACCTCCAGCAGCATGGCCTCTGATCTTTTGGTTTCTGGTCCATATTTTAGCGTCTAGTGTAAGATGATAAACTACGTGCAGCAACATGGCATGTGATCTCTTGTTTTCTCGTCCATATTTGAGAGTCTATTGTAAGTTAATTAACTACGTCCATCAGCATGGTCTCTGATATGTTCGGTTCTGGTCTAAATTTGTGCGTCTAGTGTAAGTTGATAAACTACGTCCAGCAGCATGGCCTCTGATCTGTTGGTTTCTGGTCCATATTTGAGCGTCTATTGTAAGATCATAAACTTCGCCCAGGAGGCAGCATGGCCTCTGATGTGTTGGTTTCATGTCTGAGCGTCTAGATTAAGATAATAAACTGCATCCAGCAACAAGGACTCTAGTCTGTTGGATTCTGGTCCATATTTGAGCGCCTTGTGTCAAATGATAAAATACCTCCAGCAGCATGGCTTCTGATCTGTTTGTTTACGGTCCATATTTGAGAATCTAGTGTAAGATGATAATCTTCGTCCAGCAGTATGGCCTCTGATCTGTTGGTTTGTGGTCCATATTTGAGAGTCGTGTGTAAATAATAACTAGGTCCAGCAGCATGGCCTCTAATCGGGTGGTTTATGGTCCTTATCTGAGCGTCTCGTATAAGATACTAAACTACGTCCAGCAGCATGGCCTCTGTTCTGTTGATTTCTGGTCCATATTTAAGCGTCTTTTTTAAGATGATAAACTACGTCCAGCAGCATGGCCTCTGATCTTTTTTTTTCCGGTCCATATTTGAGCGTCTAGTGTAAGATCTTAAACCACGTCCAGCAGCATGGCCTCCGATCTGTTGGATACCGGGTCCAGATTTGATCGTCTAGTTCAAGATGATAAACTACGTCCAGCAGCATGGCCTCTGATCTGTTGGTTTCTGGTCCGTATATGATAGTCCTGTGTAAATTATTAACTAGGCCCAGCAGCATAGCCTCTGATCTGTGGTCCATATTTAAGCGTCTATTGTAAGATGATAAAATACGTCCAGCCCCATAGTCTCTGATCTGTTGGTTTCAGGACCAGATTTGAGCGTCATGACTAAGATGATAAACAACGTCCAGCAGCAAAGCCTCTGATCTGTTTGTTTCCTCTCCATATTTGAGCGTCTAGTGTAAGATGATAAAATATGTCCTGCAGAATAGTCTCAGATCTGTTTGCTTCTGGTCCATATTTGAGCGTCTTGTATCAGATGCTGGACGTAGTTTATCATCTTACACTAGACGGTCAAATATGGACCAGAAACCAAGAGATAAGACCAATTGCTGCTGGACGTAATTTTTCATTTAATCTAGACGCTGAAATATGGAACAGAAAAAATCTGATCAGAGGTTTTGCTTCTGGACGTAGTTTGTCATATTACACTAGACGCTCCAATATGGACCAGAAAACAACAGATCAGGGGACATGGTGCTGGACGTAGTTTATCATCACACACTAGTCGCTCAAATATGGACCAGAATCCAACAGTTCGGAGGCCTTGCTGCTTGACCTAGTTTATCTGCTTAAACTAGACGCTCAAATATAGACCGGTAACCAACAGATCATAAGCCTTTCTGCTGGACGTAGTTTATCAACTTACACTAGAAGATCAAAAATGGACCAGAAACCAACAGTTCGGAAGATTGCTGCTGGTCGTAGTATATCATCTCACACAAGACTCTCAAATATGGACCGGAAATCCAACTGATCAGAGGCTTTACTGGTGGAAATAGTTTATTATCTTAAACTAGACGCTCAAATATGGACCAGAGACCAACAGATATGAGGACTTCCTGCTGGATTTTGTTCATCATCTTACACAAGACGTTCAATTATGGACCAGAGACCAGCAAATCCGAGGCATTGCTGCTGGACGTAGTTTAATATCTTACACTAGACGCTAAAATATGGATCAGAAACAAACAGATCAGAGGCCATGTTGCTGGACGTAATTCATCATCTTACATTAGACGTTAAAATATGGACCGGAAATCAACAGATCAGAGGATTTGCTGATGGGCGTATTTTATCGTCCTGCACAAGACACTCAAATATGTACAGAAACCAATAGCCCATGCTGCTGAACGTAGTTTATCATCACACAAGTCGCTCAAATATGGACAAGAAGCAACAGGTCAGAGGTCTTGAGGTTGGACGTAGTTTATAAACTAACAAATACGCTCAAATATGGACCAGAAAGCAACAGATCAAAGGCCCTGCTTACACTAGACGCTAAAATATGGACCAGAAAACAATAGATTAGAGGCTTGCTGCTGGATGTTCTTTATCATCTTACACTAGACGCTCAAATATGGACCAGAAACCAACAGATAAGAGGCCATGGTACTGGACGTAGTTTATGATCTCGTCCTAGTCACACGAAAATGGATCAGAAACCAACAGTTCAGAGGCCATGCTGATGGACGTATTTTATCATCTTAAACTAGACGCTCAAATATGGACCAGTAACTAACAGATCAGATGCCATGCTGCTGTACCTAGTATATCATCTTACACTAGTCCGTCAAATTTGTACCGGAATCCAACAGATCAGAAGCCGTTCTGCTGGACCCAGTTTATCTTCTTAAACTAGACGCTCAAATATGGACCGGTAACCAACAGATCAGAAGCCTTGCTACTGGACGTAGTTTATCAACTTACACTAGACTGTCACTTTTGTACCGGAATCCAACTGATCAGACGCATTTCTGCTGGACCTAGTTTATCTTCTTAAACAAGACGCTCAAATATGGACCAGAAACCAACAGTTCAGAGGCCATGATGCAGGACGTAGTTTATCATCTTACATTAAACACTCAAATATGACCGGAAACTAAAAAATCAGACGCCTTGCTTACAGAAGACGCTAAAATATGTACCAGAAACCAATATATCGGAGGCCTTTCTGCTGCACGTTCTTTTTCATCTTACAGTAGACGTTGAAATATGAACCAGAAACCAACAGATCACAGGCCTTGCTAATGGACGTATTTTATCATCTTACACTAGACGCTCAAATATGGACAAGAAACCAACAGATCAGAGGCCTTGCTGCTGGAATTGATTCATCTTCTTACACAATACGCTCAAATATTGACCAGAAACCAACAGATCAGAGGCTTTGCTGATGGACCTTTTATATCATGTTACACTGGACGCTAATTATGCACCAGAAACCAACAGGTTATAAGCCATGCTGCTGAACGTAGTTTATCATCACACAAGAAAGCAAGAGATCAAAGGCCATGAGGCTGGACGTAGTTTATCATCTAACAAATACGCTCAAATATGGACCAGAAACTCACATATCACAGGGTCTTCTGCTGGGCTTAGTTTATTTTCTTAAAATAGAGACTCAAATATGGAACGGTAAACAACAGATCAGAAAACTTGCTGCTGGACGTAGTTTATCATCTAACACTGGACACTCAAATATGGACCAGAAATCAACAGATGAGTGGCCATGCTGCTGGACGTAGTTTACCAGCTTACACAAGACACTCAAATATGAAACAGAAACCAACATTTCAGAGACATTGCTGCTGAATATAGTTCATCATCTTACAAAAGACGCTCAAATATTGACCAGAAATCAACAGTACAGAGGTCTTGCAGCTGGAAGTAGTTCATCATCTTACACAAGACGGTCAAATATTGACCAGAAACCAACAGATCAGAGGCCATGCTGCTGGCCTTAGTTTATAATCTTACACAGGACGCGTAACTATGGACCAGAAACCGACAGATCAGAAGCCTTGTGATGGACGTAGTTTAACATCTTAGTGTAGACGCTGAAATATCGACCGGAATTCAACAGGTCAGAGGCTTTCCTGGTGGACGTAATTTATCATCTCACACTAGACGCCCAAATATGGAATAGAAAGCAACAGATGAGAAGCCATGCTGCTGGACGTAGTTCATCATCTCACACACGACGCTCAAATATGGACTAAAAACCAACAGATCAGAGGCCATGATGCTGGACATAGTTTTCCATCTTAGACTACACGCTCAAATATAGACCGGAAACCAACAGATCAGACGCCATGCTGCTGGACATACTTTACAATCTTACACAGGACGCTCAACTATGGAACAGAAACCAACATATCACAGGCCGTAGTATATCATCTTACATTAGTCGCTCAAATATGGACCAAAAACCTTGCTGCTGGACGTATTTTATCATGCTACCCAAAACGCTCAACTACGGACCAGAAACTAACAGAGCAGAAACCTTGCTGCTGGACGTAGTTTATCATATTATATTAGACGCTAAATATCGACCGGAATTCAACAGATCAAAGGCTTTCCTGTTGGACGTAGTTTATCATCTTATACAAGACGCTCATATATGGACCAAAAACCAACAGATCAGAGGCCCTGCTGCTGGACGTATTTTATCATCTAACACTAGACGTTAAAATATGGACCAGAAACAAACAGATCAGAGTCCTTGCTGCAGTACGTAGTTTATGTTTCAAAAGACGCTAAACTAGCGAACTGTATCCAACAGATCAGAGTCCTTGCTGCTGGACGTAGTTTACAATCTTACACAGGATGCTCAACTATGGTCCAGAAACCAACAGATCAGATGCCATGCTGCTGAACGTAGTTTATCATCTTACACTAGACGCTCAAATATGGACCAGAAAACAACAGATCAGAGACCTTGCTGCTGGACGTATTTTATCATCTGGCACAAGACGCTCAAATATGGGCGTGAAACCAACAGATCAGAGGCCATCTGCTGGACATATTTTATCATCTTACACTAGACGCTCAAATATGGACCAGAAACCAACAGATGTGGAGGCCATGCTGCTGGGCCTAGTTTATCATCTTACACTAGAGGCTCCAATATGGATCAGAAACCAACAGATCAGAGGCTTTGGTGCTGGACGTAGTTTATCATCTTACACTAGACTCTCAAATATGGACCTGAAACCAAGAGGTCATAGACCATGGTGCTGGACGAAGTTTATTATCACACACGTCGCTCAAATATGGACAAGAATGCAACAGATCAGAGACTTTGAGGCTGGACGTAGTTTATCATCGAACAAATACGCTCAAATATGGACCGGAAACACACAGATCAGAGGCCCTTCTGCTGGACGTAGTTTATAATCTTACACAAGACGCTGAAATATGGACCAGAATCCAACAGATCACAGAACCTTGCAGCTGGACGTAGTATATCATCTTACACTACACGCTCAAATATGGATCAGAAACCAACATATCAGAGGCCATGCTGCTGGACGTAATTTATTATCTCACCCTAGACGCTCAAATATGGACCAGAAACCAACAAACCAGAGGCATCGCTGGTGGACGTATTTTATCATCTTACACAAGATGCTCAAATATGGACCAGAAACCAACAGATGAGAGGAATTTCTGCGGGACATAATTTATAATCTTACACAAGACGCTCAAATATGGACCATACACCTATCAGAGTCCAGGCTGCTGGGCGTAGTTTATCATCTCACAGAAAACGCTAAAATATGGTCCGGAATACAACAGATCAGAGGCGTTGCTGCTGGACGTAGTTTATCATCTTACACAAGACGAACAATTATGGACAGGAAACCAACAGATCTGGACGGAGTTTATTTTTCAAAAGACGCTAAACTAGCGAACTCTATCCAACAGATCATGGGCCATCCTGCTGTACGTAGTTTATCATTTTACAAAAGACGCTCAAATATAAACCGGAAAGCATCAGATCAGAGGCCATGCTGCTGGACGTAGTTTATAATCTTACACAATTCGCTCAAATATGGACCAGAATCAAAAAGATCAGAGGCCATGCTGCTAGACGTACTTCATCATCTTACACTAGACGATCAAATATCGATCGGAATCCAACTGATCAGGAGCCTTGCTGCTGGCCGTAGTTTATCATGCTACACAAGTCGCTCAAATATTGACCAGAAACCAACAGATTATAGGCCTTCCTGCTTGACGTAGTTTATCATCTTACACTGGACGTTTAAATATGGACCGGAATCCAACAGATCAGAGGCCTTGCTGCTGGACGTAGTATATCATCTTACAAAGACGTTCAAATATGGACTGGAATCCAACAGATCAGAGGTATTGCTGCTGGATATTGCTGGACGGAGTTTATCATCTTAAACTAGACGCTCAAATATGGACCAGAAACGAACAGATCAGAGTCCATGCTGCTGTACTTAGTTTATTTTTCAAAAGACGTTAAGCTAGCGAACTCCATCCAACTGATCATGGCCTTCCTGCTGTACGTAGTTTATCATTTTACAAAAGACGCTCAAATATAAACTGGAAACCAACAGATCAGACGTCTTGCTGCTGGACGTATTTCATCCTCTTACACCAGATGCTCAAATATAAACCGGAAAACAACAGATCAGAAGCCATGTTGCTGGACTTAGTTTCCAATCTTACACAGGTCGCTTAACTATAGTCCAGAAACCATCAGATCAAAATCCATGCTGCTGAAGGTAGTTTATCGTCTTACAGTAGTCGCTCAAATATGGATCAGAATCCAACAGATCAGAGGCCATGCTGCTGTACGTACTATATCATCTTATACAAGACGTTTAAATATTGACCAGAAACCAACAGATCAGAGCCCCTGCTGTTGGACGTAGTTTATCTTCTAACACTAGGCGCTCAAATATGGATCAGAAACCAACAGATGAGATGCTGGACGTAGTTTATTTTCTGACGCAAGACTCTCAAATATGGACCAACAGGTCATAGGCCATGCTGCTGGACGAAGTTTGACATCACACAAGGCGCTCAAATATGGACAAGAATGCAACAGATCAGAAGCCGTGAGGCTGGACGTAGTTTATCATCTAAGAAATATGCTCAAGTACGGACCAGAAACCCACAGATCAGAGGCCCTTCTGCTGGACGTAGTTTATAATCTTAACACTAAACGTTCAAAAATGTATCAGGAACCAAAAGATCAGAGGCGTTGCTGCTGGATGTAGTTTATCATCTTACAATAGACGCTCAAATATGGACCAGAAACCAACAGATCAGAGGTCATGCTGCTGGTCCTAGTTTATCATCTTACACTAGACGCTAAATATGGACCAGAGACCAACAGATCAGAATCCTTGCTGCTGCATGTATTTTATCATCTTACACTAGGCGCTCAAATTTGGACCGGAAACCAATTTCATTTGGGGAAATTTACATGCGTCCCGAAACTGGGAAATCAGTCATATTTCACTTCTTCATAACATTTTTCCAGTAAAAGAAATATTTTCACAATTGATATCAAATTGTGTGCAATTTTTTCATTCCTCCATATCGCGAAAGATTTTTCATTTCGTCAGAGAGTGAAAAGTACAGCATTCACCAACCGCGCGGTGTGTCTTTTGACAACATACGGTGTCCGAAAATCAGTTTGCACACAATTTCATACAATGTTGATGCGGCCCGAAACTGGGGCATCAGTCATATTTCACTTCTTTATAACTTTTTTCCAGTAAAAGAAAAATTTTTCGAATGGGTATCAAATTGTGTGCAATTTATTCATTCGTCCATGTCTAGAAGGATTTTTCATTTGGTCAGATAGAAAAAGTACAGCTTTCACCATGCGCGCGGTGTGCCGTTTGACAATTTACAGTGTCCGAAAACCAGTTCACAAAATAAGCCTTCAGTTCTACTTTTTCCTTTCTATCCTATTCTCATAATATAGGTGTCAATTTGTTATGAATTTCTTGACTTATCTATATTTACAAATGTTTATTCTTCAACTTGACTAGAGACGAGGAGGTATTCAACGATATGGGAACTTGTGTTGGTTCATTTGGTGAAATGTTCATGCGGCCCGAAACAGGGGGATCAGTCATATTTCACATCTTTAAAACTTCTGTCTAGCAAAAGAAATATTTTCAAAATCGGTATCAAATTGTTTGCAATTTATTCATTCGTCCAATTCTAGAAGGATTTTTCATTTGGTCAGATAGTGAAAAGTACAGCTTTCACCATGCGCGCGGTGTGTCGTTTGACAATTTACGGTGTCCAAAAACCAGTTCGCAAAATAAGCCTTCATTTCTACTTTTTCCTTTCTATCGAATCCTCAGAATATATGTCTCAAATTGTCATGAATTTCTTGCCATATCCATAATTACAAATGTATTTTCTCCAACTTGACTAGAGACGAGGCGGCATTCGACGATATGGGGACTTGTGTTAGTTCATTTGGGGAAATTTTCATGCGGCCCTAAACTGGGAGATCTGTCATATTTAACTTCTTTATAACTTTTTTACAGTAAAAGAAATATTTTCAAAATTGTATCAAATTGTGTGCAATTTATACATTCGTCCATGTCTAGAAGGATTTTTCATTTGGTCAAATAGTGAAAAGTACAGCTTTCACCATGCGCGCAGTGTGTCGTTTGACAATTTACGGTGTCCAAAAACCAGTTCGCAAAATAAGCCTTCATTTCTACTTTTTCCTTTCTATCGAATCCTCGGAATATAGGTGTCAAATTGTCATGAATTTCTTGCCTTATCCATAATTGCAAAAGATTTTCTCCAACTTGAAAAGAGACGAAGTTGCATTCAACGATATGGGGACTTGAGTTAGTTCCTTTGGAGAAATTTACATGCGTCCCGAAACTGGGAAATCAGTCATATTCACTTCTTTATAACTTTTTTCCAGTAAAAGAAATATTTTCCAAATTCGTATCAAATTCTGTACAATTTATACATTCGTCCATGTCTAGAAGGATTTTTCATTTGGGCAGATAGTGAAAAGTACAGCTTTCACCATGCGCGCGGTGTGTCGTTTGACAATGTACAGTGTCGGAAAACCAGTTCGCAAAATAAGCCTTCATTTCTACTTTTTCTTTTCTATCGAATCCTCATAATATAGGTGTCAAATTGTCATCAATTTCTTGCGTTATCCATATATACAAAAGTTTTTTCTCCAACACGTCGGGCTTGACCGCATCATATTCATCGTTAGAATTCAGATTTTCGTCCGGATTATATAGTACATTTTGCATCATCTAAGCCTTATGTTCATACAATCCTTACACTAGTTTAAGAAAATAACATTAATGAATGCAATTCTATTTATATCAAGCTTCTGCTAAGTAACTATCGGTTATACCGCGAACAGCGACAAAACACCCAAGTCGTGTTTGATCGCATCATATTCATCATTAGAATGCAGATTTTCTTCCGGATTATATTACATTTTGTATCATCTAAGCCTTATGTTCATAGAATGCTGAGACTAGTTTGAGAAAATAACAGTAATGAATGCCTTTTTATTAATATCATGCCTCTGCTAAGTAACTGTCGGTTATACGGCGGAAACTGACAAAACATTTCAAGTCGGTTTTGAACGCATCATATACATCATTAGAACTCAGATTTTCGTCGGAATTATATTACATTTTGCATCATCAAAGCCTTATGTTCATAGAATGCTGACACTAGTTTAAGAAAATAATATTAATGAATGCATTTTATTAATATCAAGCGTCTACTAAGTAACTGTCGGTTATACGGCGAATAGCGTCAAAACATCCAATTTGGGTTTGATCAGATCATATTCATCATTAGAATTCAGATTTTCTTCCGAATTATATTACATTTTGAATCATCTAAGACTTATTTTTTTAGAATTCTGACACGAGATTATGAAAATAATATTAATGAATGCCTTCTCATTAATATCGAGCGTCTGCTAAGTAACTGTCGGTTATACGGCGAATAGCGACAAAACATCTAAGTCGGGTTTGATCTCATAATATTCATGATTAGATTACAGATTAAAATACATCCTGCAGCATGGCCTCTGATCTCTTGGTTTCTGGTCCATATTTGAGCGTCTTGTGTAAGATGATAAACTACGTCCAGCAGCAAGGCCTCTGATCTGGTGGCCCTGGTCTATATTAGAGCTTCTAGTCAAAGATGATAAGTTACTTCCAGCAGCATGTCCTCTGATCTGTTGGTTTCCGGTCCATATTTGAATGTCTAGTGTAAGATGATAAATTATGTCGGGCAGCCATGACTCTGATCTGTTGGTTTCTGGTCCATATTTGAGCGTCTAGTGTAAGATGATAAACTACGTCCAGCAGCATAGCCTCTGATCTGTTGTTTTCTGATTTGGATTCCGGTCTATTTGCGCGTCTAGTGTAAGATGATAAACTACGTACAGCAGCATGGCCTCTGATCTGTTGCATTCCGGTCCACATTTGATCGTCTAGTGAAAGATGATAATCTACGGCCAGCAGCAAAATAAGTCCAGCAGTAAGGCCTCTGATCTGTTGTTGTCCGGTCCGTATTTGAGCGTCTAGTGTAAGATGATAAACTACGTCCAACAGCATAGCCTCTGATTTTCTGCTTTCCGGTCCATATTTGAGCGTCTAGTGTAAGATGATAAACTACGTCGAGCAGCATGGCTTCTGATCTGTTGGTTTCTGCTCCATATTTGAGTGTCTTGTGTAAGATGATAAACTACGTCCAGCAGCAATACCTCTTTTCTGTTGGATTCTGGTCCATATTTAAGCGTTTTGTGTAATATGATATACTACGTCCCACTGCAAGGCCTCTGGTCTTTTGGTTTCGGGTCCATATTTTAGCGTCTTGTGTAATATGATAAACTACGTCCCGCAGCGAGGCCTCTGATCTGTTGGTATACGGTCCATATTTGAGCGTCTAGTGTAAGATATTAAACTACGTCCGGCAGCATGGCCTCTGATCTGTTGGTTTCTGATTTGGATTCCGGTCTATTTGCGCGTCTAGTGTAAGATGAGAAACTACGTACAGCAGCATGGCCTCTGATCTGTTGCATTCCGGTCCACATTTGATCGTCTAGTGAAAGATGATAATCTACGGCCAGCAGCAAAGTCTCTGAAATGTTGGTTTCTGGTCCATATTTGAGCGTCTTGTGTAAGATGATATATTACATCCAGCTTCATGGCCTCTGACCTCTTGTTGTCAGTTCCATATTTGAGCGTCTAGTGTAAGTTGATAAACTACCTCCAGCAGCAAGGATTCTGATCTGTTGGTTTTTGGTCCATATTTGAGCGTCCTGTGTAAGATGATAAACTACGTCCAGCAGTCATGACTCTGATCTGTTGGTTTCTGGTCCATATTTGAGCGTCTATTGTAAGATGATAAACTACGTCTTGCAGCAAGGCCTCTGATCTGTGAGTTTCTGGTCCATATTTGAACGTCTTATGTAAGATGTTAAACTACGTCCATGAGCAAGGCATCTATCTGTTGGTTTACGGATCATATTTGAGCCTTTAGGGTAAGATGTTAACCTACGTCCTGCAGTATGGCCTCTTATCTGTTGGATTCTGGTCTATTTGCGCGTCTAGAGTAAGATGATAAACTACGTCCTGCAGCAAATTCTCTGAACTGTTGGTTTCCGGTCCATATTTTAGCGTCTAGTTTAACATGATAAACTAGGATAAGCAGCATGGCCTCTGATCTGTTGGTTTCCGGTCCATATCTCAACATCTAGTGTAAGATACTAAACTACGTCCAGAAGCATGGCCTCCGATCTGTTGGTTTCTGAGAGTGTAAGATTATAAATTACGTCCAGCTGCATGGAATCTGATCTGTTGTATCTGGTACATATTTACACCAAGTGTAAGATGATGAAATACGTCCAGAAACAAGGCCAATGATCTGTTTCTTTCTGGTCCATATTTGAGCGTCTAGTGTTAGATGATAAATTACGTCCAGCAGTTTGGCTTCTGATCTGTTCGTTTCTAGTCCATATTTTAACGTCTTGTGTAAGATGATAAAATACGTCCAGCAGTATGGCGTCTGATCTGTTGGTTTCCGGTCCAAATTGGTTTCCGGTCTCAAAAATGGACCAGAAAACAACAAGTCAGAGGCCTAGCTGCTGGACTTAATTTATCATCTTACACTAGACTCTCAAATATCGACCGGACACCAACAGAACAGGGGCCATGTTGCTTGACGTAGTTTATCATCTTAAAGTAGACGCACAATTATGGACCGAAAACCAACAGATCAGAGGCCTTGCTGAGGGACGTAATTTATAATATTACACAAGACGCACAAATATGGACCAGAAACCAACAGATCAGAGGCCATGCTGCTGGAGTATTTTATCATCTTCCACTAGTCGCTCAAATATGGACCACAAACCAACACAATGAGAGGCCACGCCGCTGGACGTATTTTATCATCTTACACAAAACGGTCAAATATGGACGAAAAACCAATAGATTAGAGACTTACTGCTGGAAGCAGTTGGTCATCTTACATAAGACGCTCAAATATGGACTAGAATCGAACAGATCAGAAGTCATCCTGCTGGACGTAGATTATCATCTTACACTAGAAACTCAAATATGGAACGGACACCAAGAGATCAAAGGCCTTGCTGCTGTACGTATGTTATCATCTTACACAAGACGATGAAATATGGACCAGAAACCAACTGATAAGAGTAATTGCTGCTTGACGCAGTTGATCATCTTATATTAGAGGCTCAAATATGGACTAGAAATCAACAGATCAGAGGGCATCCTGATGGACGTTGTTTATCATCTTACACTAGACGCTCAAATATGGAACAGAACAACAGATCAGAGGCCATGCTGCTGGACGCATTTTATCTTACACTAGACGCTCAAATATCGACCGGAAACCAACAGATCAGAGGCTTGCTGCTGGACGTAATTTATCATCTTACACAAGACGCTCAAATATGGAACAGAAACAAACAGATCAGAGGCATGGCTGCTGGACGTAGATTATCATCTCACACTAGACGCTCAAATATGGAACGGACACCAACAGATCAGAGGCCTTGCTGCTGGACGTAAGTTATCATCTTACACAAGACGCTCAAATATGACCAGAACCAACAGATCAGAGGCCATGTTGCTTGACTTAGATTACAATCTTTCATTAGACGCTAAAATATGGACCAGTAACCAACAGATCAGTGGCGATGCTGCTGGACGTGTTATATCATCTTTCACAAGACGCTCAAATATGGACCAGAAACCAAAATATTAGTGGCTTGCTGCTGGACGTAGTTTATCATCTTACACAAGACGCCCAAATATGGACCAGAAACCAACAGATCAGAGGGCATCCTGCTGGTCGTAATTTATCATCTTAAACTAGACGCTCAAATATGGACCAGAAACCAACATATCAGTGGATTGCTGCTGGACGTAGTATATCATCTTACACTAGACGCGTAATTTTAGAACAGAAAAAAAACAGATAAGCCATACTGCTGGAGGTAGATTATCATCTTACACTAGACGCTCAAATATGGAAAGGAAACCAACAGATCAGAGGCCATGCTGCTGGAGGTAGTTTGTCATCTTACACAAGCCTGTTAAATAGGGAAAAGAACCAACACATCAGAGGCCATGCTGCTGGTCGTTGTTTATCATCTTACACTAGCCGATCTAATATGGACCAGAAACCAACAGATCAGAGTCCATGCTGCTGCACGTATTTTATCATCTTGCACAATAGAATCAAATATGGACCACAATCGAAAACATCAGATGCCATGATGCTGCACTTTATTCATCATCTTACATACGACGCTCAAATATGCAGCAGAAACAAACAAATCAGAGGCCTTTCTGCTGGACGTAATTTATAATCCTAAACCAGACGCTCAAATATGTACCAGAAACCAACAGATCAGAGGCCCTTGTGCTGGACGTAGTTTATCATCTTACACTAGACGCTAAATATCGACCGGAAACCAACAGATCAGAAGAGTTGCTGCTGAATGTAGTTTATCAACTTACACATGACGCTTAAATATGGACCAGAAAATAACAGATCAGAAGCATTGCTGCTGGACGTAGTTACTCATCTTACACAACGCGCTCAAATATTGACCAGAAACCAACAGATCAGAGGACATGCGCCTGGAGCTAGTTTATCAACTTACACAAGACGCTTAAATATGTATCAGACACCAACAGATCACAGGCCTTGCTGCTGGACGTAGTTTATCTTCTTACATAAGACGCTCAAACATAGACGAGAAACCAACAGATCAGAGGCCATGCTGCTGGACCTAATATAATCCTACACACGACGCTCAAATATGGACCAGAAACCAACCGATCATAGGCCTTGCTGCTGGTCGTAGTTGATCATCTCACACTAGACGCTAAAATATAGACCAGAAACTAATAGAACAGAGGCCATGCTGCTGGGCGTACATTACCATCTTACATAAGACCCTTAAATATGGACAAGAAACCTACAGACTAGAGGCCACGCTGCGGGACGTATTTTATAATCTTACACAAGACTCTCAAATATGGACCAGAAACCAAATGATCAGGGGCCTTGCTGCTGGACGTAGTTTATCATCTTACACAAGAAGCTTAAATATGGAACAGAAACCAACAGATCAGTGGCCATGCTGCTGGACCTATATTATCATCTTACATTAGACGCTTAAATATGGACAAGTAACCAACAGATCAGAGTCCAGGCTGCTGTATGTATTTTCTCATCTTGCACGAGAGAATCATGTATGGACCAGAAACGAAAACATCAGATGCTATGCTGCTGGGCGTTGTTCATCATCTTACACAAGACGCTCCAGAAACCAACAGATCAGAGGCCTTGCTGCTTGACGTAATTTATAATCCTAAACAAGACGCTCAAATACGGACCAGAAACCAACAGATTAGAAGCCATGCTGCTGGACGTAGTTTATTATCTTACACTAGACGCTCAAATATGGACCGAAAACCAACAGATCGGAAGAGTTGCTGCTGGACGTAGTCTATCATCTTACCCTAGACGGCCAAATATGGACCACCAACCAACAGATCAGAGGTCACGCTGCTGGGCGTAGTTTATCATCATACACTAGACGGTCAAATATGTACCGGAAACTAACAGATCATAGGCCTTCCTGCTGGACCTAGTTTATCATCTTACCCTACAATCGCAGATATGGACAAGAAACCAAAATATCAGAGGCCATGTTGCAGGAACTAGTTTATAATCTTACACAAGACGCTGAAA